>JASKMD010000024.1:2996246-3133286 GCA_030144725.1 Haematococcus lacustris | reverse complement strand
GGCATGGCCTGACCCGCGTGGGTGGGTGGTGCTGGGGCAGGCTCTGGCTCTGGCTCAGGGTCTGGGTCTGGCTCAGGCTCCCAGTCCATGTCCATGCTGGCTGGCTGGGCAGGGGCACGCATGGGGAGTGGGGGTAGGGGTGCAGCATCAGGGGCTAGGGGAGGCTGCACGGCTGGAGGTGTGGGGGCGCTGCGGAACCCCGGGGTGGGGTAGCCCACCAGGCACGTCAGAATATCCGCAACACAAAAAGGGAGGCGATCACGCGGAGCTGAGAATGGATCTCGGCCCGCAGCTGGAAATGTGCCTTCAGCTTGCGTCGGGTCTTCTTGCACCCGTGAAGCACGGCACCACCCGGGACCTTAATGACCTGCGGCAAAACAACATGACAGGCAACATTGACAGGCCGGCACACAATGCGGGGACACAAGCAGTGCGGGGACACACACAGTGCTGGGGCATACAAGGCGGGGGTGCGCACCTGTCGTCGCTGGGTTTTCCATTGAGCCCTTCGCTCCTCGCGTTGTTTGCCTGGAGGGGTGCTTGGACCTGCGCTGGCATGAACAGTAGCAATGTGAGCAGCGCGGAGCGCACTGGACTGCACAGTTGCAGCGGACCACACCATGACTACGACGAACCTTGTTTTCGCGGGCTCTCAATCGGATGCGGTTCTGGATCCGCGGCACTGGGGCGCTTCCTGGGAGGCATTGCGCCACTAGGCTCATATCTACTAACACCTGCTGATACCTACTTGTACTCAGGAGGCGGTGTCACTCACTCTCACACTCCCAAAGGGCACTTCCAAAGAGCACTTCCAAAGGGCACTTACAAACTGACAGTGGGTGGCAGGAGCAGGAGCAGGAGTAGGAGCAGGAGTAGGAGCATGGGTTGTGTGTTCAGCACGATGTGAGAAGTACCAAATGCTCTGGCACAACCCTGTGGTCATGTCTGGTGCTGCTGGCTAGTGCCCCACATCTCTTGTTGCTCTAGACTTGCTCAGCTCAATAGACAGATTTGCAAAGTTGGCATTCGGCGGCGGCCATCACAAGTCAACTGCTCCACACAGTATTGGCTGCTACTGCTCGTGCCCATGCTGCTGGTGTGTACCCCTGCTACTGTTGTGTGCCCCTGCACAGGCCAGTGGGGCCCAAACATGCCCTTCTTCACGGCCCGCTTTGGCAGTCCAGCTGCTCAGCCCTACCTGGACAACCTGCACTTCACACTGCTGTACACACTGCAAGCCGTGCTGCAAGTAAGCATGCCAGGCTGGATGTGCGTGTGTGGGAACAAAAGCTGCAAGGCTGACGCCAGCTGGCTGCTGCCTGCTGTCCTGTGGCTTCCAGGCTGGCTTAGCTTCCAGCTTGCAGGGCAGTTTGCATGCACATGGGCATGTGCAGCCAGGGTAACCACGATGGCAGGTGCTGTGATGGCAGCCACTGTGATAGCGAATGGGCTTGGGTGTGCAGTAGCCATGGACATGCTAAGAACACCAGCACTGGGAGGGTCTGACTCTCAGTGCACCGCTGCTGCCGCAGGCTAAGCCTCAACTGTTGTCCTCAGAGCTGGCCACAGGGGAGCCTGAGTCAGACAAGACAACACACCTCATGGTGAGCCAGTCCAGCGCTGCACTGAACGGCCAGCTACTGCCGCCACCACCACCACCGTAGTCAGCGTCATGCACCAACGTCATTCACAGCCCACGCACACGGGGTGCTCACCTGCCAACCTGCCAGCCTGCCTTATGCTGCAATCGCCTGCTTCATGCACCGGCACCGGCATCTGTGGTTGCACCTGCACCTGCACCGGCCTGCCTCCTGCCACAGTTGGAGCAGCTGCTGGCAATGAGGGCTCCCCCATCAGGCCCTACTGCGCTAGCTGGGGAGACCCTCCCTGCAGCCCCTGCCTCTACCCCTCAGGAAGGGCTGGACTTCAGTGTCCCACAGCTGCAGGTATGTGCGCTGGCTGGGCTGAAGGGAAAGGCCGAAACCAGGCAGGGTGAAGAAGCAGGAGCATGGTGCATGGAGCATGCGACATGTAACACCCTCTGCTTACAGGCCAGTAGCATAGAGACCAAGGCGGACAGGGCATGTATTGGTTGACTCATTGCTGAAGGGGGCTCGTTGCTGTGTAGGAGGCTGATGAGGATGACAGGGTGAGGGTGAGGACTGACCTCACAGCTTGGCCTGGTTTGACTGTGGAGTCCCAGGGGCCAAGGAAGTTGGTGGCCTGGCTGGTGCTGTCCCCCGCTCTCCATGCGCCCACCACCTTGCTTGCACACCGCCTGCTCCCCTGCAGGCAACGCTGCACAACATCAGCCGGCTCATGGACTGTGTGGGCTGTGAGAAATGCAAGGTGCATGGCAAGCTCAATATTCTGGGCCTGGCTACTGCCATCCGACTGCATGGTGGGTGGCTGGAGGGACGGCTGATGGCTGATCAGTCTGCTGTGCGCTGCAGAGCTCGCATCATGCTGTGTTGAGTAACTAGACCATGCAAGTGCCATCAGAGCTGCTCCATCATCAATCTGGTTCGATGCATGCATGCCAAAGGACGACCTGCATGCCCCATGTGTGGCGATGCTATTTGCGGAGCTGCCGCCTGGGCTGGTTGCATAGCTTAAGCCACCTGGCTGGGGTGATCCTGTATGGGCGTCCTGGAGCATTGTCTAGACACTTCACTACCTGAGCTGGGCTTAGCCAGCTGAGCAGCTGAGCTGTGCTGAGGTTGTGGCAGGCTGCGTCACGCATCCTACCCTGACCCCGACCCTGCGATGTGTAACCGGCGATGCCTGTGCAGAGGTCCCCACCGCCCCCTTGCCCCGCAACCACATCATAGCTGTGCTGAACCTGCTAGCCAAGCTGTCCGAGTCCGTGGAGACGGTGCGGAGCCTCAGTGCACGGCTGGAGGAGGAGAGAAGGGCAGCAGCTGCTGGTGCCACTGCAGCACCATGAGGCCCAGGGGGTGCTGGCTTACCCATACCACCTCCCTGGCACCCTGGCTGAGACTGTGCTCTTTTGCCCCCTTAACCTCATGGTGCCCATGGATGAAGATGGTAGTGGTGGAGGGAGTGCTATCCTCAGTCCGGCACCCTGCATGAATTGTTTGAAAGGGTGTTGGTGCTGACTCTGACTACCGTTGTCACAGCCACGAGCGTGACTCTGCAGGATGCGTGCGCCAAGGGCAGGGCCAAGTCCAGTTATGTTTGTTTGTGCAGGATGCGTGACATGAGCTTGCCATGCAAGCATGACAGGCGGTTATTGTCAGTGGCATGGCTGTTGGTGGTTTCGGCTGAGTACCCACAATGTGCAGGCGGGCTAGGAGCTTGCCACAGTGCTCGCTGATGCAGTTATCGTATACATTCATTGCATGACGCGTGGCGGCAAGCACCTGGCCCACTCCTGAGACCCGCCATCTAGGACCATGCCTGGGCGGTAGTAAATGGCGTATGTCTAATCACACGAGTCAGGCAAGCAATTGTGATAGGGATGAGGGAAATGGGATGGGGGTCAACCATGCAGCTACTCAATGAGGAGCCATTCATACTTTGTCATGGTTGACCAGGTAAACTTTGACTAGCTGGCAACGGAACGATACGATTCTAGTCGACAAGCTAATTTGATGACAGCTAGTCTTCCGACGTCCGTAGCACAGCTTTTGCCACAGGGCATCGCGGATGCGCTGAACGATCAGCGACCAGCGGTGCTACTGGCGCTTGCCGTTTTGGTGCTGACAGTGCTGCTCCTAGCCGTTGTCCTGCCGTTGCTCAAATCCAACCGCACGCGCGGCTCGCTGATTGTCGTGGCGGGTCCCTGCGGATCGGGCAAGACAACACTATTCTACCAGCTGCGCGATGGCTCCACCCACAACGGAACGGTGGCCTCCATGCAAGAGAACTCAGGAGAGGTGCTAGTGAAAGGCGACAAGGGCCGAACAGTTGGCAAGGTGACATTGCTGGATGTGCCCGGCCATGAGAGATTACGGCACCGCCTCGAGCAGCATCTGAAGGATGCGGCTGCCGTCATCTTCGTTGTGGATGCTGCAGACATCATGCCCCACAAGGTGCATGTCCGTCGTGGGCGTGGGCGTGTCCGTCATAACTTGTGATGTTTCCCAGCCAGCATAGCAAACAAGGGAAGAGCAGCACATCTTAGCATGCACTTCAGCAAGGTCCAAGTACAGCCACTTCCAGCCCAATCCAAGTCCTAGAATGCGTGCCACATGGATGCACAGGGTTCGGATGGCAAGGGGATTGAAGAGACAAGCGCTTCAACTCTGCTGCTAATACTCCCACCGCTGCTGTTGCTGCTGGTGGTGGCATTAGGTCGAGGCAGCTGAGGAGTTGTTTGAGGTGCTGACCCACCCGTCAGTGTGCCGGCGCCGTGTGCCCTTGCTGCTGGCATGCAACAAGAGCGACCTGGACACCCAAGCCCACAGCCTGGACTTTGTGCGCCGCACCATAGAGCGCCAGCTGGATGCCATGCGCAAGTGAGGACCACGGTCGCCCCTGATTCCACCCCCAGCCCCCAGCTCCTGTATCACACTATAAGATCTCAAGGGTGGCAAGGGGGCCTTTCCCATATGTCCTCGTCTGAAGTACCCTGACACTGCTCACTGCACACTCTGTTCCTAGCGCACTTGTGATGTGAACCCTGGAGTAATATCATGGCCCATGCCTGCATGTTCCATCGCATGTGGGCAGTACATCACGAAACGCCATAGCCCACTCAACTTCACCCTGCCGTGTGCAGGACCCGGGCCACGGTGTCGCCGGAGATGGCGGCCAAAGCGGCACTGCTGGGCAAGGCGGGAGATGCCGGTGGCCTCAGCCTCAGCCTTGACAAGCTGCGGAGCCCAGTCAGTGCAGTGGAGTGCTCGGCTTTGACGGGGCAGGTGCAGGCGCTGCACGCCTTCTTGGCAGGCTTTGCCAGATGAGGCAGGGGGCAGGGGCCTGGGGCAGAGTGGGGGTGGGTGTGGGCTGCCATGACAGGGTGGCTGTAGCACAAGCTGCAGGAGAAGAGGGCGGTGGCGGTGGCAAGCAGAAGAGGGCGGTGGGTTGACAAGGGCGGCCAGCCTATGGTTTTGGCTATGGTTGTGACCTGGGCTGTGGTGTGTGTGAGTGTTTCCAAGTTTTTGGTGTGTGCAAGGTGCACACTGGGACTAGGGCGGTGCATCCTACACACAAGCTTGTTCGTTGCACACCTTTAGATTGTTCGTTGTTGTGGTGTCCGCCGTTGTGTTGAGCATTGTTGCATGGCCAATAGACATCAGAAGTGGGGAAGGCACCCGGACATGCAGCTATAGCAAGTGGCAGCAATAGCAGCAGATTATTTGTAGCTGGCTCGCATGTGTATGTGCATGCACTCCATGAACTAGCACTGCCATGCACTCCACAGCTTCAGGTTGTTCATAGTATTGGGCAAGTGGACTATAAAGGCAGATGGGCCGGAACATGTTGCATTGACGTTGCCGCCACATGTGAAGGCATGATGTGTCAATCAGGAGTCCCCAACATGGGGTTGGTAATCTTCATGCAAGTACTCGCTACAAAATGCACCGACTTCGGTAGCGTTTGTTGCATTGGCACCTGCGAATTACTCCGCACCTACTGGCAAGCGGCGCATTAATCCTTGCATCAGAGTCCATGCCGGCGCAAGCGATCGCGGACACACCTCAGCTGCTCATTACCGATTGTTCTAGTGGTGAGTAGTGGCACCAATGAGGGAACTCCGCCTGGCATCCAGCCGGAAGTACAATCACATTTCAGCCCGCCTTGCTCGCTCCGCGAGCCTCTTGTTGGTGCAGGCGGTGTTGGAGGGCTATCGCTGGGCATGTTATGTATCGACATTGCTGCAAACGCGGGAAATGTGCGTATCTCTCTCGCCAGTCCCACAAGAAAAGGGACCCTCATCCACAAAACGGCATGTTGTGAGCTGACTACTGTGACTTTCCAGACTTTCGATACATAACTCTGTTCCTTACTCAACGTCACAGCTGCTGGAGAAGAAAGCACGTCATTTCATTGAGTAGGCTTGTGGGAACATACTTTGGCGTGACCTAACTTTGCCTTGCAGTGCTGACTAGCCCAACCGGACCACCCCCTGGCAGCCCCACCACCACCCCCTCCCAGCCTCCTGGCCTCCCAGCCTCCCAGCCTCCCAGCCTCCCAGCCTCCCAGCCTCCCAGCCTCCCAGCCTCCCAGCCTCCCAGCCTCCCAGCCTCCCAGCCTCCCAGCACACCCTCCTAGCCACCTGGGCCACCCCCTCCCAGCCCCAGCCCCACCACCTCCCAACCCCTCCCACCCCCTCCCAGCCCCAGCCCCGCCCTCCTACCCCCTCCCACCCCCTCCCAGCCCCAGCCCCGCCCTCCCACCCCCTCCCAGCCCCAATGGCGCCCAGCCGGCGGCGTGCTCACCTTCAAGCCCTGAATAGTTCACCAAGAGCTGGTTATCTGCACTGCCCTAACGGCTTAAAAGCTACAGCAAGGAGGGCTAACGACATTGCCCAGGAGGTGCAGGCAGAGAATGAGCTGCTGATGACCGAGGCTCAGTTGCTACATGCTATTGAGGAGCTCCTTGCTGCCAAAATGCACGACCTTGAGGAGAAGCACCAGCACCTACAGGCAGCACACAGGCAGCTGAGATTGGATAACGAGTCTCTTGAGGCAGTCATCGAGGAGTGCAACCTGGCTATTACAATTGCAAGGCGTGATGTGCACCGCCTAGAGGCCCAGCTGCGCAAGTATCAGCGCCGGCCCCAGCTAACCCGCAAGCAGAGGCAGCAACTACAGATCTTAAAGCAAACAGGTGTTTCTATTGAGGTCCTGCGGCGGTGGGCTGACAGCAACTGCAGCCGACTTGACACCCATGGCAGACCTGGTGGCACAACAGTGCAGCCCACACCGGAGCCGAGCCCACCTGAGCCCACACCGGGGCCGAGCCCACCTGAGCCCTCTGACTTCTTCATCCCCACGCAAGAGGCCCCACCTGGAAAGCCAGCAGCAAGGACAGCAGCATTCACAGCTCAGCACTACCTCAGCACAGCCAAGTTGATGTTGAAGACACATGTCAGCCGTCGCCGGCTTCCCACATGCCGGCGGCTGTTCATCAAAGAGCAGTGTGTGGTGGCCAACACTCACCGGCCTGGCGAGCACACAACTATGGGCCGGCAGCAGCGTGTGGTCTGCAAATACATTCGGCAACGAACCCTAGGTAAGGGCTGGGCTGGGCTGGGCTGGGCTGGGCTGGGCTGGGCTGGGCTGGGCTGGGCTGGGCTGGGCTGGGCTGGGCTGGGCTGGGCTGGGCTGGGCTGGGCTGGGCTGGGCTGGGCTGGGCTGGGCTGGGCTGGGCTGGGCTGGGCTGGGCTGGGCTGGGCTGGGCTGGGCTGGGCTGGGCTGGGCTGGGCTGGGCTGGGCTGGGCTGGGCTGGGCTGGGCTGGGCTGGGCTGGATTGGAAGGTGGTAGGCGCATGGTGCAGGCCCGGGGTCAGCAAGGTCAAGCATTGTTGACCATGCATTGTGCATGCAGATCAGCTACGACGAGCCGAAGCCTGACCTGCTACCCCCTCCTGCTGCACCCCCCTGGCAGGAGCTGGCGGCTGGTGCTGGTGCTGCCCCTGGGCTGCCCCCCCCTCCTGCTGCACCCCCCTGGCAGCAGCAGGCAGCTGGTGCTGGTGCTGCCCCTGGGCTGCCCACCCCTCCAGCTGAGCAGCAGGGGGTCAGGGCGGAGCTGGACACCAGCTCGACACGCAAGCGGAGGGCGGGCGGGAGGGATCGGACCCAACAAGTCGAGCAAGGTAACGTAGCAATGGCCTACACACCTTGTGTGGCCTTACAGAGTGGCCAGGTAGTAGGTACTACTCACGAAGCGGTCAAGCAATGCACCAGCGTTGTATACTTCCGAGCATGGGTGGAGGGGCGTCGTTACATCGGTTTTGCGTGCCATGTGCATTGTTTTGACTGCGGCGACTGTCCCTGACTGTTTGCAGAGGCTACTGGGCCACGTCGGTCGCGGCGGTCGGTCGCGGCGAGGCCCGCATGAGCAAAACTGGCATGAATTTGAATGTCAAGATTCGAGCCGCCATAGCACTCAGCACAGTGCACAGTAGATAATGTTACAAGCTGCACCGCATAGCTGACAGAGTCCTCTATCCAGGGATGTGCGAAACCTAAATAGAAACCACGTGGCTGAGACGCGGCGTCGTTTTGATTACCAGGGGTCGGTTTCCTATCATTTCCAGCCATTTTTTGAATGTTGGGGACACCTGAGTGTCAATGCCCACGATTGCTGTGAACTCAAACTTCAAGACCTCCGCCACCGCCACTGTTAGCCACAGCACACACAGCAAGGTACACGGTATGTTACCGATACAAAACCAAACAGTGGATGCACCTCGTGGCATCTGCCTGACCCACAGGGCGTGTTCATGGCCACCAAGGGGCTGACTTCCAAACACAAACATGTGATGGGTGCGGAGCAATGCATAATTCACAAAGAACCTGAGGTTGCATCCCTTGGAGCTTATCACCTACAGGTGAAAGAGCTCACCGGCAGGTGATGTTTCAGCATTGCATCGAAGAAAAGGAAGAAGAAGAAGACTACTCCAATGAAGACCGACATGCAATGCAAGGGAGGAGCTTTTACTTGGGTCGCGGCCTACACCCACCACCTACCCTAGGTGTGAAAGAACCCCTCACAACCTCCTTCCCCGACTGTAGCTTTGAGGCTACAACTGATTTTGGAAATGCTGCGAGAGCATGAAACCGCTTGTCTTGTGGCGCATATATTGAGTAGAATGGTGGTGTCGGTTGGTGTGACATCCGCAACTTCGAGAAGTAGCTGTGTGTGCGTGTTGTAAGAGATGCCGCCTATTCCCAGCAGGATGGATTATTTTGTGAGTGTGCATCCTGCTGATCTAATGGTTCCTGCCAGGTCAACGTGTTGTGTGGTAGCTTTGTCCAGTTGCTCAGCCCAGTACTTAGTGAGAGTATCAAAGAGACGGCCCATGTGCATGAGCTCCAAATTGTATCAAGTGCAAGTGATTCAATCACCGTTGCTTGTATGGGTTATCAGGGTGCCGTCGTTCGCTAGCAGCACAGACCTGTGTGCACTGACCTCGGCTGCATTGACGGCTATAGAACTGGCGGGTCCCATGCGCCACAGCTATGAGGCATGGCATGCTCACATCAAGAAAGCCTGGACACGACCAGTGTAGTCTGGATTTACAGGTGTGGTTGCTAGGCCAACTGTGTTTCACCATGCCGCACATGGGCACATGCACTGCCATGCGACACTGTTTATACTTTGCTGAAGACTCGCTAATACAAGCCACTGCTGACATATGGACCATGCCCCCCTAGCCTCATCACCCCTACCCAATAGGCCCCTGTCAAAAGATAGGTCGCCCCATGGCGCCTTGCTGGGGACCTGGGCCGCCTCCATACCCCCCATACCCAGGGGGCCCCCCCTGCTGCTGCTGACCTGCTGGAGGGCCCCCTCCCCCTGTGCCATAGCCACCCCCTCCATAACCAGGACCTCCCCCTTGCTGTGGCTGCTGCTGCCACCCCCCTGGCGCCCCCCCATACCCCCCCTGCTGCTGCTGACCGTACATGCCGCCTCCCCCACTGCCATCTGGCGCCCCCATGGCAGCGGGGGGGCCCCCATACCCGCCCTGGTAGCCCCCGCCCCCCCCATACATACCTGGGCCGCTGGCTCCATACCCCTGCTGGGGGGGGGCCCCCCATCTGCTGCTGCTGCTGCGGGGGGGGGCATGCCATTGTCGTATGAGACAGGTCGGCCCTGGTACCCTCCTGGCCCCCCCGCCCCCCCCCTGCCCACAGGTGACACTATTGCATGCTGCGCCCCCCCTGCCCCCCCAAACCCTCCCTGCTGCTGCTGCTGCTGCTGCTGCTGTCCCCCAAAGCCACTGGGGCCTGCTAGCCCCCCCTGCTGCTGCTGAGCAGCGGGGCCCTCAGGGGGGCGGGCTTGCAGCGCTGGGATTCCTGCCTCTAGCTTGTGGATGATATCAAGCACCACCTGGGCAGTGGGCAGGCAGGAGAGAGGGAGAGGGCGTGCAATGGACAAGGTGAACCAGGGTGGGTCAGGGGTGAGGGGGTGGGAGGGGGTGGGAGGAGTGAGGAGGGGGTGGGAGGAGTGAGGAGGGGGTGGGAGGAGTGAGGAGGGGGTGGGAGGGGGTGGGAGGAGCGGTGAGGGGGTGGAAGGGGGTGGGAGGAGTGGTGAGGGGGTGGGAGGGGGTGGGAGGAATGGTGAGGGGGTGGGAGGGGGTGGGAGGAATGGTGAGGGGGTGGGAGGGGGTGGGTCAGGTGTGGGTGGTGGGTGCAGGTGGGAGGCGGTGGTGAGGTAGGGAAGAGGGGGTTCCAAGGTTGAGGGCTTGAGCAGGGCAAGGGTGAGCGCAGGGGGTGAGGGCAGGAGGGGGCTTCAGCGAAGGGAGGGCCTCAGCAGAGGGTCCTACCGCAGACTCTTTGGCGTAGTTGACCTCCTCCATCTTGAAGATGGACACCTTAATGCGTGTCTCCTCGTTCCAAGTGTCCTCAGCCACTTTCAGCCGGAACACCATGTGCTTGAAGTTAAACAGCTGTGAGGGCACGCAGCAGCCACCAGGGAGACAGGGAGTGAGGTGAAGGCAGCAGCAGCAGCATCAGCAGCAGCAGCAACCGCCCCCCACCCCCCGCACCTCATGCTCTTGCCCCCCCTACCCCCAGAACGTTTCCCCTCCCCTCTATGTCCCTCCCTCCCTTCCCCTGCCCCATCCTTGCCCCGCCCCGCCCTCCCTGCCCTCCCTACCCCTCCCTGCCCCTGCCTGCTCCAGCTGCCTCCACAACCTGACCTCACTGCCTCTTCACCTTTCCAGTTTTCAAGGTCAAAGCATTGAGAGCAGGTGGAGGTGGTGGGGGAGCGGGGCACAAAGGTGAGACTGGGGCCACAGGTCAGGGGTTCGAACCCTGGGGCGGGGAAGGGTTAGGTTTCAAGGTCAAAGCATGACGCACCTGACCCACACGCTCATCCCACTCTGGCTGCTCATTGCGCATCTGGACATACTTGTCGGCCGGGAAGCCAAACAGCACGTCGGCACTGTCCCCAAAGGCTGACAGCCACTGCTGACCCGTGTGGTCCAACACGGTCAGGCTCAGCATGTAGCGCCACACCGGTTGGTAGGTGGTCTGCGGCAGCCAAGGTTGAGGGCAGGGCAGGGCACGGCAGGGGAAAGCAGAGGCTTGGTGGGTGGTCTGAGGCAAGGGCAGGTGAGGGGAGGGCAGGTGAGGGGAGGGCAGGTGAGGTGAGGCCAGGTGAGGGGAGGGCAGGTGAGGGGAGGGTGCATCAAGGAGGCGGTGAGGTCCAGAGCCCCTCCCTCCCCGCTCACCTGGTTGCAGCGGTCGCAGCTGTATTCGCCTGGCTGAATCTCGCTCATCTTCTTCTGGCAGGACCTGCCACTGAAGGTGGCTGGGCAGGAGGGGTACACCACCCCTGGCTGGTTGCTGGACTGGGTGCGTAGGAAGTTGATGGTGGCAGTCACCTGCAGGCTGGGGCAGAGGCAGGAGGTCAGGCAAGCTGGGGCAGGCAGGCAAGCAGGCAGCGGGGTTGAGCGCAGGGGCAGGGGCAGGGGCAGGGGCAGGGGCAGGGGCAGGGGCAGGGGCAGGGGCAGGGGCAGGGCTCAACTGTGTGTCCAGTTTTACACAGGGCATGTTGTCGGGGTCCCACTCACATTGACCCACTCAGGTTTGCCCAGGGTGCCCAGTCCCTCATCCTTGATGGCTTGCAGTGTGGTACGGTTGTTGGAGCGGCCACCCCCCCCACCACCCCCCTGACCACTCATGGCCACAGGGGCTGCAGAGGCTCCCCCTTGATCCCACCTGCTCCAGCAGCAGCAGCAGCAGCAGCAGCAGCAGCAGCAGCAGCAGCAGCGGCGGCGGGCAGCAGCAGCAGAAAGAAGCAGTAGAAGCAGGAGCAGAAGAAGCAGAAGAAGCAAAAGCAGCAGAAGCAAAAGAAGAAGAGAAGACGCAGTATCGATACAGCATAGATGCTGCCATCATGTTGTGATGGACAGGCCCCCCTGCCGCCCCAGCCGACATCCCTGCCGCCCCTGTTGCTGCCGGCCCCCCTGCTGCTGCTGCTGCTGCTGCTGCTGGCGCCCCTGGCCCCTCTCACCAGGCCCTGAGGTGGGGAGTCTGGGGGCAGGCCGGCTCCAGGTGCACCTGGCTGCTGTTCAGGGTGCTCAGGGTCTTCCCGTTGAAGTCCCCTACCCGCACGGCCTTGGCAGCCACAATGGGGTGAGCCCCTGTCTTGAAGGCCTGCACCACCACCACCACCACCACCACCACCACCACCACCACCACCACCACCACCACCACCACCACAAGCCACCACAAGCCACATTATTAGTAGCAGCGGCGGCTAGTAGACATAATTGGTGGCAGCGGCGGCGGCGGCAGCAGCACCAGCACCAGCGTCGGCGGCAGCAGCAGCAGTGATTGTGAGGGCAAAGTCATGTAGCAGGTGGCGACAGTGGCCACATAGTCCTAGCAGCACTGCTAGATGCAGGTATAGGGTCTGGTGCGTCACGCTGGCGGTGGGGGGCGGTGCCACATGTTAGAGGAGTGCCATGAACTCATGCTGGCGGCACTACTGCTGCTACTGCTGCTGCTGTCCGGCTCCTGTCAGCACTAGGCCCTCTGCCCTGCTCCACCTGTCTGCTGCAGCCCCAAACCAGCACCTAGCTCCCAATTGTGACCCCATGTGACCCCATTGCCCTCCACTCCCCCTCCGGACTTACTTACTGTTCTACTTACTTACCTTGGTTGGTGCATAGAAAGTAAGGCCTGTAATGTCTGTCAGGTAACTCACCCTGCTCTAACATTTTAACAGTCTAGCAGCAGTTGTACACAGCAGCAGCAGCAGTAGTACTAGTAGTACTCTCCTCGTGTGTCGCAGCTGCCAGTTGCAGACTGTGACTCCCCTTCAGCGCAGAGCCTGCTCAGCCACCCACCTGCTCCAGGTCGTTCCCTGGTTTGTCCACAAAGTTGCCCCACAGGGTGATCTCGATGCTGCGGTTGCTGTCGTCCCGGATGACCACCGCTCTCTTGCGGGTCTCCTCCCCGGTCTTGCGGGTGATGGTGCTCCAGGCGCCGACCTGCACCCAGGACACCTCACCACCACCACCTCACCACCACCACCTCACCACCACCTCACCACCACCACACCACCACCTCAACACCACCACCACCTCTACACCACCACCACACCACCACCACACCACCACTACCACATCACCACCACCACCACCACCACACCACCACCACAGCTCTTCAGAAGCCACGTCATTGGGGCACCAGGAGGCCGGTGAGTGTGACGATGTGTGCTGTAGGGTGCAGCGCCCAACAAGCAACTAGGCCAGGTGAAGAGTGTGATGATCACACATGCAGTCAGGGGGGCAGAGGCGCCATGCCATCAGTGCACCTGGTTTGGGAGATGATGCATCACAGCAATGATTGCAAGGATGAAGACAGTGGGCATGAGTCCCACAAGCTTAGGATCTGAAACAGCAGGAAGCGATGCATTTGGCTCAAATGCGCTTTGGCAGGTTGATTTGATGTGTGAGGAATGAGCGACCATGGGCAGCGCTTGAGGTGAGCCGAAGGTTGAGGGAGGAGGGGATAGCATGAGAGGGAGTGCTTGCAGTCTGCCTATCTGAAGTAAGGCAGGGCTCAGGGGTGGGAGGGCAGTGTCAGAAGCAAGGGGGCAAGGGGCGAGCAAGGCTTCCAAGGGGGGCCCAGAGGCAGGGGAGGCCGGGGGGCCAGTGACGGCGAGGGCAACATCACTCTTACGTTTTCCACCACTCCGATGACATCTACGATAGTATTGGCCGGGCACGCCTCCAGCTCCTCAATCCGGCGGAACTGAGGGCAGGCAGTAGTGAAGGCAGGCACATGGTGGGTGGGCAGCCGGCAGGTGGGCGGGCGGGAAGGCAGGGGGCGGGCTGGCAGGCAGGGGGCGGGCGGGCAGACAAGAGTTGGGTGGGCGGGAAGGCAGGGGGCGGGCGGGCAGACAAGAGTTGGGTGGGCGGGAAGGCAGGGGGCGGGCGGGCAGACAAGAGTTGGGTGGGCGGGAAGGCAGGGGGCGGGCGGGCGGGGAAGCAGAGGGTGGGCGGGCGGGCTGGCAGGCAAGGGGGCCAGCGCGCGGGCATGCAGGCCATGCTCAGCCTCTCTCATGCTCAGCCATCCCTGTCGTTCCGGTTTCTTCCTTTCTGACTGGCCATCCCTCCACCCACCTGCCCGTGGCTGACCCAGCCATCCCCATCTGGCAACTCTGACCCGTGCCGCCCAAGCCCACCTTGTATTGCACCATAGGAATGGCTGAGGACTCAGCGTCCTCCGTGCACAGCTCCAGGATCGACTCCCGCTGCAGCTGCACCTCATATTCGTGGTTGGTGCTGTTGAATTGCTGCATGCAGGCCAGGCAAACAGCAGGCAGGCAGATCTGGCTGTGTCAAACGCTGCAGGTCGCATCGTGCAGCAAAACACCCACCCTCCTCCCACTGCACCTACTTCCTGCCCTACTCCTCTTCCCCCCTTCCTTCTTCCCTTACCCACACCCTGCCCTCTGCCCCAACCTTGATCCCTCCCCCCCTCCTAACCTGCTTCAGAGCCTTCCTCCAGCCCCTGCCCTACCCCCTAGCAAACCCTCCCACCCAGCCCCTGCCCTACCCCCTTGCAAACCCTCCCACCCAGCCCTTACCCTACCCCCTCGCAAACCCTCCCACCCAGCCCTTACCCTACCCCCTCGCAAACCCTCCCACCCAGCCCTTACCCTACCCCCTCGCAAACCCTCCCACCCAGCCCTTACCCTACCCCCTCGCAAACCCTCCCACCCAGCCCCTGCCCTGCCCTGCTGCCTCCCCTCCCACCTAGCCGCTGCCCTACCGGCTTCTTGGGGTTCAGGTTGGCCTTGGACAGCATGTAGATGCCTCCCTCCTGCAGGCCAGGCCATGCCAGAGCACTCCCTAGCTTTCCTGTCAGAGCAGTCTACTGTGTGGCAGCAGGCCATGGAAGTGAGGAAACAGGGCAGAGGGTCCTAGGGAGGGTGGGAGACGAGAGCTGTGGATAAGCCACTCTGTTACGCTGGCGCTACGTGGAGAGGGTCAATTACCTCAGCCCCTCCATTCTGCCTGGCTGCCTCACCCTGGCCACCCTGCTGACACCCTGCCCCTCACCCCGCAGCTGCTTTACCCTGGACCCCTACTATCACCCTGCCCCATGCTCCGCAACTGCCTCACCCTGACATGGTCTTACACCCTGTCCCCTTCTCCTCCGCAGCTGCCTTACCCTGACATGGTCTTACACCCTGTCCCCTTCTCCTCCGCAGCTGCCTTACCCTGACATGGTCTTACACCCTGTCCCCTTCTCCTCCGCAGCTGCCTTACCCTGACATGGTCTTACACCCTGTCCCCTTCTCCTCCGCAGCTGCCTTACCCTGACATGGTCTTACACCCTGTCCCCTTCTCCTCCGCAGCTGCCTTACCCTGACATGGTCTTACACCCTGTCCCCTTCTCCTCCGCAGCTGCCTTACCCTGACATGGTCTTACACCCTGTCCCCTTCTCCTCCGCAGCTGCCTTACCCTGACATGGTCTTACACCCTGTCCCCTTCTCCTCCGCAGCTGCCTTACCCTGACATGGTCTTACACCCTGTCCCCTTCTCCTCCGCAGCTGCCTTACCCTGACATGGTCTTACACCCTGTCCCCTTCTCCTCCGCAGCTGCCTTACCCTGACATGGTCTTACACCCTGTCCCCTTCTCCTCCGCAGCTGCCTTACCCTGACATGGTCTTACACCCTGTCCCCTTCTCCTCCGCAGCTGCCTTACCCTGACATGGTCTTACACCCTGTCCCCTTCTCCTCCGCAGCTGCCTTACCCTGACATGGTCTTACACCCTGTCCCCTTCTCCTCCGCAGCTGCCTTACCCTGACATGGTCTTACACCCTGTCCCCTTCTCCTCCGCAGCTGCCTTACCCTGACATGGTCTTACACCCTGTCCCCTTCTCCTCCGCAGCTGCCTTACCCTGACCAGGTCAAAGAACTTGTCGACTTGCTCGTTGAAAGCCGTGACCCGGATCTCGCCCCCATCACGATCAAGCAGGTCAAAGTTGAACAGCTTGCCCTCCCCTTTCACGCTGTTGTACCTGCAGGTAAGGCAGGCAGGCAGGCAGGCAGGGTAGGCAGGCCAGAAGGGTAGGCAGGCCAGAAGGGTAGGCAGGCAGGCAGGGAGTGTAGAATGTGGTGTTGGGGGGTGCATTGCTGCATTGCAACACAAGCAGGATGGGGCTGCAGCACATCGCAGCATGAACGGCAATCAGTGGGAGGAGGACAAAGAGCTGAATGCAGGTGAGAAGATGAAGACAAGTGACTTGGAAAATAGGAGGAGGAGGAGGAGGAGGAGGAGGAGGAGGAGGAGGAGGAGGAGGAGGAGGAGGGAAGCAAGAAAGAGAGGGAAGGGGACTGTGAAGAGGAGAGGTCAGTGTGGCAGCCATGGGGCCTGAGGGTCCTTGCAACACAGTAAGCAGGTGGGCTGTGAGCTGAACCGAGCAGCAGACAGGGGAGCAGTTAAGAGAGTCAAGTTAAGAGCTGTTGGGAGGCTGTCACCACCCGCCTGCCACAGCTGTCACACCTATGGGCAGGTCTTGCAACTGACAGGGAAAGAAGAAGAAAAAGAAGTAGAAGTAGACGTAGAAGAAGAAGAAGAAGAGGCTGAAGGAGAAGAGGATGAGATGAGACTTCTCTGGCAAACTGTCAAGCATCAAGGGAGGAGCTGCCATTTGGGTCGCGGCCTGCTCCCACCACCTATCCCTATGCCCTAGCCTCAACCATAACCCTTCTACCGGCTATGCCCTAGCCCTTTAGGCGGCTGCCCACAGTTGCCACTGGTGCTTTGGCAAAGGCTGTTGCGGCTGTACCAATGGCTGCTGCCTGCCACATGGGCTGCCATTCTATTGTAGCACCCAGGTTATGTGACCTGCCAACCCTCACTACAGCCACTGGTGCTCATCATGCAGCGTCTGCTGCCACAGCCGTTAGCAATGCTGCTCACAGCACTGTTGCCACCGCCACTGCTGCTGTCACTGCTGCCGTCGCTGCCGCACCCCCTGCTGCCGCCCCTGCTCCAGGCATTGCTGCTGTCCTCCCTGTCCTCCTAGCCACCCCTGCTGCTGCTGCTGCTGCTGCTGCCGCTGCTGCTGATGATGATGATGGCGGTGCCGCTGACCCTATGTCTCCTCCATCCACCCCTGCTGCTCCCACTGACTCTACGCCACTGGTGTCGCTGCCACTGACACCAGCGGCCCTGGAAGCAGAGCCCCCACCCCACCCCACCCCACCCCACCCCACCCCCGCACCTTCGCAAATCCGACTTTGACGTGCAGCGGGCTTTCACCGCCCAGCGGCTGTTGTAAGGGTTCAGGCTGCGGATGGGCACGATGCGTGCAGGCGCCTCGTTGCGGGCAGTGGGGCCCCCGCCCCTCATGTTGTACTGATCCTGCGTCCCGCCTCCACCCCCACCACCCCGACCGCCTCCTGCACCGCCCCCATAGCCACCAAAGCCACCGGGGGGGCCACCCGCGCCCGCACCCATGCCCCCACCACCATAGCCCATGGCACCACGGTTACCACCTGCATGGGACAGCATGGCAGGGGGCAGCATGGGGTGGGTGGGTAGCTGCGTCATCGAGGTGGAAAGATGATCTGCAGGCGGGCTGAAGGGGGAAGGGGGCTGGCGTGGTGTGTGAGGCGCGGCATAGAGGGGCTGGCGTGGCGTTCTGAGACGCGCAGTGGGGAGCAGGGAGCCTGGCCTTGGCCCTTGGCTGCCTGCTCACCCAAGTGCTTGGTGCTGCAGGGCATGCGGGCCTACGCTGTCTGTCACACCTTTCAATGCCTTCAGATGGCATCTGGCATTCGTAAGTATCATGAATTACAGCAAAAGTTACACATGTCTCACACATGACGTCGTAGTGTGAGAAGGGATGTCTGGGTCACAGGCTGCGTAAAAGCTACAAACGTGTGTATGGCTTGTAAGCACTGTTGCTGATGCAGTTTGGGAAACTGAGTCGCAGCCACACACCTGATGGTGGACCCCCATAGCCAGGACCCTGCTGAGGTCCTCCCCACTGGCCGCCGCCCCCACCCCCTCCCCCCCCAGGGGGGCCCCCCGGCCCGCCGCCTGCCTTCGGAAACCCGCCTCCTGGGGCCCCCCCAGCACCATAGCCGCCGCCTGATCCCGCCCCCCCAGCCCCAGGGGGCCCGCCATACCCCCCTTGCGGGTGGGGTTCAGCCTTGATGTATGGGTCAGGCTTTACAGGCCCTGTACCCCCGTAGCCTGCGCCATAGCCAGCTGCTGGGCCCTGGGGCCCATGGGGGGCCTGGGAGGGAGGGATCCCTGGCTGTGGCCCTAGTGCTAGGGGAAGGGCGCCGGGGGCAGTGCTGACGGCTGCCTCGCCATCCCCCAGCGGGACGGGCGCGCCAATGACACCGGGAGCATGGCCTGCGACCTCCATGTGCAGCACGATTAAGACTCTGCAAGAGGCAAGCAAGGTGGGACTGTGAGCACAGGGATGTCAAGGACAGTGGCAGTGTGCAAGGTATCAAATGGTATGAGTGGCTATAGAATGTCCAGCAAGATGTGTCAGGCTGCCTTCGAGGGGGTGCAAGGGGGGGGGTCAATCATTTTGGGGAGGGGGGAGGCTCACAGGCGGCCATTGACGTGCTGTCGCAGGAGCTCGCCAAGGCTGAGGACAGCATTGGGAACGTATGCGTCGGGCCTGCTCTCTATCTCTTTCACGGCTTGCGAGGACAGCATTAGGGCCTTTGAGTGCTGGCCGTCGCTAACGTAGATGCGCAAGCGCTTCTGCGCTTCACCAGATGCGCCGGCTTTTGCAGGCATGGCTTTCACCTCTGCGCAAGTCAAAATGGAAACTCGACCCCGGACCCGACCTAACAATGATCCGTCGCAGCTGCGTCCACACATTCTGCGCACACCTTGGAGCTGCACAAATACTGGATACCCCACCGGGCTTCCAGCTACGATGGCACTTAAGAAGCCGGTGCTGAGCCCTCCGATTGCTTCTGGCATGTTTGACTGCAACATATGTGCTGCTTCTTAGCTACCTACGCGGTGCAAAGTATGCTGCAGTTCGACCTGCCACAAAAATTCAAATCATGAAAATAGGCGCCAAAGCCATGTAAGTGGGAGGTTCGCTTCATACAGACAAAACACCACCTTAGTGAGGAGAGTGAGTATTTGTCGCAGTCTGTGCAGAGTCACAGCCGTCCTACTATCAAGGGTCGGTTACCTGTCATGTTCTGGCAGTTGGGGTCGCCCGGCTGCTAGCGTGCCTAATGCCCACTTCAACCACGCGCTAGTGAAGGGTAGCTGAGGCTATCGTGGTAAGTCACGCGCGCTAAAACTCGCGTTTTGGACTGAAGCCTCCCAGATCACTCCGCCCGCCATTCCCGCGAACTGTGAACATGGTCGCTCGCTGCAGCCTGGCACTCAGCGGGGTGCGACCGTACGTGGGTCGCAAGTCGAAGCGCAAGATTCCCTGGTTTGGGTCGGGACCCCTCATGGCCCGTGTACTTCCTAAAAACTGGCCCGGGCCCTTCTAACACCTGAGCGGGGACCTGCCTGATCCTGCCTCCAAGCATGCACAGCATCTCACTGAGGTGTCAGCAGCACCGTGCGTGGACTTTGTTTCACTACCGTGCACTCTGCTGAAGCCTAGACCCCATAGTTCCGGGGCTTCTGCCAAGACCATAAACTTTTCGGCCAGTGGTCCTTTCCACCTGCTTCCACCTTTTATTGATAGCTGGGCGGGTCTATATTCCAGGATGCGGTCCAAGACATGCTCCATCACCTTGTGTGTTACATACAATGACAACATGTGACAGAGGGTGAATGTGGCATGGGGCGAGCTCATCACAGGGGGCGATTGGCGGCGTCCTCGGGGGTATCCCCGATGGGTTGGACCCTGTGTAGTCGCTAGGCGCCCACATCGCTGCATTTCTCGCACAGTGCGCGACACTGATACCGAAAAATGCGATGAGCCCTCCTGCACCCCGACGCCGCGCTGGCCTGGCACAGGCGAGAGCGATACGTGCCAAACTGGTAAGTAGTTGCCTTGGCAGTGTCGGAAACCTCCATTGTGGCGGGAACCCCCACTGTGGCGGGAACATATACCTTACCATCCTCCTCATCCATCCTACACCCTGCAGAGCCCTACCGAGCTGCCAGCCCTTGAAACAGCCCTTGAAACACCACAACAGTCCAGCAGGGATGCCAGCACATGGGGCCAGAAGCGCCCACGCACCTGCCTTGGCCGGGGCGCCCTGCAGCAGCTGAGCATGGACCAGCAGCAGCTGCAGGGTGCCCAGCACCAGCTGGCTCTTGACCAGCAGCAGATACAGGGTGCCAAGCACCAGCTGGCTGTGGACCAGCAGCAGCTGCAGGATGCCCAGCACCAGCTGGCTGTGGACCAGCAGCAGCTGAAGGGTGCCCAGCACCAGCTAGCTCTGGACCTGGAGAAGCTGCAGGGTGCACAGCAGCAGCAGGCTCAGGCCCTTGAGCAGCTGCAGAACAGCAGGACGGGGCTGGAGCGCAGCGAGCTACTGTTGCGTCAGCACATGGACGCATGCATGAGGTGAGAGCTTGACATGCTGTGACATGCTGTGACATGCTGTGACCTGTTGTGACCTGCTGTGACCTGCTGTGACCTGCTGTGACCCATGTGCTATCGACATGTTGTGACCTGCTGTGACCTGCTGTGACCTGCTGTGACCCAGATCTCAGTGCTGAGTGCAAGGCTCAGCAGTTGGCAGGTGTGCATAATGTAGAGTGCGTGGTGCCTGCTGCACAGCTAGCTGCCAGTGTTGCGCATCAAACTAGGGGGAGCGTGCAGCGACGGTGGTGTTTGGTGCTGAAGGATGAGGAGGTTGAGCAGTGTGCTGAGCCTGACCCTGATGCCCACAGGCTGTTGCGCACCATCTCTGGGTCGCGGGCCATGCATGCAATGTTCTTCCCTGCAGATGGGGTTGCGCCCATGTGGTCTGAGACTGCATGTGCGTGTGTGAGGCACATGGCCAGCAAGCCACAGCAGTGCATGTGTCATGGAGCATCTACCCTAAGCAGCATCCCCATGTTTGGACGTGTGACACTGGCAAGTGACAAGGAGGAAGATGTTCAGTGCTTGAAGCTTCTGCATGCACGGGCACCGCACATTGCAAGCTCCTACATGACCTTGACTGTGCATCTGTTGAAGGAGTATGCCCGTGGGTGCTTGGGCTGGAAAGGCAAGAGGTTAACGCAGAAGAAGCCATTGCTCAGGGCTGACATCTTGGAACATTTGAGGTGGGAGCAAGAGATGGAGGAGGATCAGTTGGCTGAAGTGGGGGTTGACGAGGCAGATGACATGTAAGGCCAAGCACCTCCGATTGAAACCAGCAGCAGCAACTGAGCTAGGTTACCACAAACTGAGCCGGCATAGGAACTGAGCCAATAGAGGAAGTGAGCCAATAGAGCCGAAGAAGTGAACAGCGCCATGCACCCGACTTGCACCGACGAAGCGTGGCGTGACTCAGTGTCGTGGTGTAATGAAATGGCTCGCTAGCATGGCGCACTGCGATGGCCTACTGCGATGGCCTACTGCGCAGTACTGCGAGGCTGCCTCTTTAGTGCGAACTTTGCTACGGACGCCACGGAGCGCCTCGCCACCCTGCTCTTAAACGTGGGTCGCTGCTTGTTTGCGCTATCTCAATTTTCGACCTGGTGGCGGGCGGTGATCTGGTACAAGGCTTCAGTCCAAAACGCGAGTTTTAGCGCGCGTGACTTACCGCGATAGCCTCAGCTACCCTTCACTAGCGCGTGGTGTGAGCGTCGCGCCTGTCACGGATTGGCGGGACCAACGGCCGGGGTGACCTGGTGTGTGTGCCTCCAGGTCTACTACTACGCTAATAGCTCTAACTAACCCTATAGCTCTTGCTCACACACATCCCCTTTGCGAGGAGTTTTGTATCTTGTTTTCTTGCTTTCACTCATAGGAATTTATTTTGATAGATGGTGATTGCAGAATTAAAAAACATATCCATTTGTTTAAAAAAGGGTTCTGCAAAACACCATCTATCAAAGTTTCAGCCCGATCGGACAAGGTTGGTCAAAAATGCAGGGAAGAATGCAGGGGTTAATTTCTATGAGTGTTGTCTTGCTGTAGCTGGCTATTACTGCCACTTGCGCCGCCACTTGCGCATCAGGGCCTTGCGCATCAGGGTCAAGCAGGTACACGCACTCCTAGCCTGGCCTGCCTGGCTTTGGCATGGCTGGGCGGCCGTCCCATCTGCATAGCTCAGTGGGGCATGGCCCTGGGCCGACTGCATGGCGGCGTATGTTCAGCGCAACAGATACGTCCCAGTCTTACAACCTACACATGGGTGTGGGAGATGCATGATGTCAAGTCATGTGCCTTGTCATGTAGGTTATGCTCATGTCATGCTTATATTGAGGGTCGGGCCAATGGTTACCTGTTGTTACCAATGGTTACCCAGCCTGCAGTAGCCCGAAGTGGCGCCAGCCCGCAGTATTGCCAGCCCGCAGTAGCGACAGCCCGCAGTAGTACCAGCCCGGAGCGTGCAAGCGTGCAAGCCCGCAAGCTCGCAAGCGGTGAGGTGGTAAATCTCCTCGCAGCCCAGCAGCCAGCACAGCATCGTCCCTCAGCAGCCCAGAAGCACAGCTTCGCGTTCGCGTAGCAGTTTGGGCAGCAGCAGTTTGGCCTAGCTCTCCATCGCAGAACAGCAGCGCAGTCGAAACAGCAGCAGCAGCAACAGCAGCATCAGCAGCAGCAGCAGCAGTGGAGTCTCCACCGACAAGGAGTAGACTACGGGAAGAAACCCCGCCTTGTGTGCTGCACTCTGTGCAAGCCGGCAACCTTATCCTTCCAGCCCAGCCCCCGGGTCAATGGGGGACTGCTGAGCTAAGTGGCTCACCAGTGTGGCACCTCCTTTGCTGGTGCCCTGCTGACCCTCCCATCTTGCTTTGTGCCAGGCCTCTGCTGCGGACCTCCATGCAATCCCGGATGTCATCAGCTCTGGCCCGGGTAGCCAGCTCCCAAGGCTCCCTTCTGCAGCGTCAGCCTACCAGGGAGTTCTTTAGCCCTGCCGTTGTTTGGGCCATGCAAGTGGGAGCCACAGCTATGCGCCTGGTGCAGCAACATCAGCTGCTACCGGCCTCAGTAGCTGGTTTTGTGGAGGCATGCGCGCTAGCTCTGCAAGAGTACGCAGCTCAGCATGGTCAGGCTGTAGCCTCCCTGGCAGCGTCCCAGCCGCCACATCACCCCTCGCATGCCCTCCACCTCTTCCATGACCACTCTTCCATGCAGGGGAGGCACCTGCATGGTCACCTCCTGGCCCAGCCTTTTATGCAGGTTGCTTTTCTGGGTCAGGCTTTCAGAGTGCCTATGGTGCCCCTACCCAGCGGCCCCCCTCCAGGTTCCATCAAGCTGGTCCTCCACCTTCACTACCCGGAGGGAGCTAAGCAAGGGCTCACAGCAGCCCTCCTGGCCGCAGCTGGGTACTCTGTCAGTGAGGTCAGTGGGGACGGTTTGCCAGAGGGCCTCCTGCCAGACTCAGTTCTAGTTTTCAGCGAGAGGCTAGGGGCACACCCCAAATCCAGCCCTTTGGCAGGGTCCCTCATAGGGTGTGGGGACTTGGTAGAGGCCCTAGTCTTCCCTCCCACCGGCGACAGCTCCCTCTCAGCCCTCCCCAGAGACCTCTCCAACCCCAGGGGGAGGAGGGGGTGGATCCAGGTCTGGGGAGAGGACGGTACCCTCCGCCACCCGGGCCCCACAGCTAGAAGCAGGGTTACCCTTTCCCACGCTCCTCCTCACCCACCCACTGCTTCTCTTTCCCAGCGCACCACAGCGGGGGGTGGCCCGGCTGGGGCGGAGGGGGCAGGTCATGCTCAGGGATCCCACAGCCAGCAGCAGCTGGCAGGCCAGGCCGCCCCAGCCCCCCCTCCACACCCACCTGCTGCCCCCCCCCCCCAGCGCACCACAGCGGGGGGTGGCCCGGCTGGGGCGGAGGGGGCAGGTCATGCTCAGGGATCCCACAGCCAGCAGCAGCTGGCAGGCCAGGCCGCCCCAGCCCCCCCTCCACACCCACCTGCTGCCACCCCCCCCCAGCGCACCACAGCGGGGGGTGGCCCGGCTGGGGCGGAGGGGGCAGGTCATGCTCAGGGATCCCACAGCCAGCAGCAGCTGGCAGGCCAGGCCGCCCCAGCCCCCCCTCCACACCCACCTGCTGCCACCCCCCCCCAGCGCACCACAGCGGGGGGTGGCCCGGCTGGGGCGGAGGGGGCAGGTCATGCTCAGGGATCCCACAGCCAGCAGCAGCTGGCAGGCCAGGCCGCCCCACCCCCCCCTCCACACCCACCTGCTGCCACCCCCCCCCCAGCGCACCACAGCGGGGGGTGGCCCGGCTGGGGCGGAGGGGGCAGGTCATGCTCAGGGATCCCACAGCCAGCAGCAGCTGGCAGGCCAGGCCGCCCCAGCCCCCCCTCCACACCCACCTGCTGCCACCCCCCCCCAGCGCACCACAGCGGGGGGTGGCCCGGCTGGGGCGGAGGGGGCAGGTCATGCTCAGGGATCCCACAGCCAGCAGCAGCTGGCAGGCCAGGCCGCCCCAGCCCCCCCTCCACACCCACCTGCTGCCACCCCCCCCCAGCGCACCACAGCCGGGGGTGGCCCGGCTGGGGCGGAGGGGGCAGGTCATGCTCAGGGATCCCACAGCCAGCAGCAGCTGGCAGGCCAGGCCGCCCCAGCCCCCCCTCCACACCCACCTGCTGCCACCCCCCCCCAGCGCACCACAGCCGGGGGTGGCCCGGCTGGGGCGGAGGGGGCAGGTCATGCTCAGGGATCCCACAGCCAGCAGCAGCTGGCAGGCCAGGCCGCCCCAGCCCCCCCTCCACACCCACCTGCTGCCACCCCCCCCCAGCGCACCACAGCGGGGGGTGGCCCGGCTGGGGCGGAGGGGGCAGGTCATGCTCAGGGATCCCACAGCCAGCAGCAGCTGGCAGGCCAGGCCGCCCCAGCCCCCCCTCCACACCCACCTGCTGCCACCCCCCCCCCAGCGCACCACAGCGGGGGGTGGCCCGGCTGGGGCGGAGGGGGCAGGTCATGCTCAGGGATCCCACAGCCAGCAGCAGCTGGCAGGCCAGGCCGCCCCAGCCCCCCCTCCACACCCACCTGCTGCCACCCCCCCCCAGCGCACCACAGCGGGGGGTGGCCCGGCTGGGGCGGAGGGGGCAGGTCATGCTCAGGGATCCCACAGCCAGCAGCAGCTGGCAGGCCAGGCCGCCCCAGCCCCCCCTCCACACCCACCTGCTGCCACCCCCCCCCAACGCACCACAGCGGGGGGTGGCCCGGCTGGGGCGGAGGGGGCAGGTCATGCTCAGGGGTCCCACAGCCAGCACCAGCTGGCAAGCCAGGCCGTCTCTACCCCCTCTCCCAACTCACCCGATGCCATCGCTCACCCTAGGTCACGACCTCCCCGCTTTGACCCCTCCTGGGGCCCCTTGCCCTCAGCCAAGGCGAGTGAGAAGGGTGGGGCCCAGGTTAAGGGTGGGGTTGCCCTCAGGCAGGGCCATGCTCTCTCACCCCCCCCTGGCCGTGGCGGTGTAGCGGGCATCTCTCGCCCACCCCACACCCCCCCTACACACTCTCTGCTTAGCGCTGCTTCGGGAGGCACCAAGGCTGGGGATGAGGACCTAGCACAGCCGTTGAGCTCCCCCCCACGGCAGGTAGGCCAGGTGGTGCCACCCCCCCTTAACCCGCCCATCGCCCCCACATCACCACGCTCATCTCCAGCCTCCTACTTGGTGGGACCAGAGGTTGCTGGTCACTCCCAAAGCCAGTCCTCTCAAGCGGTTCCGGCCACCCATTACCCCCTCAGGCACTCCAGGCCCCTCCCCACCCAGAGCACCTCTCCTCTTCCCTATCCACAAGGAGCTCAGTGCCAGCAGCAGCTGACAGGTCCTGTCGCCCCGGCCCCTCCCTCCCATCCACCCTCGTCTCCACCCTCCCAACATGTCGGTCGTCAGCCCAAACGATCTCGCCCGGGTACCCTGCACCTCAATGGAGATCTTGGCCTTGTCAGCAGGTCAGCCCCTCCTGGGAGTGCTACAGAGGCGGGGGACCTTGCCGCTCACAGTGTCACCGACTCCCCGTCCAAACGTTTGCGTGTGGGCTTACCGCCAGGGCCTAGGGCGGGGACTAGGGCTGAGCCTGCTCTGCTGGGTAGGCAGGGCAGCGGTCCAAGGGTTGAGGCTCAAGGGAGCTCAAGGGGGCTAAGCCTGCCTGGCGTCCCTCCCACCTCCTTTTCTCTCTCCCCTCACCTCACCTCCCCCCAACCACTACCTCCAAACCTCCACTCCAAGCTTCCTTGCCCCGGGAGTCCACCCCCACCCCGCCCCCTCCTTACCCCAGGCAAGCCCCCTCCCCCTCAGGTTGCCCCCTGCCTACCCCCCCCCCTGAGCACCCTGGCCCCTATGCCCCTCTAGGGACCAGATTTGGAGTTCTCTCTGATTTGGAGTCCCTCGTGAGCAGCGAGGATGGAGACGACAGCGAGTGGCAGTCCCTTCCCAACAGCGGTGCTTCCACTCCCCGGGGCTTGGCTCGCCCAGTGGGCCCCACCTCTCACCCTCCCCCCACCACATGCACCCCCCTCCCCTCCCCTACCCTCAGCCCCCCAGCCTCCGTCCCGGGTGACAGCCACAACCCCACATGGCAACGCCTCTTTGATCCAGCACGCGTAGCCCGCGCGGGGGCAAACCAAGACTAACCATGCAGCGCCCAGGGGTGGCCGCCTTCTTTGAGGCAGTCACTCTGAACGTCCAAGGCCTGACTCACCCCCACAAGTTTCAAGCCATCCTGGACTGGGCAGCGGACAACCCCGCCCAGGTGTTTTTCCTGCAAGAGTGCCACCGGGCAGAGTGTGTGTGGCAGTGGGCAGAGTCGGCCACGGGGGCCAAGCCTTGCTGGAGGGGGCTTTGGTTCTACACCCCAGGTACCGGCCACTCCCAGGGTTGCCTAGCCCTCTTTAAGCCCTCTACCATCCTGGTTGGTTGCAGCCAGGTGCATCTCCAAGTGGCCGGGGCCCAGGGGCGGGTTCTGAGGGTGGACGCGGAGTTGGCAGGCAGGCCAGCCTCGCTCGTGTGCGTTTATGCCCCAGCCCAAGCGTCACAACGCGCCTCTTTCTTCAGCTCCTGCCTCCCGGCTTGCCTTCCCCTTGCTTCTGAACGGAGGCTTGTCATCATGGGCGGTGATTTCAACTGTATTCTTTCCCCTGAGGACAAGGTGGGCACACCCCGGGGGGGGAACACCGCTCACCCTGTGGGTTGGTTGGGCAGCAGGGGCCAAGGGGCCCAGCAGCTGCAGGAGCTGGTTACAGAGCGGGGCCTAGTCGATGCCTGGCGCCACCTACGTCCTGGTACCCGCGACTTCACCCACTTCAGTACCCCTTGGCAAACGGGGGGACGGCTTGACCGTTGGTACATTCCGGCCGAGCTAGTGGAGTGGCAGCTGGACAGCTCCATCCTGGGCCTTAAGCCAGTGCACACAGATCACGCTGCCGTCTCCCTGGCTGTGTGCCCCCCTAACCTCCCCCTCACCGCCCCAGCCCCCTGGCAGCTGCACCCTGCTTACCTTGACGACCCGGGCATGATGGACCGCCTACAGAGCTTTCTGCTAAGAGAGGCAGCTAGCCATGCAGCCCAGATGTCCAGCCTCCCAAGCCCCCTGCCGAGAGACTTGCACAGAGCACGGTGGGCACATATCAAGCAGGGGCTAGCTCTTCACGCCCAGCGGTGCATCCGAGACCGTCGCCGTGCCCAGCGAGCCCTCCAGCAAGCCAGGGAGAGAGCAGCCCATGCAGCCCGGACCCACTTGGTGCAACAGTTGTTGGAGGTAGAGCAGCTCAGGGAGGCAGCGCTTCAGGCAGCCGTTGTGGTGGGCGAGGCCACGGCGCTCGTGGGGGTCACAGACCGGGCTGAGGCAGCGCAACGTTCCATGCAAGCCAGCGCTGTCTTGGACCAGGTCTACGGTGACTCCTCTTCCTTTTATTTTTACCACCGCCACCAGTCAGCACACACCCCAACTCTGATCACTTCCCTTCACCTCCCTGACCTGCCGGACCAAGTGGCTGACCTTACCACCACCCACGGCGTCCAAGCTGCCTGTCATGCCTTCCAATCGCACTTCTCCGCTGCCTCTCCTCTCGGGGTCTATGCGGCCAAACCAGTTGTCCCTGCCACTCGAGCCACCCTCCTAGCCAGCCTCACCTCCCGCCTCACTCCCACCCAAGCCGACAGCAGCGAGGGGCCGGGGGGGGACCCCATGCTGTCAGAAGAGGAGCTAGGCCGCGCCCTCCAGGGCTGCGCCCACAGCAAAGCCCCAGGGAAGGATGGTTTGCCTATGGAGGTGTACGACCGGCTGTGGCCCCTGCTCCGCCCCCCGCTTATGGCCATGCTCCGTGAGGCCTTGGCGGACACGTCCAGCCCAGCCCCCCTAGCAGAGTTCCTCACTGGCCTGGTCACCCTAGTTCCCAAAGCCGGCAAGCCAAGGGACAAAGTGACTGGCTATCGGCCCATTACCTTGCTCAATTGCGATGTGCGGTTGGTGGCCCGGGCGCTGGAGGACCGGTTGCAGCGGCCTCTTGACCTCCTAGTGTCCCCTTCCCAATCAGCCTTCATCCTAGGGCGGGACATCGGCGACAATGTGCAGTTTCACCTCAGCCTGCTGGAGTACCTCAGACAGCGGGGCAGCCCAGTCTGGCTTCTCCTTTTGGACCTAGCGGGGGCCTATGACAATGTCTCCTGGGACCTGCTACAAGCTACGATGGAGGCCATGGGTTTCCGTCAGGATGGCCACGTGCGGTGGGCGCAGATCCTGCACCGGGGGGCTACCAGCCAAGTTTTGGTGAACGGCCACCTCTCTAACAGCTTCCCCCTGGAGTCAGGGCTTCTGCAAGGCAGTGGGGCCTCGCCTTTGTATTGGTGCATCGTGCTCCAACCGCTCGTCAGCTACCTTAGCTCGCTGCAGCTGGCAGGCCGGCTCAACACTCCCTCCATCCCTTTCAGCCCCCTGGCCTCGCACATGGCCACCCTACAACCCACCCTGCCCTCTAAGGAGTACGCCGACGACATCACCATTACAGTGCTAGACAGGGTCAAGGACGGGGCGGTGGTGGTGGAGGCTCTGGAGGTGTTTCGCGCCGCTGGGGGCCCTGCCCTGAGCATGGGCAAAAGTCAAGCCTTACCGTGCGCCCAGCAGGAGGTGCAGCAAGGACAGCAGGGTTGGGCGGGGGGGGGGGGCGGGAGCTCACGAGCAGAGGCCCGGGGAGGCGGATGGGAGGCTTGAGCTGGGGGCAGGGGGGGGGGAGCCTCGAGGAGGGGAGGAGCATGGCAGGCGGGAGAGGCAGCAGCAGGCTCGTGGGCCTAAGCCTCTGAGTGAGAGCCGAGGGCCCAGCACCGGCATCCCAGCCACGCGGGAAGGGGTGCCGGTGCGGCATTTGGGCGTGCCGCTTGGGGCTGTCTGTGACGGAGTCTCCAGTGAGGCAGCGTTCGGGGGCTCTGCAGCAGCCATGACGGCAGCGTCCCTCTCTTGGACTCCCCAAGGCCTCAACCTGTTGGGCCGGGTACAAGTGGCCCAGCAGTGCTTAGCCTCCAAGCCTATCTACCAAATGGCCTTCATCAAGCCCTCAGCTGCTCATGGGAAGGCTATGGCCAAGGCTGTCAAGCGCTTCGTAGCTATGTCTGACCTTCCCCAAGAGCGCAGCCCCAACATGAGTCGCCTGTACCCGCGGGAGGACATCTGCGCCATGCCCCGGAGGGAGGGAGGGCTAG
Organism: Haematococcus lacustris; assembly: GCA_030144725.1. Classification (NCBI taxonomy): domain Eukaryota; kingdom Viridiplantae; phylum Chlorophyta; class Chlorophyceae; order Chlamydomonadales; family Haematococcaceae; genus Haematococcus; species Haematococcus lacustris. The sequence goes on along the minus strand of JASKMD010000024.1, from coordinate 3,103,354 downwards.
GCTACCCAGACCTTGCAGTCACGAGCACCGCCATGCTGGCCAAGATGTTAGCCCAGTTGTGGTCTCCCCGGGTGCGGCCCTGGCAGCCCTTGGTGCACAGCCTGCTAGCCGACCCGCTTCACAGCCTCAGCACCTGGGTTATCACCAAGCCCTCCACCAGCCCCAGCCCCTCCACCGCCACCAGCCCTCGTCTTCAGGCCCACATTGCGGCCATGGCAGAGCTCTTCCCGCACCGCATAGTAGATCCAGCTGCGCAACAGTTTCACTCGGTGATGGCAGAGCCCTTGTGGTTTAACGCGCAAGTCCGTCTTCAGCCAGGGGCGGTGCTGGGTAGGGACCCCCTGGCAGCGGAGGCCAAACGGTGGACCCACATTCGGCATGTGTGGGAAGCCCTCCACCGGCACAGCTCTGCGTTCAGCTCGGCAGCCCACCAAGCCGCCGTGAGGTGGGAGGCGGACTATGTGAGGGCCACCCTACCAGAGGCCTGGCAACGGGTGGTGGACACCCATCAGCCTCCCCCATCGGAGTGGGAATGCGTGAGAGCGAGCAGAGGCTTCCTTGTGAGGCGCTCCCCTTCCCAGCAGCCCACCCACTGGGTGGCCCCCTCGGGCAGGCTCGAACCCTTTGTAGAGGGTGAGGGCCCGCTGGGTGCCGTTCAGCCCGAGCCTGGGGCTTGCTGGGTGCCTGCAGCAGTGGTTCTGCTCGACAAGCCCAGCTACCGGCTGACCGTGGCAGAGCGGGCCAGGCATCTGCGCCCTCTCCCTTTCGCGCAAGCGGGAGCTGACCCTTTAGCTCCTCAGGGCCAAGAGCAGGGTCGTGGTAGGGTGTGGGGCAATGGGCGAGGACAGGAGCGGGGGAGGGGCGTGGTGGGGGAGGAGGGGGGGTGGAGGGAGGTGGAGGGGACCCCTCACAGTAGGTGGCCGAAGGAGGAGTGGTTGCTCGGGCCCTGGGACCAAGTGCAACTAGACCCTCAGGTTTGGGGCTTGGGCACCACGTCCATCCTGCAGTTCTCCGTCAAGCGCGCACGAGCTCGCCTCCTCCAGCTCAAACAGGCTAGCTCAGACCCTCGCTACCCCCCTCGTGGAGGCCTCTGGCCGCTGCTTTGGGGCCCACGGCCCTTACAGGTAGCGGGGGCTGCGTCAGAGAGAGCTGTGGGTGGGGATGGCCTTAGGGTCCTAGAGCTGCGGTGGCAGGAGTCTGCTGCCCACGCGGCTGAGAGGCAGGCTCAGAGGGACAGGGAGCTAGAGGGTAGGGATGTGGGTAGTTGGCACGTCCAGGAGAGGCTTGGCTCCCCCCCCCCTCGCTGGCAGGCCTGGAGGGCTAGCCCTCGACAACGTCCCACCCCAGTCGACAGGGCAGCGGTGCAGGCTCAGCGCCAGCTTGAGGCTCAGCGCCAGCCGAGGCAGGCTGGCAGGCGCACCCGCAACCGAGACGTTGAGGGAGACCCGCTCACGCCTGGTCGGCAAGACCAGTCCGGCCAGCCTTGCCTGGAGGTGTGGCAGGAGCTGTTGGACCCTACTCTCCGCCGGGAGCACGTCGTTGTCGCTTGGCGGATCCTTCACGGCAGCCTCATGGTGGGGGCCATGTGGGGCCACGTCCTTGGCGAGGCTGCGGGGCCCAGCTCCTTTGCTTGCCGGCTCTGTCAGGCAGGGCAGCTGGAGACCCTCTCTCATGCCTTCCTCACCTGCCCCTGCGTGGCCCCCGCGTGGGAATGGGTGCTGGACGTGTATGGCAGCCTTACAGGCACTCGTCCCCCCTCCGGTGATGCCCTCCTGCTCCTTACCGGGCGCCCTACCCGCGGCGAGGCACTTTCCTTCACCCCCCCCGATCCTCTGTTGTGGCGCCGCCTTCGTGTGGCCTACCTTGGGACAGTGTGGCGCATTCGCACGATCGGCCCCGCCTCAGCCCTGCAGCCGGAGGCGATAGCTAGGAGAGTGGCGCAAGAGGTTATCCTCACCCTGTCCGCCGCCGTCAAGAGAGACTGGTTCCGGGTGGGGAGGGACATTCGCGTGGGCCTAGGGGGCACGGTCCCTTCCACCTGGTTCAAAGGGAGGGACCCGCAGCTTGCAGAGGGGTCTTTCGACCAGCTGTGGCCAGCCGCCTCAGGGGGGTGGTTCTCTCGCCAGCAGCGGCGTCCGCCCCTCGCCCCGGAGTTGTTCGTGCGCCTCTCCCTAGAGTGGCCCATCCCCGCTCCCCTTCCCCCGCCTTTGGACGCTAGCCCGCCGTGAACGCGGTTCGCCTCCGGCCTGTCTCCAGGGGGGTTTTAGGAGGAGGGTGTGCCCGTTGGTCGTGGCTCTGCCGTTCGGGGTCTGTGGTCTGAGGAGCGGCAGGGTCGGTTGGGGTGGGTTGAGTAGGGGGGGATAGGAGGGGGGGGGGCTTCTTTTGGTTTGGGGGTGGTACCAGGGTTTTCAAGGGCCTTGTGAGCGTTCTGGGTCTCTTCGTGTGGAGGTTGAGGTTAGGGGTAGTTACTTGGGGGTTGGGGCTGGGTCGGGCGTGGGGGTAGTGTTCAGAGGGGTTGTGGAGGGGGCGTAGGGTGTTTGTAGGGTCTAGTCGCTGGAGGGTTGAGGTTAGGGTTCTTGACATGGGGGGGCGGAGCTGTGTTGGGAGTGGGGGTGGTGTTGGGAGGGGGTGTGGGGGTGTGTAGGGCGAGTGCAGGGCGTCTTTTCCTAGGGAGAGAGGGTGTTAAACGTTTTGGACGTGGTCTTTGTTTGGGTTGCTTCAGTCTTGTTTGGCTTTCCCTCTTTTTTCTCTTCAGACGGCGCTGCCTTCTTTGCTTTGTTCATCCTCGTTTTCCTCCTCTTTGGTTCTTTTTCTAGTTTGCCTGTAATTCTCGCTCTCTGAAAAAAAAAAAAAAAAGGGTCGGTTACCTGTCATGTTCTGGCAGTTGGGGTCGCCCGGCTGCTAGCGTGCCTAATGCCCACTTCAACCACGCGCTAGTGAAGGGTAGCTGAGGCTATCGTGGTAAGTCACGCGCGCTAAAACTCGCGTTTTGGACTGAAGCCTCCCAGATCACTCCGCCCGCCATTCCCGCGAACTGTGAACATGGTCGCTCGCTGCAGCCTGGCACTCAGCGGGGTGCGACCGTACGTGGGTCGCAAGTCGAAGCGCAAGATTCCCTGGTTTGGGTCGGGACCCCTCATGGCCCGTGTACTTCCTAAAAACTGGCCCGGGCCCTTCTAACACCTGAGCGGGGACCTGCCTGATCCTGCCTCCAAGCATGCACAGCATCTCACTGAGGTGTCAGCAGCACCGTGCGTGGACTTTGTTTCACTACCGTGCACTCTGCTGAAGCCTAGACCCCATAGTTCCGGGGCTTCTGCCAAGACCATAAACTTTTCGGCCAGTGGTCCTTTCCACCTGCTTCCACCTTTTATTGATAGCTGGGCGGGTCTATATTCCAGGATGCGGTCCAAGACATGCTCCATCACCTTGTGTGTTACATACAATGACAACATGTGACAGAGGGTGAATGTGGCATGGGGCGAGCTCATCACAGGGGGCGATTGGCGGCGTCCTCGGGGGTATCCCCGATGGGTTGGACCCTGTGTAGTCGCAAGGCGCCCACATCGCTGCATTTCTTGCACAGTGCGCGACACTGATACCGAAAAATGCGATGAGCCCTCCTGCACCCCGACGCCGCGCTGGCCTGGCACAGGCGAGAGCGATACGTGCCAAACTGGTAAGTAGTTGCCTTGGCAGTGTCGGAAACCTCCATTGTGGCGGGAACCCCCACTGTGGCGGGAACATATACCTTACCATCCTCCTCATCCATCCTACACCCTGCAGAGCCCTACCGAGCTGCCAGCCCTTGAAACAGCCCTTGAAACACCACAACAGTCCAGCAGGGATGCCAGCACATGGGGCCAGAAGCGCCCACGCACCTGCCTTGGCCGGGGCGCCCTGCAGCAGCTGAGCATGGACCAGCAGCAGCTGCAGGGTGCCCAGCACCAGCTGGCTCTTGACCAGCAGCAGATACAGGGTGCCAAGCACCAGCTGGCTGTGGACCAGCAGCAGCTGCAGGATGCCCAGCACCAGCTGGCTGTGGACCAGCAGCAGCTGAAGGGTGCCCAGCACCAGCTAGCTCTGGACCTGGAGAAGCTGCAGGGTGCACAGCAGCAGCAGGCTCAGGCCCTTGAGCAGCTGCAGAACAGCAGGACGGGGCTGGAGCGCAGCGAGCTACTGTTGCGTCAGCACATGGACGCATGCATGAGGTGAGAGCTTGACATGCTGTGACATGCTGTGACATGCTGTGACCTGTTGTGACCTGCTGTGACCTGCTGTGACCTGCTGTGACCCATGTGCTATCGACATGTTGTGACCTGCTGTGACCTGCTGTGACCTGCTGTGACCCAGATCTCAGTGCTGAGTGCAAGGCTCAGCAGTTGGCAGGTGTGCATAATGTAGAGTGCGTGGTGCCTGCTGCACAGCTAGCTGCCAGTGTTGCGCATCAAACTAGGGGGAGCGTGCAGCGACGGTGGTGTTTGGTGCTGAAGGATGAGGAGGTTGAGCAGTGTGCTGAGCCTGACCCTGATGCCCACAGGCTGTTGCGCACCATCTCTGGGTCGCGGGCCATGCATGCAATGTTCTTCCCTGCAGATGGGGTTGCGCCCATGTGGTCTGAGACTGCATGTGCGTGTGTGAGGCACATGGCCAGCAAGCCACAGCAGTGCATGTGTCATGGAGCATCTACCCTAAGCAGCATCCCCATGTTTGGACGTGTGACACTGGCAAGTGACAAGGAGGAAGATGTTCAGTGCTTGAAGCTTCTGCATGCACGGGCACCGCACATTGCAAGCTCCTACATGACCTTGACTGTGCATCTGTTGAAGGAGTATGCCCGTGGGTGCTTGGGCTGGAAAGGCAAGAGGTTAACGCAGAAGAAGCCATTGCTCAGGGCTGACATCTTGGAACATTTGAGGTGGGAGCAAGAGATGGAGGAGGATCAGTTGGCTGAAGTGGGGGTTGACGAGGCAGATGACATGTAAGGCCAAGCACCTCCGATTGAAACCAGCAGCAGCAACTGAGCTAGGTTACCACAAACTGAGCCGGCATAGGAACTGAGCCAATAGAGGAAGTGAGCCAATAGAGCCGAAGAAGTGAACAGCGCCATGCACCCGACTTGCACCGACGAAGCGTGGCGTGACTCAGTGTCGTGGTGTAATGAAATGGCTCGCTAGCATGGCGCACTGCGATGGCCTACTGCGCAGTACTGCGAGGCTGCCTCTTTAGTGCGAACTTTGCTACGGACGCCACGGAGCGCCTCGCCACCCTGCTCTTAAACGTGGGTCGCTGCTTGTTTGCGCTATCTCAATTTTCGACCTGGTGGCGGGCGGTGATCTGGTACAAGGCTTCAGTCCAAAACGCGAGTTTTAGCGCGCGTGACTTACCGCGATAGCCTCAGCTACCCTTCACTAGCGCGTGGTGTGAGCGTCGCGCCTGTCACGGATTGGCGGGACCAACGGCCGGGGTGACCTGGTGTGTGTGCCTCCAGGTCTACTACTACGCTAATAGCTCTAACTAACCCTATAGCTCTTGCTCACACACATCCCCTTTGCGAGGAGTTTTGTATCTTGTTTTCTTGCTTTCACTCATAGGAATTAATTTTGATAGATGGTGATTTGCAGAATTAAAAAACATATCCATTTGTTTAAAAAAGGGTTCTGCAAAACACCATCTATCAAAGTTTCAGCCCGATCGGACAAGGTTGGTCAAAAATGCAGGGAAGAACGCAGGGGTTAATTTCTATGAGTGCTGTCTTGCTGTAGCTGGCTATTACTGCCACTTGCGCCGCCACTTGCGCATCAGGGCCTTGCGCATCAGGGCAAGCAGGTACACGCACTCCTGGCCTGGCCTGCCTGGCTTTGGCATGGCTGGGCGGCCGTCCCATCTGCATAGCTCAGTGGGGCATGGCCCTGGGCCGACTGCACGGCGGCGTATGTTCAGCGCAGCAGATACGTCCCAGTCTTACAACCTACACATGGGTGTGGGAGATGCATGATGTCAAGTCATGTGCCTTGTCATGTAGGTTATGCTCATGTCATGCTTATATTGAGGGTCAGGCCAATGGTTACCTGATGTTGCACATCAAGCCTCTGACTTGTCTTCGCTTTGCCTCGCCGTACACTGGCCGCAACCATCTGCATGGATACATGGGACAATGCACATTTGTGAGCCTTTTCCTGAAGCTTTTATCTTGACCCTACCCAGCCACCTTGACTCCACCACCTCCCAGTACTACCAACCCCTCTCACCTGAAAGACTCCGGCGGCTGCCCAGGGAGGGCCTCATTGGGGTTGCTACAGGCTCAGCTAACCCGGCTGGTTTTGGTTGGTCCACCATGAACACTCGCCCAGCTAAAATTGCCTCCTTCATCATCTGGCTGACTTAGACACCCCTGCAGCCAACGGTTCCGATGCCATCAAAGCCAGCTGCCATATCAAGCCATCAAAGCCAGCTGCCATATCAAGCTGCTGGGCTGCCATGGTTGCCTCCATCTCTCTGGTGGTGTGCACCGCATGGCGCAACTACCGGCCCCGGTTTGCTGGGTCCTCCAGCTAGTCATCATCCACCCGCTCCCCTTCCTCAAGCCCCAGTAGGCCCAGTTGCAATGCCACCTCAGCCTGCATGCTTGCAGTCGGCACCCCCCCACCCCCCCCAGCAGCCAGCTGACGTCCATGCCGCACACCATGCGGCGCACATAGGTGCACTGCCGCTTGGACCACGCTGGCAGGTGCCCACCACCCAGCCCCCTAAACCCAAATCTGCGCTGGTGCTCGTGAGTGCCCAGCAGGACCTTGGCCTTGGCCAGGGACACAGACTTCTTGAGCCTGCCAGCGAAGAGCAGCGTGGGCATGTTGCTGAATGCGGTCTCCAACTGCTTGCAGACGTGGTCCACCATGTTGGTGTCAGAGTTGTAGCGTGGGATTGTTTCGAGGCGGGCGCAAAGGTCAGGGTGCGCGGCCAGCACGGCAGCAACTGCCGCGCTTGGCCAAGTGTTCGCGCCGGCTCCGGGCATGCCGCGGCACAGCTATAGGACCAAATTCCTGCAGCTCAGGTCCGGGATGGCTGCCTGGGAGACTGGGATGTCTGTGTACATGGGCTGGCCGTGCAGGCCGAGCGGGTCGGCTACGTGAAGGGTAAACAAGTCGCGCACGAGGAAGCCCAGCAGCAGGCTGCCAACCACAGCCTGCTCGCTGCAGGCCTTCACTCGTGACCGCGCTGAGAGAACTCTCACGGGAGGTGTTGGGTGCGGTAGGCTAGCTTGCATTTCCGGCCGTGGTAGGTATTGTCTCTATCGCGTGTAGCGCGGGCCTCTCCGGAAACCTTTCTATTGCGCTGCGCTTCGGTGACGTCTGGCTCTAGTGCCTCGTCGCGATTCAAAATGCGATTGTCGGGGTTTTCCGGCACTGGCCTAGGCACCGTTTGACTTGTTTTAGCAACGTGAAGCAATTACAAATAATAGGAGTACTTAGGCCCTGTTCGCACTCGCAAATTTTTCGATTTGAATTATTCTCCCCCAACCGACGCACTTTTTCCCGTTCCGAGCCACTGGCTGCGTCCCCGGATGTTGTGACCCAGCACGATCAGACCCCGCATTTACAGCAGTCAGGGGAGCTGGTCAGCAGCCCAAAAGGAGACAGCGAGGGGCGGTCGGTTTCGTCGGTTCATGCACTTTAACGACGTTACCCGCCCGTCATTCTTCATCATTCTAGCCTCCGTTTGAAGCAATCAACCCTCCCGGTTACTCCTTGCCGATTTTCGGCAATATTATTGGTACCAAAAACGGCAAGCCCCCGCAAGCACCCCGTCTGTAGTGTTTGTCCACGCTAGAGGCCTGTAGGTACGGCATCGCAGGCAAGAGCGGCGTTGAGCATACAGGTGAGCCAGCCACATTTATTGGTACGCATTTAGGCTGGCCATATCGATGCTCAGCTCCCTAATGTAGGCCATCCCAATGTCCGTGCTCGCTGCTAGTGTCGACCGCGGTTACAATCTGCGCGTTGCAGGCGAATGTCCTGCATCGCGGCCTCTGTGCCCTCCTGGTAGGTGAGGCCTTCTGGCCTCCATTGCCTTGTGGCCTCTATCGGTCTCAGGCATGCCTGCAGGTGAAGGATGACACTAACAATTCGCGCCTTGCATTAACCTTGCCATAACTCTGTTGTTGTGTGCCTGTATATGCAGGCCATCCACAATCCAGCCCCACCCCTCGCTGCCCCAGGCCAGCCCTGCCTCACCCCCTCCCAGCCATGCCCCACCCTCTCCCAGCCCTGCCCCACCCCCTCGCAGCCTTGCGCTGCCCCTCGCCGTTCCAGCCCAGCCCTGCCCCACCCCCTCCCAGCCTTCCGCTGCCCCTCCCCTCCCTGCACAGCCCTGCCCCACCCACTTCCAGCCTTCCTTCAAAGGGCTCAGCAACTCCTCTCAGTCCCGACGCCAACACATCAGCACTTAGACACCGTAGGCAGAAGCGCTCAGGTCAACAGCCTCCTCCTCGACAACCTCCTGCACCTGCTGCCCAGGCACCAGGTACCAAGAGGAGCATGGAGAAGCATTAGAAGACCAGCAGCAAGAAGAGGAGCAGCAGCAGGAAGAGCAGCAGCAATGGAGCAGAGCTGGAGGAAAGCAAAGCAGAGACTGGAGTGAAAGGAAGAGGGTGGAGGATCAGCACTGGACCGCGTTGAACGGTGCATGCGGCGCTCGTACATCAGCAATGCACCACAGATGGAGGAGTGCTACTCCCACAAGCGCATGCTGGTGCAAAGCAGCCTCCAGTCTTCAGTGGATGCTGCTTGGTCCAGCCACGCATGCTGGTGCTTGTCAGCAGGAGAGCCTGCAGCCAAGAGATTCACTGCCTGTTGAGTATGTGAACATGAAATACCGCGTTCCTGTCTAAACCCCTTGCTGGTGGTGCACATACTGTGAGCAACAAGTCATGCCTGACTCCATCCTTGCTGGTTGCTACCCCAACTCACCACAGAGGCCAAGCCAGCTCCCAGCCTTGCGTTGCCCCTCGCCGCCCCAGGCCAGCCCTACCCCACCCCCTTCCAGCCCAGCCCCACCCCCTCCCAGCCCTGCCCCACCCCCTCCCAGCCCTGCCCCACCCCCTCCCAGCCGTGCCCCCTCCCAGCCCAGCCCCACCCCCTCCCAGCCCTACCCCACCCCCTCCCAGCCGTGCCCCCTCCCAGCCCTGTCCCACCCCCTCCCAGCCCTGCCCCACCCCCTCCCAGCCTTGCCCCCTCCCAGCCATGCCCCCTCCCAGCCCTACCCCACCCCCTCCCAGCCCTGCCCCCTCCCAGCCCTGCCCCACCCCCTTCCAGCCCTGCCCCACCGCTTCCCAGCCCTGTCCCACCCCCTCGCAGCCCTGCCCCACCCCCTCCCAGCCTTGCCCCCTCCCAGCCATGCCCCCTCCCAGCCCTACCCCACCCCCTCCCAGCCCTGCCCCCTCCCAGCCCTGCCCCACCCCCTTCCAGCCCTGCCCCACCGCTTCCCAGCCCTGTCCCACCCCCTCGCAGCCCTGCCCCACCCCCTCCCAGCCTTGCCCCCTCCCAGCCATGCCCCCTCCCAGCCCTACCCCACCCCCTCCCAGCCCTGCCCCCTCCCAGCCCTGCCCCACCCCCTTCCAGCCCTGCCCCACCGCTTCCCAGCCCTGTCCCTCCCCCTCCCAGCCCTGCCCCACCCCTTCCCAGCCTTGCGCTGCCCATGACATGACATGACCAGACCTGCCCTGCCCTACCCTGCCCTGCCCTGCCCTGTCTTACCCTGCCCTACCCTGCCCTGCCCTACCCTGCCCTACCCTGCCTTGCCCTGCATGTAGGTGTGTGGCAGTGCAGGCTGCAGGTAACAGCAGGCTGTAGGTGTGCTGTAGTGCATGAGCAGCAGCAGTAGGCTGCAGTGCATGTGCTGCAGTGCATGAGCAGCAGCAACAGGTTGTAGGTGGGTTGCGGTGCATGAGCAACAACAAGAGCAGCAGGCTGTAGTGCATGAGCAGGGCATGGACAGCAGCAGCAGGCTGTAGGTGTGTGGCAGTCAGAGCCCATCAGTGCAGTCAGAGACCATCCTAAGAAGAATGTTGCATGGTACAAAAGCTTTTACACAGGTTGCCCTGAGCTTCCGTTCAGTTCCATGCCACACAACGTGATTTGTAAGTTGTGAATGGTCAAGATGTAATGAAGAAAACGGTGATGGTAATTAGCCGTGTATCCTCTTCACACATGATACCTACGCCCCTTGTATGGACAACACCACCACGCGGCGATGCGCTAATGCTGCAAACATGGTAGCCACCTGCTACATACCCCTTTTGCATGTATGCATCACGATCATGCTAAGCAAGTGCAAGCCTGGCAGTGATTTACACCCGATGTGTCACAGCTAGCTAGACCACGGATGGTACCTATAGTGGAGGCTCACCACATCCAGCCACATGCTAGGGTGTGGTGCGCCACATGCCCCTTGTATGGACAACACCACCACGCGGTGATTCGCTAATGCTGCAAACATGGTAGCCACCTGCTACATACCCCTTTTGCATGTATGCATCATGATCATGCTAAGCAAGTGCAAGCCTGGCAGTGATCCACACCCGATGTGTCACAGCTAGCTAGACCACGGATGGTACCTATAGTGGAGGCTCACCAGATCCAGCCACATGCTAGGGTGTGGTGCGCCACATGCCCCTTGTATGGACATCACCACCACTCGGTGATGCGCTGATGCTGCAAACGTGGTAGCCACCTGCTACATACCCCCCTTGCATGTATGCATCACGGTCATGCTTAGCAAGTGCAGGCCTGGCAGTGCTCCGCACCAAATCCAACCATATGGCACCATGCGGTATTACATCGACGCTGCAACTGGCACGGTCAAGGACGCTAGGTCTATTGTAGACCTTGATGTTCGAGTTGCAATAGCCCATCACCGGGGACACCGTCTTACACAACCAACGTGGTGTCCATATGAACAACCGTAGATTGCATGCCTTTATTTGCATGGAGCTACCAAGACCGTTGCAGACCATGCCAGATACATGCCTTGGAATGAGCTTCCCTGTCGCAGCAGTGTTGGGTTGCCACTCCAGCTTTGTGCATGCAACCAGACACACACCGCGCATGTTGCTGTCCTTGCACTGCTGGTCATGCATTATAGCCTGTTGCTGCTGCCACTGCCCACTTTAGCCTGGTGCTGCTGCTGCTGCTCATGCACTAAAGCACACCTGCAGCCTTGCTGCTACCTGCAGCCTGCACCGCCACATACTGACAGCCTGCTGCTGCTGCTCATACACTGCTGCTGCTGTCCTTGCACAGCTGCTCATGCACTACAGCCTGATGCTGCTGCTGCTCATGCACTGTGATACATGCACTGCAGCCTGCATCTGCTGCTCATGCACTGCAGCACACCTGCAGCCTGCTGCTACCTGCAGCCGGCACTGCCACACACCTACAGGCAGGACAGGGCAGGGCAGGGCAGAGCAGGGGCAACGCAAGGCTGGGATGGGGTGGGGCAGGGCTGGGAGGGGGTGGGGCAGGGCAGGGAGGGGGTGGGGCAGGGCAGGGAGGGGGTGGGGCAGGGCTGGGAGGGGGTGGGGCAGGGCAGGGAGGGGGTGGGGCAGGGCAGGGAGGGGGTGGGGCAGGGCTGGGAGGGGGTGGGGCAGGGCTGGGAGGGGGTGGGGCAGGGCCGGGAGGGGGTAGGGCAGGGCTGGGAGGGGGTGGGGCAGGGCTGGGCAGGGAGGGGAGGGGAGGGGCAACGCATGGCTGGGAGGGGGTGGGGCAGGGCTGGGAGGGGGTGGGGTTGGGATGGGGCTGGGCAGGGAGTGGAGGGGCAACGCAAGGCTGGGAGGGGTGGGGCAGGGCTGGGAGGGGGTGGGGCAGGGAAGGGCAGGGAGGGGAGGGGCAGCGCAAGGCTGGGAGGGGTGGGGCAGGGCTGGGAGGGGTGGGGCAGGGAGGGGCAGGGAGGGGAGGGGCAATGGAACGCAAGCCTGGGAGGGGGTGGGGCAGGGCCGGGTTGGGGTGGGGCAGGGCTGGGATGGGGTGGGGCAGGGCTGGGAGTGGGTGGGGCAGGGCTGTGCAGGGAGGGGAGGGGCAGCGGAAGGCTGGGAGGGGGTGGGGCAGGGCTGGGCTGGGGCGGCGAGGGGCAGCGCAAGGCTGCGAGGGGGTGGGGCATGGCTGGGAGAGGGTGGGGCATGGCTGGGAGGGGGTGAGGCAGGGCTGGCCTGGGGCAGCGAGGGGTGGGGCTGGATTGTGGATGGCCTGCATATACAGGCACACAACAACAGAGTTATGGCAAGGTTAATGCAAGGCGCGAATTGTTAGTGTCATCCTTCACCTGCAGGCATGCCTGAGACCGATAGAGGCCACAAGGCAATGGAGGCCAGAAGGCCTCACCTACCAGGAGGGCACAGAGGCCGCGATGCAGGACATTCGCCTGCAACGCGCAGATTGTAACCGCGGTCGACACTAGCAGCGAGCACGGACATTGGGATGGCCTACATTAGGGAGCTGAGCATCGATATGGCCAGCCTAAATGCGTACCAATAATGTGGCTGGCTCACCTGTATGCTCAACGCCGCTCTTGCCTGCGATGCCGTACCTACAGGCCTCTAGCGTGGACAAACACTACAGACGGGGTGCTTGCGGGGGCTTGCCGTTTTTGGTACCAATAATATTGCCGAAAATCGGCAAGGAGTAACCGGGAGGGTTGATTGGTTTGAAGTGGGGCTAGAATGATGAAGAATGATGGGTTGGTAACGTCGTTAAAGTGCGTCAACCGCCCAACCTGACCGCCCCTCGCTGTCTCCTTTTGGGCTGCTGACCAGCTCCCCTGGCTGCTGTCAATGCGGAATGTAGTCGTGCTGGGTCATAACATCCGGGGACGCAGCCAGTGGCTCGGAACGGGAAAAAGTGCGTCGGTTGGGGGAGAATAATTCAAATCGAAAAACTTGCGAGTGCGAACAGGGCCTTAGTTTTGTCACACAAAAGATGAACGCAAAATCTTTCAATCAGTACATGGCCCGGTTCGCACTCGATTCGTTTTTCGATATTCGATGTCGTTGGCGGTTATCTGGTTAACTGTCGCGCTTTACCTGGCTGGCTTCGCTGACGGGCGGCTAGAGGTGTAAGGCTGGATAAGGCTGGATAGGGACGCAGAAGCTGATGCGCTAGAGGAGGGGCACGTCTTTCAGGCTGCGTCCGAGCCTGCTGGGTCTGCACCATCTGAAGCAACGGGGCCGGCTGTGGCGTCTGCACAGCCCGCTGCGCCAGGGGATGCGAGACATGCAGAGCTGGCAGAGGCCTGCTGCGTCCGAGCCTGCTGAGCCTGCAACATCTGAATAAACTGGGCCGAGTGAAGCAGCGTCGGCACAGCCTGCTGCGCTTGGGGCTGTTGTGTTTGTAGTGCTAGCATCGGCGAAGCCATTGGCTGGGCTTGAGCTTGCGCCTGTGCTTGAGCCTGTGCTCGAGCCCGTAATAAGATTTGTAGCTGACCCAGAAGCATCGGGTTGAGCTGCTGCATTTGTCGCCGCTGCTCGGCTACCCTGCTGGAAAGTTCCATCACCTGAAACCTGATTCAACTGACCCGTCATTCTTCATCATTCTAGCCCCGATTCAAACGCGGCGAAAAGGAGGCTAGAATGATGAAGCGTGACGGGCGGGTACTGTCGTTAAAGTGCACGAACCGACGAAACCGACCGCCCCTCGCTGTCTCCTTTTGGGCTGCTGAGCAGCTCCCCTGACTGCTGTGAATGCGAGGTCTGATCGTGCTAGGTCACAACGAACAGGTACGCAGCCAGTGGCTCGGAACGGGAAAAAGTGCGTCGGTTGGCCGCGAATAATTCAAAATACAAAATTTGCGAGTGCGAATCGGGCCCATACGTCGGACCTTTTTTCTGAAACATCGCTAAATTCAAAGATTATTTGACCTTCTTATGAAATTTGCCGGGATAGGGCAGCAGCTCAGCGACCGCCAACCGCACTACGTGCCTCGTCGAAGTGCGCTTCAGGTTCGGGGCCACCAAGGAGGCGTTGAGGCGCAGTAGCTTGCGCACACACTTTCTACGAGCGGGGGTCCTTCTGTGCCCACGTGCGGGGGTCCTCGTAGATATTCAAAGTAATTACAAGTAACTTGAAAAAGTGTGTGCACAAGCCACTGCGCCTCAACACCTCCTTGGTGGTCCCGAACCTGAAGCGCACTTCGATGAGGCACGTAGTGCGGTTGGCGGTCGCTGAGCTGCTGCCCAATCCCGGCAAATTTCATAAGAAGGTTCAAATAATCTTTGGATTTAGCGATGTTTCAGGAAAAGGTCCGTCATGTGATGTTACATAACGCTGCCAACACCCAGCCCATCGCCCCACCGGCTCTCCGCTGTCCGTTGCAGGCGCTGCCTGGCTTCTGGAAGCCAGACGTTGACCAGCTAGAAGTCCTACCGGACTTGCCAGGGGCAGGCAGCACCTGGCGGCCCTCTCGACGGCAATGTCATGAAGCTCCTCGTGAAGGCTACCTCGTGAAGCTCTACACTTACCAGTGATTTGGAAGTTGAGGCACAGGTTGGTGTCCCCGCCCATCCACCTGCCCCATAAAACCCCGCATGCCCTGCTGCATGCGCGATGCGGTGCATGTGTTCTGGGCTGGAGCAGTGACAGCGCATAGTTCCCTACTACAAGGAGATGCATTGTCTGAAACCCTAACTGGTAGCTATATCTGGAACAGCCGGCACCAATACCTAATTTTCTACCCCCACCCCCTTATGAGGGTGGGGCGATAGATGTTGGCATGAAACACATGTTTTGATGTAAGCAACAGCTTGAGCATTGCCTAGTGCACCATTCTCTTGTGCTACACAGGCTGCTGGGCCTGGGCCTTAGGTGTTCAGTCTCGCAGCTTATTTAAGCCGAGGCCAGGGTACTCCTTGCCCTTGGCAGGAGCCGCTCCTCGGTGTTCCCACCTGCACAGCTCCAGTGGGCGCCACTTGCTTTCCCCTGCCTGCTGGAGGCTGAGGGCTGCGTTGCAGTCCCTGTCCACCCATTTGCCAAGGTCCCCAGGGGTAGCCTGGTCCAGCTTAGGGCACCACATGAGGCCCCGCACTGGCGCCTCAAACCGCTTGCTCCAGGCTGACTGCAACAAGCGGTGTTGCACCTTACCTGGCTGGGGCTTCCAGCCCTCAGGCCTGATGTGCTTGCTAGCAGCCCCGCCTCACAGGGCTAGGGGTTCTTCATAGCTGGGCTGACAACTAGTGAGGAGCTCATCCACCGTCACCACCTTGCTTGGCATCCTGTCGGTTGGCTTGCCGCTATTGGGCCTCTTCACCACCTTGTGGCAGGCCTTGGGCCCCCACCCACTCCCACCCACCGGGTGCCAATGCCAGCGTTGCCAAAGAATACCACCAGTTGGTTGTGGGTCCCCCACTGCTGTTAAGACACCATGGCTTCATTCTCCTCCAGCTGTATGGCACACAATGCGCATGACATCCTGGCAGGTCACATGTGGGGCGGTCATCAGCACCTAGCCCTGCCCTTCCCCCCACCCTTGGCACGCCCACCGTCTTGAAAAAGCGCTCCAGGACCTTCTCCTGTGCACCTGTACAGCCTCATCTTCTGCTCCGTCCACTTGGGGTGCAGGTACTAGCCGCTGGATGGCCACCTGGGAGGTGCCTGCTGGGGTAGCAGTAGTTGTTAAGGTGAAAGACTAAAAAAAAAGAAATACGTTAGAGGTTGGGGTGGCTGCTGCCAGGTGTTGCAGCTCGAGCTTGATGTTCTCATTCCACTGCTGAGTGTTGCGGCGAGCCTGTAGCAAGCCACTGTCATGCTGCACTTGGCTCCTGGTCAGCTTGCTCCTGGTAAAGCTTTCCAGTCTACCATCCTCATGCCATACCCCCAAGGCTGCGGTGACTGCCTGGATGGCGTGGGGGTCCAACCTCATGCCCATCTGAGTGGCTGGGTCAAACTGGGACGCCCGCTCGTCAGCCAGGCCACGGCCTATGTCAGCTGGTTGGCGCTTGTTGCTGCTGCTGCTGCCAGAGGGGCCTGCTGCTGGGCTGCTGCCAGAGGGGCCTGCTGCTGGGCTGCTGCCAGAGGGGCCTGCTGCTGGGCTGCTGCCAGAGGGGCCTGCTGCTGGGCTGGAGGGACCAGTGGAGGGGGTGTAGTCCAGTGGGCGTGTATGCACACACACACTGACCCCATCAATGACCCACACTCTAGCCCCTGACAGGAGGACCTGGACCAGTTCGTAGTCGAGCGTTGCAGCAGGGACTGCAGGGGAGGCTGCAGCGGAGACAGCTCACAGTGCGGTCACCATCATACTACAGCAACGCTGGTTGCAACACACAATGAACAGCGTCGAATAAACAACTCTCACGAATAACATCTGAAAGTTACCGGTCTCATTTGTGTTGCCGACCCGCACTGAACAACCAGCTATGAACAGCCTCCGCCCTTCCTCCCGAGACACAGTCAACATCCTGTGCTACATCCTGTGCAACATCCTGTCCCCTCCAGCAGGCCCCTCCAGCAGGAACCCCGACGTTTCCCCTGGCCCTTCCAGCAGCGGCATCAGCAGTAGCAGCAGCAGCAAGTGCGAGAGGAGCAGCAGCAGCAGAGTCCACCTTGGGACCTACCCCACACTGGCGAGGGCCTAGCTGAAAAGCTGAGAAGCGAGAGGTTGTGTTTGAACCTGCCACACAGCTTGGTGTGGGCATAGACCACGGCGCAACCCAGGCAGTCAGTGCAGCCTCAAGGGTATGGGACGATGAGACAGGCCAGCTGGTGGCAGACAAACTGGCCCATTAATAGTTGAGCAAGGGCCAGGTGCGGCAGGCCAGTGGCCTGAAAAACGCCCGCCACTACACCCAATGGTGGCTGGCACTGACCCAACCCTACCTCAGCACCTGGCAGCAGCTAGAGCAGCCCTCGGCACCTCCCTGGTGGCCAGCCAGCAGCACATCGCCTGCACTCTGGCCACTTGGGACGCTGTGTGAGAAGTGTACCTGGACCCCAAGTGGGAATGGCAGCGGCTGAGGCTGTACGGAGCCCAGGACCGGGCGTTAAGGCAGTCCTTCAAGAAAGTGAGGGTTGTGTGAGTTGTGGGTTGTGTGCGTTGTGTAATGAGAGGGGTTGAGATGGCACGCAGTAACAGAGTAGTTGCCTGTGCCATACCTAACTTGGTGCTACCATGTCAGCCACCCTGTGTGCCCTGTGTGCATGACTGCAGCTGCTGGAGGAGATGGCAGGGGTGTAATGGGACCGCAGCTGGTGGTGTTCTTTGGCGCAGCTGGCATTGGCACCAGGGGAGGCTGGGTTAGCGAGTGCGGGGCCTGATGTGGTGCCCGGTAGTGGCCCCCCGCAAGCCCCCACAGCCCCCAGGAAGCCACACAGCCAGCAGCCTCCGAGCCAGGGCCCATCATTCCCCCGCCAGCCAAGCGCAGCAAGCGCACCAAGGCTGAGCAGACAGCTCAACACACCCAGCCCACCAAAGGCAAAGGCAAGGGCAAGGCTGCAAAGGCCAAGCCAGCACCACAGCCCGGCAGGTGGCTGGACAGAGACTGCAATGCAGCGCTTAGCATGCAGCGCATTGGGGAGAGCAAGTGGCGCCCGCTGGAGCTATGCTGGTGGCCGGACCTGCCTGAGCTGCCAGCCAATGGCAAAGAGTACCCGGAGCTGCGAGACAGGTCAACCAAGCAGCTGTAAGACATGCCAACCAAGGCAATGGGGAATGGGCGCTGGAGCAGTTATACAAGAAGGTGAGCGTGGGTGATGTAATGGGAGGTGGTGGGATGGCATGCAGTGAAAGAGTAGGTGACTAGCCTGGTGCTTCCATGACAGCCACCATGTGTGACTTGTGTGCATGACTGCAGCTGCTAGAGTAGACGGTTGAGGTGTCCATGAAGCGCCACAAGCGTGTCAAGCAGCTGGTGGTCTTCTGTGGCGCAGCTGGCATTGGCCCCAGGGGAGGCTGGGGTGCTGATGCGGTGCTGCGTGCCTGCTGCGAGGTGGTGTGAAGGCCCAGGAGCAACGACCAGTGGTGGGGCAGGTGGTGCTAGTGGGTGAGTGCCGCATCAGCCGGGTCAGCTCAGCAGTGATTGGCCACCAGGCCTGCAGGCTGGGAGCCCCCAGCAAGGCGGTTGGATCACCGGCTGCTCCGCCCAGCATGGAGCCAGCGGCGTGACCAGCCAGTGCCTGAGGGGCCTGAGGTGATGCCCTTAGGTGCCCCCACGGCAGCCAGGCAGCCTGGGCCTAGCAATTCTCAGCCAGCCAAGCGCATCGAGGTTGAGAAAGCAGCTGAGCCCACCCTGCCTACCAAGGGCAAAGGCAAAGCTGAGAAAGCCAAAAGAGCATCGCAGCCTGGCAGGCGGGTAAACTGGGACTGCAACCAAGTGAACCTGTGCTCAGTGCATGCATGTCATGCCAAATGTAGGCTATAGCCCTCTCACAGTGCAGGTGGAAGGCGCCCATGCCATGTGAATGGGAGGTTCACTTCATACAGACAAAACACCACCCTAGTGAGGAGACCTGGTTTTCCTTTGCGTGGTAGTTGTTGCTCGGTGGGCTGATGGTCGAGGGTTGTGCAAGTCCATGGCGTGGCGATGGGGAAAAGAAGTACGCTAGATAGCAGCGCGGCCTTGCTACATATAGACTGGGTAGAAGCAAGCGGAGGAGAGGTGGCAGGATGGCTTGCACTTGGAAGGACCACTGTCTGACGCCAAAAACACATGCGCTGGGGTTTCCATGTCAAGCACATCATTCAGCACATCATCCAGCGTCACACGGCATTACCTAGATCCCTACATACTGCCATCTGGCCTCCAGATACAGCGGAACCAGCTGGCGATGTACTAGCTCCAACACAATGCCATGCAGAAACAGAACCTGTGGTCCTGCCCTATCAACTGTAGGTGGTGTGCCAGGGAACGAACACCTGCTGTCACCTCCTGCTTGTGTCATCACATGCCTGCTCACACCTTCATGCTAATATGCCTTGCACTGACCTGCCTACAGCTGTGCGCTACTCTGGACTCCAAGCGTGAGGGTGATCACCCATAATGAGGTGACACAAATGCAATACGTCTCTAAGTTGTGTGGCGTTGAGATTGAGCTGCATGCTACATGCTTGAATCGGGCTGCAAGGGGATCTCTTCTTCTACTTCTACTTCATCTGCACTAAACTACAGGTGTGTCTGTATGCTCTGATGGTCGTAAATCCATTGCTTGTTGACTACAAATCCCACATTCGGGTGCACCCTTGATGACTACAGAACCCCATCCCTGGGGCCAGTGCAACAAAAGCGCTTAGGGGAAGTAACTAGGGTCTTGCCTCACTGACGCTCGTTGTACTGAGGCCATGCGCGCCAGGGCTCAAACTTTGTGTACAGGTGCAACTCCTGACAAGAAGCAGTACACCCAGGCGCAGCAGCTGCTACAACAGATGACTTGGACAGCCTAGTCAAGCAGAGGGTGCGTGGGGTTGCATGCGTATTGCTAGCCAAAGCCAGCTGCTTTCCACCCACCCAAACCAACCTGTAGTGTTCAATTGATCGCTAATGTCAAAAGCATGTGTTACATTGCCTGTTCATGCCACCTGCTTTCCACTCACTCACCGTCTGGTGTGCCGCACCGATGCCAAGCTTGCCATAGCGAAGGCGGTGCTTGGTAGGCGACGAGAAAGGGCGCAGGTCCAGCTTTTTGGCCAACTCCACCACAGCTCCGATGTCACCGGAGTACGGGGTGCGGGGGATTCTTTGGCGTTGCAACTTGTCAGGGCTTGCAGCTCGAGGGGCGAGCGAGGTAGTGGAATCGGAGCGCTTCTGAAGATCGTTGCTTTCGTGAAACGATTTGTTGTAGAAGCGAGCCGTCTCGACGACAGAGGGGTGGCTCATCCTGGTGGATGCAATGTACAATACACAACAAAGCCCAGTGTCGGTTTAAACCAGTCGACATGCGAATGTAAAGCTGTACTGGCTGCAATTCTAAGGCCAGCCACCTGTGTGCTGCAAGTATGGCTTGAGAAACAGGCAAGGATGAGGCAGGCTGGGCAGGCAGTAAGGCACAAAGATCAATTTAGATGCATTGATTCAGACCATTGTCCAGGGGCTACGTTATCTGCAAACTGGGTTTTATGTCTGGGATAGTACATAACTCCCTGTCCCCATCCCTTTCTAAAGGTGTGGCGATAGACGTTGGCATGAAGACATGATCTTATGTAAGCAACAGCCTGGATAGTGCCTACAGGCTGCTGGGCCTTACGTGCTCGGTCTCGGTGCCGCTGCTCGGTGTTGCCACCAGCACAGCTTCACTGGGCACTATAGCGCCTATCCTGGTCCAGGGCTGAGGTCCTGAGCTGAGTTGCAATCCCTGTCCACACATTCGCCATGGTCTCCAGGGGGGGGCCTGGTTTATCCAGGGGCCCCACATGAGGCCCCACACTGGCACCACGAACCGCTGGCTCACACCGATCGCAACAAGCGGTTCCTGCACCTGACCCGCTGGGAACTTTGAGATTTCCACCCCTTCCTCCCTCCCTCCCCCCCCCTCACTCCCAGTCCCAGCCCTGGCAACTCCTGCCCGCTAGCCGCCGCGTTGTTTGCCATGAGACCGCGTGGCAGGGGGGGTAGAGAGTGACGACGCAGAGGACAAAGGACCGAGCAAACATAGGCAGAAAAGCCTAGACAGGTGCCGCTGTCTTGCGACGCGTGGTCGCCATGGCAGGTGATTTGCAGGCCAGCAGGTGGTCGCAGCCGTCGGAAGGGCACTGCCAAACAAAAGCAGAGCCTGGCAAAAAACATAGTTACGGAGGTACGTGTCCCTAGCTCCACCATGCATTGTTGGCATTGATTGCATGCAGGGCGCCCCACACATGTGTCCTCATGCATGGGTTGATTTGCGCATGTGGCTGCCTTGGTTACATGCTACGCGCCGGCTTGGAAGTACAATTAAAGGGGCGATGGCTGGCTCGGTGGCTTGCTCCTGGCTGGCCGGGACCTGACCGGTTGTCTACCGGCGCAGGCGTGTTACGGTCAGCGAAAGCTCGATAAACTGAGCATACGGTCGACAAAGCAGCTACACAGCAACCGTACTGTAAGGGCGCGCTCCGCGTAGTCCCTTAGTGTCGTCTGGGCTGTCGCGGTTAACCCGAGGCAGCTACAGGATAATCGGTCACACCGCATTAGTGTGAGTTGGCAGGTAAAGCCTAGCAGCGTAAGCTGTGAGGACAGCTGGTTCGATTCCAGGGGGCCCCGTTCTAAGCCCTAGCCTTCTCACGGTAGTGCCTTGTGGCCGACCCTTTCAGTACCCGCACTTCGGTGCCCTCGCGGCCGGCTCAGTGTTACACATGGTTCAAACGGTCCAGCGTCGCCTTTATAAGGCTGCACGTTACAAGTGGTTTCCGACCGATAAGCCAGTTAACACCCGGCCTCGATTATATCGAGAATGGGTCGAACTTCCCGAATTGAATACACAATCACCCCGGAGGATGAAGCTCTCGCTAGGCTCTATAGGCTGCGACCAGCTAGGCGTGGGCCTACTGTTGCACCTACCCCCGAGGCAGTCGCTGCCCGGGAAGCAGCGGATGCTGCAAGGCTTGTCAGTCCTCGCGACGCAGCCATAGCTCGGCTCCCTGCCAATATTGACCCGGCTTCGCCCGCGGCCATCGAACTGATAAATCTCCTAGAAGAGCAGGCTTGGCCTGAGGCCCACACTGAGTACCCTGTGTACCTTCACGGTCGCTCGGTCACTGAACATGAGGCTATGCTTGAGGCCTCGCTCCAGCGGATGGTTGCCCGCAATGCTGCTGATGATGCTCCTCTTGTTGAGGAGGGTCAGCTGGAGGACGACGACGAGGAGGAGGAGCTTGACGAGCGCGACACGGCCATTCAGGAGCTCCACGCCTCTCTTCAGGCTCGCGAGGACGTCCTGGTCGCTGTACAAGCTCGGCTCACTGCCCTCGAGGCTAGCCAAGCCGCTGTCAATGCTGGGGTAAGTCCTGCTGTCGGTCTTAGCTCCGCGGCCCCAGTCAGGTCTCCTCCGCCCCATGGGCTTGCAGCCGGACAGCATCGCAATACAGTAGCGAACCTGTTTAGTGCTGGTCGATTCTCTTCTGGACAGCCTGCTGGTGCTGTCGCACCCCAGTCTGCTGCTCCGCAGGAAAACGACCCCTCAGCTGCAGGTGGGTCTACAGGTCCCCTTCACCCTGCCGCAGGACATGTAGGTAATGGCAGCCCTGTTGTCCAGCCTGCTGTCCAGCCTGCTGTGCACAATGCTTCACACACTGCTGTTGCTGCATCTGCTGCACGTGCTGCATACACTGCTGCACAAGCCACAGTGGCCCAAGGTGCTCCTGCCTCTGGCAGGGCTCCAGTGGGGCAGAGCCCTAACAGGCCTGTCACCAGGGCATCAGCATCCATTGCTGCAATCCGTCAGAAGTATGCTGGGTTGTCTGGTGGTTCTGCCCCAGCCCCACTTGCTGCTGTGCCTCAGGCACCTGACACTGTGGTGCACTCCCACAGGGGTTTGCCCCCTGTTGAGCGTTGGTCTGACAACAGCCTTGCTCAGGGAAAACGTGCTGTCACCTTTCTTGAGGATCTTGAGGTGCACTGTGTTAATAATAACCTTGATCCTGCCCTTGCACTGCCATCCTTCTTGTCAGGCAAAGCTAGGGAGGTCTGGTTCAAGTCCATCAGGGATGCCTATGCCTTGACACATGCTGGCTATCCTCCATGGGACTATCTGTGCAAGCAGTTCATTGAGATGGTGGGAGAGGATCTTGTCACCGATCTTGACCAGGCTCATGACAAGCTGATGAACTTTGAGCTGCTGCGCATGTCCTCAGGTGTCACCCTGCAGGCCTACATCACTGAGTTTCGCAACACCATCACTCTGTGTGGTGCTGGTTGCATGAACCGTGCTCTGACTGTGGCTACCTTCCAGAGGGGTCTCACCCCTCAGCTGCGTGGTGCTGTAGCCAAGGACCTCAGGTCACTGCCTCACCCCACCCTTGAGGATGCTGTGTCTGCTGCCATTGACAACCACAAGGCTAATGTTGCCTCTGCTGGTGCCAATGTCACTCCCAGCAAACGTGGTGCTGGTCATGCTGCTGCTGTGCGCCCACAGATCTCTGCCATCCGGGCAGCTGTCACCCCTGTCTCCGCCTACCGCCCCGGCCGTACCGGCGGCGCTGGTGGCGCCGGGACTTCACGCTCCCACGGCGCTGCGGCTCCGCCGCCCGCCCCAGTCATCTGGTGCTTCCACTGTGGTGTGACCGGTCACAAGACCCCGGACTGCCCCGACGGTCACCTGACCCAGGAGGAGGCCATGCGCAAGAACGGGAACATTGGTATGTTCCTGGCTCTGCAAGCCGCCAATGAGAAGCTCAGGTCAGCTCCAGGCAACAAGCGCCCGCGCCCACCACCTCCTGGTGACAACGGTGGCTCTGCCCCGGGTCCCAACCGCAATGGCCCTGGTGGCCGCGGAGGCCGTTCCGGCAAGAGCGGTGCTGGTCGCAATGGCGGCCGTGGTGCCGGTCAGCGCTAGGGTGTTGCCCTGTCAGGTAGCCAGACCTGTACTGTGGTACCCACATGTTCTGCTACTGATGAACTTAAGACTGTACTCTGTGGTACTGCTCAAGAGGAGGGATCACTGCATTTCCTGTTTGCTGGCACTGTCAATGGGCATCAGGCACACTTCTTGTGTGACACTGGTGCCACACACTCCTTTGTCAGCACTGCCTTTGCTCTGAAGCATGCACTGCCACTGGAGCCTCTCCCCTCAGCACAAAAGTGGTCACTGGCTGACAACACCACTCTGTCCTGCAAGCAGTTTGCCACTGTGGACTTATGTCTGCCTGGCCACTGTGCCACATGCAAGCTGACAGTCATGCCTAGCTTTGTGCAGGGTTATGATGTGCTTCTGGGTGATGATTGGCTGTTTGCCAACAAAGCTATCCTTTCTTATGAGGGTAAAACCCTTTCTCTTTCTGCTGCTGGCAAGACTGCTGTGACTCTGCCGTGTCCTGCTGTGGCAGCCCCTAAGTATGTTGGGCAATGTTCTGCTGTAAGACCAACCCCTGCATTCTTAATCAATGCTCTCAAAGCCAAACCTGAGTTAATCTCAGCTACCCAGGCGTCCAGGTGGCTCCTTAAAGGTGGCCGTGCTGTGGTGGCTTTAGTCATGACTGAAGGCTCAGCCTCTGCCAGTCCTGGTACCCCCAGTGACAATGACAACCAGCACATACCTGCAGCTATTAAAGCTGAGCTACAAACTCTACTCGATGAGTACAGTGATGTGTTTAAACCACTCACTGATACCCCTCCTGAACGTCCTGTGGGTCATACCATACCCCTGGTCCCTGACGCCCGTCCACCTGTGACCCCCATGTACCGTCTCAGTAAACCTGAGCAAGAAGAGCTTAAGAGACAGATCCAGGACTACCTCAGCAAAGGTATGATTGAGCCCAGCTCCTCCCCCTATGCTGCACCCATCCTGTTTGTGCAGAAAAAGTCAGGTGAGCTACGTATGTGCATTGACTACCGTCAGCTCAACAAGCTCACACTACGTGACCAGTACCCCCTGCCCAGGATTGATGATCTGTTTGACAGGTTGTCAGGGTGTTCTGTCTTCTCCTCCCTGGACCTCCAGGCTGGTTACCACCAGATCAGGATCACTCCTGAGGACGTCCCCAAGACGGCCTTCAGAACCCCTGAAGGTCACTTCCAATTTAAGGTGCTGTCTTTTGGCCTGACCAATGCCCCTGCCACCTTTCAGCGTGTCATGAATGATGCTTTTGCACCTGTCCTGGGCAAGTGTGCACTAGTGTACCTAGATGACATACTGGTCATGTCTAAGTCTCTACCTGAGCACCTGCAGCACCTACGCCTTGTCTTTGACCTGCTGCGTAAAAACAAACTGTATGCCAAGATGTCCAAATGTGAGTTCATGCAGCTCACCCTCAGGTTTCTTGGGCATGTGATCTCAGCTGGTGCCATCTCTGTGGACCCTGATAAGGTGAGGGCCATTGTTGACTGGCCTGTCCCTTCATCCCTGACCCAGCTGCAGTCCTTCCTAGGTGCTGCCAACTTTGTTCGCAAGTTTGTGCACAACTTCAGTGCCATCTCAGCACCCCTGACTGATCTGTGTGGCAAGCTCAGTGCCACATTCCCATGGCACTCCTGGCCTGACCATGAACGTCTTGCCTTCTATGAGCTCAAAGCTGCTGTGGCTAACGTGCCTATGCTGCGCCTGCCAGATCATACCCAACCCTTCCAGGTCTACTGTGACCAGGGTTCGACAGTTGGTGATATCTGGTCTAAGGGCGCCCTTAACTGATGTCAGGGTAAACTACGGGGACCCTATACACTGTTCATACCCCAAAAAATTTTGCCGGCCTGCGGCCGGCTTGGAAGAGGCATGTTAGCTTACAGCAGCTAACAAGGAGGCTTCAAAGGTGTCCTCTGGGACACCACCTGCCTCCGTGCCAAAAAAGGCCTCATCCACTTCATCACTTGACTCATGCTCTCACTCATGCTCTTCTTGCGCGCGCTCTTCCCCCGATTGTGAGCCCCCATGACCCCATTGTGAGCCCCCATGAAGGTGCTGGCACCAACAGAGCAGAAAGCCACAAGCTTGCCAACATCTAGGCTGAGGGTGTCAATCACACGCAGTATGACAGCTGTGATGTGCTCAGATGTGGCCCCCACCACTTTGACAGCGCATAAGAAAGAGGTGTGGTAGATAAAGGACGATTGCTCCAGATAGCGCACGTAGAGGAGCAAATGGTCCTCAGTTCCCACGTCCGTGCTGCTGTCAGCTAACAAGCTGAATAGGGGCTGGCTCGTACAGCTGCTAGCTGTTGAGTGAGGAGGGTTTGGCTAATAGAGTGAAGGGCAGCATTGAAGTAACGGGTGGCACTGAAGTCATGCGGCATAGCTGGTGCCCCACTGTGAGTGGCAAACTGGAGGTGGGCTGCAAAGGACATGGCTGAGTGGCCCCACAACACCATGAAGAGGGCTGCCAGCACCATGCGGCGGTAGGTGCCTTGGACCACTGTTGTTGTTGCAGCCTTCACAGCTGCTTTGATGGAGCTAGCACCCCCCCCAGCACGCTGTGCCATGCCGATGGCTTTTGAATGGGCCTTGCTCTTGGCGTGTTGGAAAAAACAGCTCCGCCTCACACGTCACAGCCCCACCACCACCACTCGCCTTTGCGAATAGAGATGAGTTGGGCTTGTGCTCCAAGCAAGTGGAGCAGTGGGCTTGGGGGGTGCCTCTCTCGTTGCATCCGCCACTGAACCTGCACCATGGGTACTTTGCTTGCAACTCCTTCTGCTTAGCCTCAGTCATTGCAGTCTTGTGGCATCTGCGGATGCTGCTGCTGCTGCTGCTGCGCTGCTGCTGCTGCCGCTGCTGCATTGCTGTAGCTGCCCTGCCGCTGCTGTTGCTGCTGCTGCTGCCTTGCCGCTTCTACCCTGATGCTGCTGCTGCTGCTGCCGCTGCTGCCGCTGCCCCTGATACCGCTGCCCTGCTGCTGCTGCCCTGCCGCTGCAGCTGCTGCCCTGCTGCTGCTCCCCTGATGCTGTTATGCCCTAGTGCTGCTGTTGCCATGCTGCTGCTGCCCTGCTGCAGCTGCCCTGCTGCTGCAGCTGCTGCTGCAGCCCTGCTGCTGCCGCTGCTGCCCTGCTGTAGCTTCACTGCCATTATGCTGCTGCCGATGGTGCAGCACTTTAGCAGCAGCTTTGCAGCATTTTAGCCCTGATGCTGCCCTGCTGCTGCTGCCGCTGCCCTGCTTCTGCTCTGCTGCTGCTGCTGCTGCGCAGCCCTGCTGCTGCTGCTACTGCCCTGCTCCTGCTGCTGCTGCCCTGCTGCTGTTGCCCTGCTGATGCAACTGCTGCCCTGCTGCTGCTACCCTCCTGCTGCTGCAGCCATGCTGCTGCAGCTGCTGCCCTGCTGCTGCTCCACTGCCATCATGCTGCTGCCCTGCTGCTGCTACCGTGATGCTGCCCTGCTGCTGCTGACGTGCAAGACATGCTGCAGCACTTATAAAGAATGCTAAATGATAATTATCAGACATATTATACCCCAAACCAGTTTAATCCTCCCCGCATTGGGCGCATTGGGCTGACAAGGGCTGTTTCATCGGGAAAGGCGGGATTGCGGGCTGCGTGGTCTGCGCGGTTCAAGAAGTCAACACGAGTTAACATGTCAACGTCGAAGATGTCAACGATGCGATGGTACCCACCAAGCGCCATCTGAATTGTCATCTGTCGCTGGACCGACGGAGTCTGCCTTACTTTCTTGCCTGGCTTCCCCATAACTGATAACGCAGCCGTGAGTTAGGTTTGAGATATGTACGGGCGCAACTAAGAATAACAGGCGCCCGTAGATAGCCCGTGAACTCCCCCCCGTAACCCAAATTTTGAAAACCACGGGCCCCCGTACTGGGCCTTCGGCCCAGTTACGGGGGCCCTCGCCAAAATGGGTCAAAAGTACGGGCCCCGTACGGGGGGTCGAACCCTGACTGTGACGCCTCACTCCAAGGAGTAGGTGCAGTCCTGATGCAGGATGGGTATCCCCTTGCCTATCTCAGCAAGAAGTTGTCCTCTGCTGAGGTCAACTACACCACAGGTGAGCAAGAGATGCTTGCTCTTGTCACCGCCTGCAAGGAATGGCGTTGCTACCTTGAAGGTGTGCCATTCACTCTGTTCACCGACCATAAGCCTTTGATTTCACTGCCTACACAGAAGAATCTGTCTAGGCGTCAGGCTAGGTGGATGGAACTGCTGTCTAGGTTTGACTTTAAGCTAGAGTATATTCCTGGTCCTGTCAACCCAGCAGACCCTTTATCCCGGTTAATTACTGGCCTCCAGTGCAACGGTTTGCATGCATGCTTATCCATGCAGCCCGGCAGCGGTGGTCATTTTACATGTCATGCACGGTTTAGATATCATCTGTTTTCTGCATGGAACCTTCTAGATATGTGAGACGGTGTGAGCTACCCTGTTTTAAGCACAGAACAGTTCTTTATGGACATTCCGTGTAAGACGCAAGTGCGTGTCACCGCTCTCCCGGATTCCTGTGGCTTCTCCCCGTTACATTTTGGTGCCCTCAATCGGGAACAAACCGCCTTTACTACGGAGACTAGAGACTTGATGGAGGAACTATCGCCCATTGCGTATCAAGTCTCCGAGCTCATGCGCCAAGTCGGCGAGCTCACTCTTCTGACCGGCAGCCTGCGGCAGCAATTCGAGCACTTCGTCACAACGCAGCCCGTTGCTACCCCCGCTTCTACACCTCTAGAACCTTCTGGACAATCCGCCCCTCCCGCCCCTCCCGCAGCCACCTCCGTTCCGCTGCCTTTTCGGCCCCCTCCACCACCGTCCTTCTGTGGGACCCCCAACGCGGATGCGGGTCAATGGCTGTGGCGCATCGACAACCATTTCGACCTTTTCGCCATGCCTGCCCAACAACGGCTGTTGGCTGTTGCTTCCTACCTCGACGGCGCTGCCCTCACCTGGTACCGCAGCATGCTGTCCAGCCAGGCCCTCAGCTCTTGGGACAGTTTCAAAGCCAGTTTCACGCGCCAGTTTACTCCTGTGAACCAGCAGCGGCATGCAAGGGATCAGCTGGCAGCCTGCCATCAGATCACATCAGCCCGGCAATACATCATGGAGTTCAGCAATCTTTGCCTCCTCATCTCTGACTTGTCTCCTTCTGAGAAACTGGATCGTTTCCTTAGGGGTCTCAAGCCGGCTGTGAGGCGGGAGCTGGAGCTGAGGGAGCCTACCTCCTTTGAGGAGGCTGCCGCCATGGCTGACCGCGTTGATGCTATCACCTTTGGCAGCCGCCCACGCCTGCTCAAGCTCCCCGAACCTGAACCAGTGGCTGCCATGGAGCTTGATGCCCTGCAGGTCAGCAAGGGCCCCCGTTTATCAGCGGCTGAGCGCCAACAACTGCGTGACTTGGGAGCTTGCTTCTATTGCCGCAAGCCTGGCCACCTAATGAAGGACTGTCCCAACAAGCCACCACGCCCAAAAGACGTTGGGGGCGTGCGGGAGGCAGCCCGCCGCTGAGCCCACCATCCCTTCTGCCACCCTCTTCCTTAATTCCTCGCTTTAAACTGGCTCCTCGTGTTCCCTACCACCTACCTCAACTCCCCGCTCCTCTTCCTCGGGCTCCTCCTCCTCGGCCTTTTCCCCCTCCTCCTCGGCCTCTTCTCCGTGCCCCCTACTGGCTACCCACACTCCCTCTTCCTCCTACACCACAACCCTCTCTTCCCTCTCCACGTTTCCGTGCCCCGCTCTTCTGCCTTACTGCGCCCTGCCAGGCCCGCGGTGCTAACTGCCCTCCATGCAGCCCCCTTCCTAAGCAGTCAGCTCAGCCCCTGGGCAGCTCCAAGACTCCGGGACAGCCTACTCTGGATGTAGAGTCCTCCCCATGCCCATCCGCACCTGTGTGCAGTGGTACTCCGCGTCACTCCTCGTCGCCTAGCCTGCCAGAGCCCCTAGTCATGTCGTCGCTCTCCGTGGACTCCAAGCCTTTCATCCTCCATGGTACCTTCTCTGGACACCGTGCTCGTTTCCTGCTAGACAGTGGTGCCACGGGCAACATTGTCAGCAGCCGCTTCTTGCAGCAAGCCGGCCTGCGCATGGCGGGCAAGGCTGCTCCTGGCCGTCTGCTCCTTCCTGGGCCCTCCCCTTCCTACCTTCCCACCTACGAGCTTTCCCACTGCACGGTACACCTCTCTACCTACCATGATCGGGTGCCCTTCGTTATGGCTGATATCAGCAATGCCGACTACGATGTGGTGTTGGGCAAGCCATGGCTCACAGCAAAGAATCCTGATATCGACTGGCCTCTTGAGCGCATCACTCTCCGCCATGCCGGGGCCGTACACACCCTAGCTGCTCCACCTTCTCCTGCCCCCAACCCCTCAGCCTCCCAGCTGTTGTCACCTGCGCGCTTCCGCAAAGCCGCCCGCAAGGACGCCGTATTCGTGGCAGTTCTCACGGACTCAAGTCCTCCCCTTTCACCCTCTCCAGCTGTGCCCTCCTCCCACACTTCAACCTCAACCTCCCCGCCACCTGATCAACCACAGTGGCCCCCTTCTCTTCCCCCAAGCGCTACCGCCCTACTATCTGAGCACATCGAGGTCTTTCCCAAGGAGCTTCCATCCGTACATGATCTACCACATCGCACTGTTGATCATGTGATCCAGCTGGAGTCTGGCACCCCTCCCAACCGCCCTGTCTATCGCATGTCTCAAGAGGAGCTAGACGAGCTCAAGCGGCAGCTGGACGAACTCCTAGCCAAGGGCTACATCAGGCCATCCACGTCACCATTTGGCTCTGCAGTCCTCTTTGTGCGCAAGAAAGACGGGAGCCTGCGCTTGTGCGTAGACTACCGGGCCCTAAACCAGCTGACCATCAAGAACCGCTATCCCCTTCCCCGCATTGACGACCTCCTGGACCAGCTGGCTGGTGCTAGAGTCTTTTCCAAGATTGACCTCAAGTCTGGGTACCATCAGATCCGAGTGGCCGAGGCTGACATCCACAAGACAGCATTCCGTACCCGCTACGGCCACTATGAATACACCGTCATGCCATTTGGCCTGTGCAACGCTCCCGCCACCTTTCAACGCCTCATGAATGACATCTTCCGCCCACACTTGGATCAGTTTGTACTAGTCTACCTGGACGACATTCTCATTTACTCCCGGTCTGAGGCTGAGCACCTGGAGCACCTCCGCACCGTTCTAGGCCTCCTTCGCCAACACCAGCTATATGCCAACCTCTCCAAGTGCGCCTTCTTCCTTCCCTCTATGGACTTCCTGGGTCACATCATCTCGGCTGCGGGCATTCACCCTGACCCAGCTAAGATTAGTGCCATGGTTCAATGGCCGGTACCCCGCAATCTCAACGACCTCCGCTCCTTCCTCGGCAGTGCCAATTACTATCGTCGCCTCATCCACCACCATGCCCACCTCATCCTTCCCCTCACCAACCTCCTCAAGGCCGAGACACCATGGTCATGGGGCCCAGAACAACAAGAGGCTTTTGAGCGTGTCAAAGCTGCTCTAGCCAGCAACCCCGTGGTGCGCCCCCCAGACTTCTCCCGGCCTTTTACCGTGAAGACGGATGCGTCGTTGTATGCCATTGGAGCAGTGCTATCACAACGGGACGACAATGGCGCCGAGTACGTTGTGGCATATGAGTCACGCAAGCTTCAGCCCGCGGAGATCAACTACCCTACCCACGATCGCGAGCTACTCGCTGTGGTGCATGCCCTTACTCTTTGGCGTCACTACCTTCTGGGTCGGCCTTTCACCATTGAGACGGACAACTGCCCGATCACTCACATCATGACCCAACCGCATCTCAGCGCTCGACAACTTCGATGGACCCAACTGCTGGCCCCTTACTCCTTTACTCTGGTGCACAAGGCTGGCAAGACACACATTGTGCCAGATGCGCTCTCCCGACGGCCTGACTACCAGTTATCAGCCCTCTCCGTTGCCACCCTGGACTCTGCCTTCTTCGCTACCTATGACCACCATGCCCCACAAGACGCCGCCTATCAAGCAGCTTTCTCTCATACTCTTTCCCACAACCCCTCTGGCCCCTCCTCTTGGCACCTACGAGTCATAGATGGGCGCTTATATACAGCTTCTGAGCCCCCCCGCCTCTACGTCCCAGCCTCACCTCTCCGCTCCCAGTTGCTCCATGAGGCGCATGATGCAGTCACCTCGGCTCATCTAGGCCGTGCCAAAACCCTGGAACGCTTGCAGCGACACTTCTATTGGCCCCAAATGGAGCAGACAGTGCGCGAATATGTGAGGACCTGCGACCAGTGCCAACGGAACAAGGCCACCAACCAAGTTCCTCCTGGGCTGCTTCAACCTCTCCCCATTCCCAACCGCAACTGGCAACATGTCAGTATGGATTTCATCGGCCCCCTTCCTCCTACTTCTCACGGCTACGACATGGTCGTTACAGTTGTGGACAAGTTAAGCAAGATGTTACACCTCATCCCTACCACTGCCACTGCCACCGCCCCTGACATCGCCAAGCTTTTCTTCGACCATGTTTTCAAGCACCATGGGCTACCTGAGGCAATTGTCTCTGACAGAGATCCAAAGTTTACTTCGGACTTCTGGACATCCCTCTTTCACCTCACCGGCACTCGCCTACTCATGTCCTCTGCCTACCATCCCCAAACAGACGGGCAATCAGAGCGCGCCAACCGGACAGTGGAGGATATGCTACGACCATACCTCAACCACCACAAGACAGATTGGGACCAACATCTAGCCGCTGTGGAGTTTGCATACAATAGCTCCACCCATGTTGGCACAGGCTTCTCCCCTTTCTACCTCAATTACGGCCATCACCCCCGCACACCTGAGGCTTTGTTGCAGCCCCCCTCCACGCTTGTTCCCAGCCCCGCTGCTGACGCCTTTGTCACCACCATGCGCTCCAACATCGACATAGCCAAGGCAGCCCTGCAGCGTGCGGTTGACAAGCAAAAGCAACAGGCGGATAAGCACCGCCGTCATCTTGAGTTCAATGTGGGTGATAAGGTGCTCCTCTCTACTGCCACCATTAACCTCAAGACGCCTAGTAACAGCGCCAAGCTACAACCCCGCTATGTTGGCCCCTTCAAGGTTCTGACCAAGATATCACCTGTGGCTTACAAGCTGGACCTACCCACCACGATGAGGATCACACCCACCTTCCACATCTCCAAGCTGCGGCCGTACCTTACCACCAGCTCCTTCCCCGACCGCCATGTTGACCTGCAACCACTACCCCAATTGGAGGACGGTGAGGAGTACTTCACCATTGAAACCATCTTGGGCCGACGCTGGAACGACTCCCAGCATGCTTTTCAATACCTTGTGAAGTGGAAGGGCTACGACGACTCCTTCAACTCGTGGGAATGGGGCCCAGCACTGGCCGAACAAGAGGACGTGGCTGCGATGATCAGAGAATACACGGCTCGCCACCACGTACCTCCAGACAAGCCGGTAGACGACGATCCTGCATGCCAGATTTGCGCAAGCCGCGCTAGCCACCCTCCCATGTTACTTTGCGACAAGTGTGACCAAGGTTATCACATCACCTGCCTCACTCCACCTTTACGCAGTGTTCCTAAAGGAGCATGGCTATGTCATGAGTGCAGGCGGAACAGTGTGCGGAGGTCACGACGGTTAAATGTTTCGGGGCGCAACATTTCAGGGAGGGGGTGAATGCAACGGTTTGCATGCATGCTTATCCATGCAGCCCGGCAGCGGTGGTCATTTTACATGTCATGCACGGTTTAGATATCATCTGTTTTCTGCATGGAACCTTCTAGATATGTGAGACGGTGTGAGCTACCCTGTTTTAAGCACAGAACAGTTCTTTATGGACATTCCGTGTAAGACGCAAGTGCGTGTCACCGCTCTCCCGGATTCCTGTGGCTTCTCCCCGTTACATCCAGGAAAGTGCCACTGTGTGTGCAATGCTCACCAGAAGGCGGGCCCAACTTTCCCGTGAGGGGGAGGGAGCTAGTGTGGCTCGTGCCCTTGAGGCCAATGCCCCTGCTGCAGTCACTGCGAAATCCTCCTCAACTCCAGAAATTACTGAAAATACTACTGATACAAGCCATAACAGGGACTTTGTTCCCTTGGTCACCTGTACATCTGACACCTCAGTGCACTATCCTGCGGCTCCTGCCCATCCTCTGGGTTTGTTCGATCAACTCATCCAAGGATACCGGCTTGACCCTGCGTTTAATGCTGAAGCTGATCTGTCCAGCATGTACCAGGACACACATGGCCTATGGCGGCTCACTGGTAAGGATAAGGTAGTGGTCCCCAATGACTCTGAGCTGCGCAACCACATTTTGCACGAGATGCATGATGCAGTCTATTCAGGTCATGTGGGTATCAGCAAAACCCTGGAACGTGTGTCACGTGTGTTTTGGTGGAACACAATGCGTGCTGACGTCAGGTACTATGTGTCCACATGTGATGCCTATCAACGTGACAAGGCGTCTACTCTCAAGCCAGGTGGCCTACTCAACCCGTTGTCTATACCTGACTACCGATGGGAGTCTGTGTCCATGGACTTCATTACCAAGCTACCCTCTGGGTCACATGGGTATGATGCTATCTGTGTCTTTGTGGACAGGCTCAGCAAGATGGTCCACTTTGTGCCCTGCCGTGAGGACCTTAAGGCACGCCGTTTTGCACAACTGTTCATTGACCATGTGTACAAACTGCATGGCATGCCTGCTGAGCTGATCTCTGACCGGGGCTCACTGTTCACAAGTGTGTTCTGGCGTGAGGTCATGAGGCGCTGTGGCTCTAAGCCTGCCCTCTCATCATCTTATCATCCACAGTCTGATGGCCAGACAGAGAGGTATAACCGTGTGTTAGAGGAAATGCTCAGGCACTACATCTCACCTACTCAATCTGACTGGCCTGACTACTTAGCCTTGGCTGAGTTTGCTGTCAACAACTCGTGGCAGGAGTCCATCCAGTCCACCCCCTTCCTGGTCAACACAGGTCAGTCCCCTGTGACTGTTGGCCTACGTGATCTGCCTTATGGGGGCCGTTGTCCCTCTGCTCATGCCTTTACCCGCTGGTGGCAGGATGCTGTTGCCAATGCCAGGAAGTGCATGGCTGCAGCCCAATCCCGTCAGGCTGCCTATGCCAACAAGGCCAGGCGTGACGTTGAGTACAAGGTGGGCCAGAAGGTGTTGCTCAGCACCAAGAACCTCAAGCTTCAGCCTGGGAAGGCTCGTAAGCTCATACCTAGGTATGTGGGTCCCTTTGAGATCCTGCTGCTGGTTGGTGCAGTAGCTGTCAAGCTAGACCTGCCTGCCAGCATGAGCCGTCTGCACCCTGTCTTCCATGTGTCACTCATCAAGCCTTACACAGGCACTGATGTGGGCTTCATGCCACCTCCTGTGACATGGATGGATGAGACCCCTGTGTACTATGTTGAGCGTTTGCTTGACCACAAGGGTGTGAAGGACAACAAAGCCAGCTACTACCTGGTGCAGTGGGAGGGCTATGACTCCACTCACAACACCTGGGAGCCCAGGTCCAACCTGACTGACTGTGACAAAGTCTTGGCTGAATACAATGCTATCCATCATCTTAAGTAAGTCTCCTGCATGCATGCTGCCGCGCTGCTGCACTG
The DNA here is from genome assembly GCA_030144725.1 of Haematococcus lacustris. Taxonomy (NCBI): domain Eukaryota; kingdom Viridiplantae; phylum Chlorophyta; class Chlorophyceae; order Chlamydomonadales; family Haematococcaceae; genus Haematococcus; species Haematococcus lacustris. The sequence goes on along the minus strand of JASKMD010000024.1, from coordinate 3,068,203 downwards.
AGGCACTCTCTTCTCTGTGCTTACAAAGCCTATGGTTATACGTTACAATTCCCCTATTACAGTTGGTCTCTGACCACACCCAGCTTTGACCTGGCTCTACCTTCATGGTACCCAGTAGCTAACCAAGTGAGACCTAGGTCTTGCGAGTCTCGGGTTTAACCTGAGGCGGAACGAGGCATCCCCTTGGGGGGGAGGAATGTAAGGGCGCGCTCCGCGTAGTCCCTTAGTGTCGTCTGGGTTGTCGCGGTTAACCCGAGGCAGCTACAGGATAATCGGTCACACCGCATTAGTGTGAGTTGGCAGGTAAAGCCTAGCAGCGTAAGCTGTGAGGACAGCTGGTTCGATTCCAGGGGGCCCCGTTCTAAGCCCTAGCCTTCTCACGGTAGTGCCTTGTGGCCGACCCTTTCAGTACCCGCACTTCGGTGCCCTCGCGGCCGGCTCAGTGTTACACATGGTTCAAACGGTCCAGCGTCGCCTTTATAAGGCTGCACGTTACACGTACATCACCACTGCGGATGCGCGGCTCAATGCACTGAAGAAGTGAAGCGTGCGTATTGCTAACCAAAGCTGCACTCCTAGAACTTAATCCCTGCATTTGTCCTTGCATTTTTTACCGACCTTGTCCGATCGGGCTGGAATTTTGATCGATGGTGTTTTGCAGCATATAAAACATATTGTTTTTTGAAAAAAAAGGTTCAAAATACAATAGTGTTGAAGCAGGGGCAGGGGCAGGGGCAGGGGCAGGGGCAGGGGCAGGGGCAGGGGCAGGGGCAGGGGCAGGGGCAGGGGCAGGGGCAGGGGCAGGGGCAGGGGCAGGGGCAGGGGCAGGGGCAGGGGCAGGGGCAGGGGCAGGGGCAGGGGCAGGGGCAGGGGCAGGGGCAGGGGCAGGGGCAGGGGCAGGGGCAGGGGCAGGGGCAGGGGCAGGGGCAGGGGCAGGGGCAGGGGCAGGGGCAGGGGCAGGGGCAGGGGCAGGGGCAGGGGCAGGGGCAGGGGCAGGGGCAGGGGCAGGGGCAGGGGCAGGGGCAGGGGCAGGGGCAGGGGCAGGGGCAGGGGCAGGGGCAGGGGCAGGGGCAGGGGCAGGGGCAGGGGCAGGGGCAGGGGCAGGGGCAGGGGCAGGGGCAGGGGCAGGGGCAGGGGCAGGGGCAGGGGCAGGGGCAGGGGCAGGGGCAGGGGCAGGGGCAGGGGCAGGGGCAGGGGCAGGGGCAGGGGCAGGGGCAGGGGCAGGGGCAGGGGCAGGGGCAGGGGCAGGGGCAGGGGCAGGGGCAGGGGCAGGGGCAGGGGCAGGGGCAGGGGCAGGGGCAGGGGCAGGGGCAGGGGCAGGGGCAGGGGCAGGGGCAGGGGCAGGGGCAGGGGCAGGGGCAGGGGCAGGGGCAGGGGCAGGGGCAGGGGCAGGGGCAGGGGCAGGGGCAGGGGCAGGGGCAGGGGCAGGGGCAGGGGCAGGGGCAGGGGCAGGGGCAGGGGCAGGGGCAGGGGCAGGGGCAGGGGCAGGGGCAGGGGCTCCGTACCAGATTACTCTGCAAGAGTTGGACAACTTTCTAAACTCTGCATGGTCTTCAGCCATGGTCAGACATGCAAACTCCATCCTCCGTACCACCAGAACTGTCGCAGTGCCCGGCGAACCCACAATCACTTACCTGGCTGACATGGATAGCCGTCGGGCCTTCTGGTCTGTCACGGCGGCTGAGCAGGTGTGTCTTCCTTCCCTACCCCTGCAGACAGCCTCCTCGCCCCTCCTCCCCTAACTGCCCCATCTTGGCAAAAGCAGCCGTGCGGTTGCTTTCAGTCCACGTATCCACTGCAGCGGCCGAGCGTAACTGGTCTGTGTGGACCTCCATCTACCGCAACGCTCTTCGCAACACACTGAGTGTGGAGCAAGCAGAGAAGCTTGTGTACGTGAAGGCAAACGCCAAGTACGAGACGGACACGCTCGCCCCTCCCAAGGACATCCGTATCAACATCTTCGAGTAGGCCTAGTTGCATAGTGGAAAAGTGGCGGTTGCAACATCATCTAATGGCTGAACTAAGTTAGTTAGATGTGAACCTGCGCTTGGGCTTGGTGTCGAACCCGTAACCTCTCACACAATGCACCCAAAGACTAGAATTCTACCCTTGTAGCCTAGAATTCTAGGGTTTTTGATGCTCTGTGAGGGCAGGACACAGAAATCTTCCCGACCCTGGGTCCCGTCTTCAAGATAGGTATTTAATTAGAAAAGAAAGAGGCCAGACCCTCGAACCCCACCCAACCAACATAACAAACCATAAGCACGAAACCTGCGCGGCACCTATCGCACGGCGCACAATGGCCGCCTGTCAGGCATCCCATTGGACAGAAGGATGTGAAGCAGAGGGTTGTAGACATAAGGTTTTGCCAGAGCGCTCCGTTGGCGCTGTGCTGGAGTTGAGCCGCGCCCGTAGACACTCGATCAAAGGTATGATGGTGGGCCGCTAGGGTTTGATTAAAGGATATGGCGCCCATTGGCGCTCTCTGCTATGCCCCGTCATCACCGCATCAGGCCGCACCAGGCTCATGCTCTCTACGCGCAAGCAGGCTCCCACGTCGGCAGGGTGCTGACAGGGCGTCACTGTGGCCACACCCTGCGGACCTGACTTGGCTGCTGCCTGCCTGCCTGTCTGCCTGCCTACTTGTCTGCACTGTGCCTGTGTAGATTCCAGTGAGCGGCTGGTGCGGCAGCCAAGAGCAGCTGAACCATCGTACTCCTGGCCCAGCTGGACCTCTGCACAGGCAAGTGTGCCATGACCCTACATGTGTTGTTAGAAACCCTACATGTCTTAACGAAGGAGACTAGACAAGCACCCAAAAACTCATGCCCCACCACCAAGTTGCAATGGAGGACCAGCAAGAAGGTTTGAGGTTTGAGTTGCCCCTTCGCAGTCACACGCATACACACCATATATAGTAACATATATAAATATATATGTGTATATCTATATATATTTACACTATATATTATCACACTATACAGAGTGTTTACTCCATAGCCCAGCCCTCCGTGAGCCTAGGTACCTGCTTTGGACACAACCCTTCAGAGGGCACCTTGCGCTATGCATCAGTCCCCTTGCCGACCGGTACTAAAATCATTGATGCACACCCGCCTACCTGCATCCACCCACCCCTCCACACACACACGCCTTCTAGCTGCTGCTGCTTGGTACAGGGCTGGGCGACGGCACTGGAGCTGGTGGAGGGGTGCTCCGCCCTGCCTGCCTTGGTACTGGAGGCCCTGGACGCTCTAGGCCACCCAGCCACCCTGAGCCAGCCCAGCTGCCCTGCGGCCATCACCATCACCTCCCCAACCTCCACACCCTGTGCCCCAACCGCTCAACTGCCTTGCAGTACGCTGGACAGCTGCCTGGGTCCTGCTGAAGCCTGGATGACGGCTGCAGGCAGGGCTCCTGGGCTCCCTGCCTTGGGTGAGGGCAGCAGGGTGGCAAAGGCAGGGCCAGGGGCAGGGTGCGGGTCAGGGCCTGAACCAAGCCAAGCGGCCATTTTCACCAGCTGTTGGGTGGCGGCGGGGGCCATGTCAGCAGGTCAAGAAAACCTGTGTGTGCCGGCAGGCCCAGCTGGGCAGATGGCAGATGGTGGTGGTGGCGCAGCTGCTGCTGCTGCTGCTGCTGCCACTGCTGCCACTGCTGCTGCTGCTGCTGCTGCTGCTGCCGCCACTATTGGTGACGGTTTTGGTGACGGTGGTGGTGGTGGTGGTGATGGTGGGAGCAGCAAGGGTGCTGGTGGCCGTGATTGTGAAAATGTCTCTCAAAAGGGCACCATTGGCGCTGGTAGCAGTGGCGGGTATGGTGCCCCCAGCAGTGTCAGTGCAGCTGCTGCTGTGAGTGAGGGGGAGGAGGATGTGGGTGTGGCCGCCGCTGCTGTCAAATGGCTGCTGCCAGGATGTCTGGCTGCAGCTGCCATGGCTGCTCCCCTGGCCCTGGCCAGCTCTTGGGACGCATGGAGGGGCCCTGGAGGGCCTGACAGCCCCAAGCAGGGCGAAGAGGGTGCTACTGAGGGCAGTGAGGGGGTGGCGGCTGCAGCCGTAGCTGAGCAGGAGAGGGAGCCTGGCCACCTGGGGGTGTTGGTGCAGACACTGCAGCAGCAACAGGGGCAGGAGGTGTGGGAGCTTGGACAGGAGGTGTGGGGGCAGCAGGGGCAGGAGCAGCAGGGGCAGGGCCGGCAAGAGCAGCTGTGTCCATGGGCTTGCGGTGGGATGCAAAGGGCCACTGGTGCTGACATAGGCCAAAGCGAGGCGCCGCTTGATATCACGATAGGTGGATGCTTACAAGGAGCTGCATCAACAACGCCGGCAGCAGCAACTAGTGGGCAAGCGACGCAATCCGGTGGAAAGGGGCCACAGAGACTGTGTAGGGCTGTCAGCGCGCTCGCCCCTTCGACACAGGCAGCAGCAGCAGCAGGCGGTCCAGCAACACTGCCTGCAGGCAGGACGCGAGGCCTCGAGGTGGCCAGCAGCCCAGCCCTCCTCCGACAGATTTCTGCGCAGACAGAACCAGCCTCCGCCCCAACCTCGACCTCAACCTCACTCCCAGCCTCTGGTGCAACATCACACCAGGCTGAGAGTGAGAGCACTACAGCCCTGCCGGAGCTGCTGCCGCCCCCCAGGGCAGGGGGAGGGGTCTCCTGGAAGGGGGCGGACCGCACCCCCCTGGCCCCCCAGGCCCTGGGCATGACAGCCAGCCAGGCACCCCCAGAGCCACCGCTGCTGCTGTCTCCGGCTCCCTCCCCACCCTCTGCCCCAGCAACACAGCAGCCCCTACAGGCACCACTGCCTTCCCACACTGGAGCGTGCGCATGCCCGCACCTCCACACCGCCCTGTTGGCCCCCTGGGAGCCACAGCGCAGTCCACCTATGCCGGCCCTCCCAACCCGCCCAGGCAGCCTACCCCTTGCAGCCGGCTCCCAGGACAGCAGCTGCCGGCCGGCCTCACCACAGGTGGCAGCAGCCCAGGGGTCGTGCCCCGCCCCCCCGGGCAACACCCAGGCCATGACCCCCTACCCCCGCCCTCCACCACAGCCACTACCCCCACCCTGCTGCCCACACCTACCCCAGGATGAGCCTCACCCGTCAGCAGCTGCTCACATCAGGCCGGAGCCGCCTTCACGCATCGGGTGCTCCTCCCCCTGCCCCTCCCCCTCGCCCTGCCTCCCACCCACCCCCTCACCCCTGAGCAGCACCTTCACAGCAGCCCTGTCACACCACACAGCACACCTCCCCAACCTCCACACCCTGTACCGCAACCGCCTAACTGCCCCCAACCGCCCAGCAGCCCTGCCAGGGTCCCCCACCCCATCTACTCGCCAGGAGGCCTCTCTGCTGTGTTCCCCGCCCCTCACCGCCTGCCAGGCCTCCCGCTGCACAGCCCTCCACAGCTGCCCCATCGGGGCCCAAGGAGGAAGAGGAGCGCAGGTGCTGAGGGAGAGGGGCGGAGGGGCTACACTGCTGCCAGGAAGCACCCAGGACGGGCAGTCTCAGCGGCAGCAGCAGGAGCAGCAGCAGCAGGTGTTACAGCTGGCGCAGCAGGGGGAAGAGCGTAGGGGATGTCTTCAGCTGCGCAGCAGCCTGCAGGAAGAAACACTTGCACCTGTCAGGGTTGGGCCCCTAGGAGGGGGTTGGACGAGGGCTGGGGCTGAGGCTGGGGCTGGGGCTGAGGCTGGGGTGGAACCAGGGGCTGGGATATGGGCTGATGCTTTCAAGGAGCCAAGCCTGGCATGCCGGGCAGCAGCTGGGGGGGCAGCAGGGTATGGCCCAGGTCCAGGGTATGGCCCCGCAGCATGTGTGGTGGAGGCAGGGGCTGGGCCTAGTGTGGGGCCGGAGACTGGAGTGGTGATAGGGGTGGGGGTGGGCTGGGTGAGGAGCCCCAGGGCCCAGCCGCCCCCTGCATGCCCACCTGCTGCCATGGACAAGCAAGCTGGCAGCACCTCCTCCCCAGACTTCACAGCCCTGGGCCCACATTCACATGCAGTGGAGGAGGGCCGAGGTATACAGGCAGCAGCAGGGGCTGGGGCAGGCGCATGGCTGCTTGGTGGCCAGGCAAAAGATGGGTCCCTGGGAGGGGCACTGGGGCCGGGTGGGGCAGCTGCTGTGCAGGTGGCGTGGGCATGGGGTGTGTCGAGCCTGAAGCCAGCGTGGCGTGTTGGGGCGGCGGTGTTGGGCGGCAGACGACCCTCTGGGGGGCGCTGGCAGCAGCTGGGTCATCCTGCTTCTGGCCGCACGGTAGACCCTGTCCTGGGGATGCATGCAGGCAAAGCTGCCTGCTGCCAGCAGGGGGGCACCCTGGGGTTAGCTACGATGGCAACCAGGCTGAGAGATGAGGAGCACGGGGAGGGGGGCGAGGAGGAGGGGGAGGAGGGGTTTGTGTTATTGTGATTCGCTTCTGTTCGCATCGGGAGATCTGCTTGCCATACCCAACGTGAGCGTGCCCATGAGTGTGGGCATGGGGCTGCTAATTTGTACAATATAGGGAGTCACAACGGTTTGCAACATCCCATGCACAGCATGGACTCTGAGCCGTGTGAGCTGAGGAATGAGGCGAGTGTGACTTGCAGAAAGATGCTTTTGCTGTGTAGCGCGCTGCATCCAGTGATCAGGCGGCTGGTCATTGGCCTTGGCCATGCAGCGCGCTGACAATGAGCGGTGCAGAGTGCATTTGTCTTGAGCAGTGTACAATATAGTAGTGAATTGTCATTACATGTGCATTACATGTACATTTCGCAACACAAAAACATGTCTACCCCGAGCCATCAATTGTCACATGGCCAACGCCAGTTAGGATTAAAGGCCTGCTTTCATGAACTCCGGCATGCCCAGCGCACCAGCGGCATCACCCATCATGTAGCATACCCTGCTGTGTTGCAGAGGTGGCCTTCTGACTAGCGGCAATTATGCCTTAGGCGCCCAAGCTCAAGTGCTGGATCAAAAATGTGCAGTATCTGAATCGAAAACCTTCCACCAATGAACGGTAAAATGCCACCGTCATCGCAACACACCCGAATGCAGCAGGAAATTCGAGCATACATGGATGCGGCACTCTATGACTAATGTCAATGACCGATCAAGTTCAACGGCAGCAGGGAGCCATGCAAACAGCAGCCCACGAGTGGCTTACCAACAATCGTTCTACATACAGAGCCCCTACACCTACACCACGCAAACCACCCACCCACAGCTCCTGCTCACCTTCTGACCCGGTCTCACTCACCAACGTGGAGCACTGCAACGCAGTGTTGCCCTTAAAAATGCTGCTGCTGCTGACACTGCTGCTGCCACACTGCTGCTGCTGACACAACTGCTGGTGCTGCTGCTGCCACTGTTGCCACTGCAGCTGTTCCTGCAACAGTGTATCCTACGAGTCCAGGACTCTGGCAGAGAGTAGAGTGTAGGAGTCTAGGACTCTGGCAGTCCTTCTGTGCCCAAGCTGAGGTGTGGGTGGGCGTCCACCAAGGCGTCCACCACTGCGGTTGCCGTTGCTGGCGGCTGGTGTTGGTGGTGCAGCAGGGGGTCAGAGGGGTGCAGCACATGGCTGTGGCCAAAGCCCATGGCGTGCTGGTGTGAGTGCTCCATGCGGTGGGTGGCAGCCGCATGGCGTGCAGCAATGGCTGCAGCAGCAGCCTGCACCGCCTGCACCTCTTCCCGCCGTTCCTCCTCCTCCTGCTGCAGCAGAGCCTCATCGACTTCCTGAGCGTTCTGCCAATGAACAGAAGCTGGCTCCAACGTGTACTCGCTGCCAAGGGTGTTGGGAAGGCGCTGCTGGCGGGTTTGCCTACACTGGCCGGGGCGGGGAGGGCGCGGCTCCCATCGGTCCGCCGCATACTTGCTGGGCGGCTGGCCGTCCCCTTCAGCATCATTGCCCCAGCTCAGCGACCCCTGGTGCTGCTGCAGCTCGTCCAGGCGCCTGGCTGTCGCCTCGCTGCCACTGGCTGCCGAGTCGTAAGCTGCTTCCGCCTCGGCCCACTGCTGCAACGCCTGCTCCTCACTGTATCCTCCAGTGGGACCATACATGTCTGCGTGCACAATCACAGTGCACTGATGAAACCCAGGCTTTGAGAATGTGTACATGGGTGAGGGGGAGGGGGGGGCTGGGTATGCAATGACAGCGGATACCGTCCGTTTGACATGCGCCTGGGCAAGGCAAGGAACATGAGCCTGTGTGTTGGCGATGCCCACCTGCTGGCACTTGCAGCTTGCTGCCACGAGGCTGTGAAAGGAACGGAGGTGGAGGGGGCGGTGGTGGGGGCTTGACCTTCCGGGGAGGAGGGGGCACCTTCTTTGCTCTGGGTAGGTTCACTGTGCCGGGGGAGGGCGGCAAGGGCTTGGGTCCTGGAGGTGGTGGTGAGCTGCTGGGGAGGGGAGGCGGTTGGGATGGGGGCGGTACAGGTGGAGGTGGGGTGGGTGGTGTTGGTGACGGGGGTTGGGGGGGCTTTGCCTTTTTAGGTGGAGGAGGTGGCTTCTTGTTCTTGGGCGGTGGGGGGGAAGGCGGAGGGCTGGACTCAATGGGGGTGCCCTGCAGAGGTGGTGGTCGTTTGTTGATGACTTGGATTGGTGTGGGTGGGAGAGGTTGATTGGCTGGGGGTGTGGGTAGGGGTGGAGTGGGGCAAGGAAGGGGCGGAGTGGGGGAGGGAAGGGATGGTGATGGAGGTGTGGTAGGGGGAGGAGGGGGGATTGAGGGGGCGGCAGAGGTGGGAGCCAGGTGGAGGTCAGAGGGCCAGGTGGGAGTGTCCGGAGCGCCAGGTGAGGGTGGGGAGGCAGGGAAGGGCGGGCGAGGTGGCGAGGGCGGGCTGGGGATAAGGATGGAGGAGCTGGTCCCCACTGGCCCTGGACTTCGGCAGTCAGGGTCCTGTGGGCATCAGCAGGGACACCACAGCCAGGCAGCTTCAGCTCACCAAATCAGTGGATTTGTGCTGGTACACATTCGCACAGTGCTGTGTGCCATGCAGCACCAGTGCCTGGTCAAGGGCTCTTTGTCATTAATAGCATATCAGTACCATATATACATCTTTCTGGGTGACGCTGTGCAATGAATGCCATGTGCGCAACCTCCCAAGAGCCATGCTTGTCCCATGTCTAGTGCCGCCTCCACCCCTGCTCAACACCTAAACCATGGAGTCCTAATTTAACTGTAGTCATGCTTGCCCTCACTGGGAACGTGCAAGTGGCTGAGGAGTAAGAGTGATGTGGAGTGACACACTGGTATGAGCAGGTATGAGCTAGTAGTAGGTATCAGCCTAGTGACACTACGCCTCCGAAGAAGCAGAAGAACACCGCCAAGCAACACCACCAAGTGACCAGTCAGTGTCGGACCTGATGTGGAGCCCGGTAGTGGCCCCCCGCAAGCCCCCACAGGCCCCATGCAGCAGCCAGGAAGCCACACAGCCAGCAGCCTCAGAGCCAGGGCCCAACACTCTCCCGCTAGACAAGCGCAGCAAGGCTGAGCAGGCAGCTGAGCCCAGCCAGCCCACCAAGGGCACAGGCAAGGGCAAGGGCATGGCTGCCAAAGCCAAGCCAGCACCACAGCCAAGCAGGTGGGTAGATAGGGACTGCAATGCAGCGCTGAACATGCGACGCACTGGGGAGATCAAGTGGCGCCCGCTGGAGCTATGCTTCTGGCCAGACCAGGGAGCTCTACCAGCCAAGGGCAAGGAGTATCCTGGCCTGGGGTACAAGCGGCTGCGAGACAAGCCACCCAAGGCCAAGCAGCAGCAGCCTGTTGAGGCACAGTAGCGTGTGACCCCCCTCTTGAGCTGTCATCAGCTTACAATTAGTGCATGTTTGTCATGCCAACTCTACATATTAGCCCTCTGGGTCAGGCAATGCTGTAGGTGGTAGGTGTAACGACTAATAGGAGCTCATGAGATCACAACGTGCCCATAAATGCCAGCAATGCCTGGTCAAGGGCTCTCTGTCATTGATATTAATACAAAGATGTATAATATCAATACAAATATGTAATGAATCATCGGCGGGCCGAGTACATTATGATATGGATAACTGCAGTCACGAAAGTATTCCGGGATTGTTAACGACCGAGGCCGATGGAGTTCAATCTATGTGGCCAATGTATATGTGAATGTATACACAGTAAGGTTTCTGTGTATGGCCAATGTATGATACGTGGGCAATGGCCGCGCAAATAATGGACGAGTCCAAGACAATATGGCCATACACACCGAGGTGCAACCGTGTATGGCCGCGGAGATGATGACATTGATGCATTGATAGCATATCAGTACGACACATATACATTCTAGCTGATGCCGTGCCGTGAGCAGTTGTGATGACAGCTGCTGGTAGGTGCAAAGCAAAGTGGCGCATGCTCTTCCAAACGCCCATACAGCCAGACAGCGATGGCACACGCACCAAAGCATCCACCAGGCCGTCACAATCGTTGTCAAGGCCATCGTTGCAGTTTGTCTCGACCACTTGGTTCCAGCGGCAGATGGAGATGGTGGCACCATCACCGCGAGTGTTTATCTGGCGTACCACCTGGCCGCAGCACCCCACAGCCTTGGTTGCAGCTGGGCACACACTTGCTTGTGGCTGACTTGTTCAGATCAGGAACACATCCACAGTTTGGGTCGTGCCCTGGGTGCTGGCACTCTAGCTCATGGGTTGTCATTGAAGTACATCCTGGCCCCAGCCATCACCCTTCAGTGGTGGACACCTAGCACCCACAGCTGACTGCATTGTTCATGTCGCCAAGCCAACGTCCAGGGTGGGCAGGCTACTCACCAGCTGGTTGGTGGTGTTCCGCCAGGCCTGGCCATTGCCCACACTGGCCACTAAGCGAGTCAGGCGCCACACACGCTGAGCCCCACCGTCCCACCTACGCTGGCAGTCACGGCACATGGGCTAAGATGGCAGCAGATGCAAGCGACTGAATTCATGTGGAACAAATGGCGATCACATGGGTAGGGATGCGGGTGAAGTCATGCCCAGCTCGACACACCTTGTTGGTATTTCATGTACATATTGTATTGAGATAGTGATTAGTACAGTAGATAGAAAGACCACGCCACAATGGCACATGCTACTCACCAGTAGATGTTTGTGGTAAACTGGTTCTCTGGTGGGATGTCATCGTCATATGCTCCTGTTGCAGTCCTGTGGTGCATGGCATACGCCATGGGTCGGATGGTGGGTGGGCTGGTGAGCCCATGGAGGCTTGTGCAGGCAAGGGAGCATAGAACTTGCACTTGGCAAAGAATGCAGTGTCTGCCCTGCTTTACCTGTAGCCCAGGAACCAAGCAACAGGCCTTGAGGTACCCTTTTGAGCTGCACTCAGCCAGTCAGGCACAATCAGCACCATGTTCTGTTTCGTTGCCTGCAAACAGCAAGAAAATTGTACATCGTTGCTTCCATCCATGACCATCTGTCAATACTACGCTGAAATGCAAGCAAGGTCTCTGGCATATAGGGTGCCAAAACTGCCTGCAGACTCCTGTTGCCACACACCTGCTGCGGGGGCAGGGTCAATGTGACTGGCAAACCAGGGGGGAGGGTGACTGCGTTGAGGGTGACGATGGGCGAGCCCCAGCCCAGTTGCCAGTTGTGTGGCGGGTTGAAGCAGCGGGTGTCACAGCAGCCTCCCATGGGGCAGGTGTAGTCGCAGTAGTCACAACTTCCCATAGCACTGCTCCATGCGGGCAGCAACACAGCAGCAGCAGTCAAGGGTGGTGCAATGTCTGCTGGGTGTGACCTGTGTGCATGCGCCCTCATGAAACATGATCGGTGAGGAGCACACTGCTTTGAGCTAGGCTTTGTGGCAGTAGCAGCTGGCATGTATTCTGTTGGGTTGCCACGGGTTGTGACGCAGTGTGGCGTTGCAAACCTGTGGTGAAGGTAGTTTGTGTGGCCCAGCTCGTGCATGTAGGCCATCACCTGCCTCCAGTACTCCCCAGTGATCCACACACTGCACGCCACCGCAAGCAGCAGAGGGTTGCCCCATGTCATGCAACACTCGCTGTGCTGGATGAGCGCTGATCATCTCGTGGGATGATGATGCTGGACCACACAACCCGTGCAGCAAGAAGAGATGAAAGAGTCCCATGCGTTGAAGTCTCACAGCAAGCATCACAAAGGCTAATGCTGTAGCCTTCCATGCAGGGTTGTCTACACATGCATGGGCCCAAGGATTGTGCTGCCAGGCTGAAGAGGCAGCAGGCCCACCTTGAATACAGATACTCGCCATTGGGTCCCGTGGCATCTGGTCCCAGAGTGCCCAGCCCCATCCAATTACAGCCAGCATCATAGATGTAGTACATGGGCATGATTAGCACACGATGCTTGTACAAGCTCAGGTCCACACCAAAGAGGGACTGCAGGCAGGCCACCGCCAGCAAAGGAGGAGTGTTTGTTGGCAACGAGTGAAATCAGCCAACGGTCATGCACGACACATGGCTGATGCGGGCATGCATTGAAGGCAGAACTTACTGCTGCCTGCTGACTGGCGTACTGAATCCAGCCGTCCGAGTCACTATACTCGCAGGACTTCGTGCTGAAGGTCAGGCTGTCAGAGCTGTAGCTGCAGGGAATAGTGATGGGCCCCACCACCTGCATGGACAAACAGACAATACCCTCTACGGCATTAGATGCTGGACACTCCGTAGCCCAGCCTGCTGCATCGTCGAGTGCTGGCTTGCATGCCCTGCAAGCTCACTCTGCTGTTGGTACTGTTGAGAGATGCCATGCCTTGAGAACATTCCGAGTAGTAGCTCTGCAGCGTCTTGGCACGAGAGCCAGGGACATTGAACAACACCTTTTCTAGCTCCTGTGCATTGACAGTGTGCAGGCACTGCCATTGCTTACGTGCAGGCAGCAGATGCCTCGTGTGCAATTGGTGCCAAAGGAGAGCTGTGCACCATGCACATGCTCCTCCATGCCATTGCTGGGTGTACCAAGTATTAGCAGCTCTTACCGACGGGACAGTTGCAGCGGGAGAGTCGCACATTCCAGCAATCATGAACAAGGTGGGCACCGAAGTCACCGCCGTGTTTTGAACCCAGGGGCTGGCGGCTGCTAGGTCCCCAGCCAGGGCAGCAACGGAGAACCTTGCGCTGGCACTGCTGGAGCCACTGCTTGACTGGTCATCCCAGCCGCCTGCCTGACTGGAGCTCCCAGGACTGCTGCCGTCTTGGGCCGGCGTTATCACAAGGAATTGCAGCACCAGCAATGCATTGGGGCCCAGGTCCCTCGCAAGCACGCGTAGCAGTGTCCCTGGCAGTATGCTCTCAAACTGCATGCGACAGGCCAGCCAGGCATCTCCTGTCAGGTGAGTCGCAGGTCCAGCATGAGGTGTGTAGGCTGCAGTGTGGGCAGCCCCACCTGACGCGCAACCTGGCCAACATCCAGCTGCCTTAGGGGCTGTCCAGGTTCACGCAGTAGCACTGCTACGCCATCATTGCCGTCAATTAGGTTGATAGTCCTGACCACCAGCGTACCTACGCATCAGGTCCGGGTCAGCAAGGTGAAGGCCCACGTCAGGCCAACCTTGGACCTGCACCTGTGTGCTTGCCTGTGTGCCAAGCGGGTGGCGACGTCGCCGCTGTGGGCACCGCTGGTGCACTAAACACTGGCAAACTTGCTCGCCCAAGGTCGCCATCGCTGAAATGTCCAACTACACCCGCACAGCGAGAAAGTACCAGGACCAGCGCCAGTGCCACTTTGCTGCAGCCCTGCCTGCTGCACTCCATCAGAAGCAACCCTGTATGAACAACGCAAGGCACGCCCCGTAACCTTGAGCTACGCCGTTGAGAGTTGCAGCTTGCCTGCCTTGCAGGTTGCCGTGATGCAGCTTGCCTTTTGGAGGAGATGCTTGCGGGCAGTTTTACTGGTTCTTTCAATACTGAGTTAGTGACAACGCTTCATTGAACAAGCTGACTGCAGTCAGCAGTGTACTTTGGACGCGGTAACCGGCAAGGGCAGGCGCAAGTAATACGGATGTCCCCACATAGTCACTTTAGTAGATGCCTGCGAACAGTTACGGGAGTCCGCAGTCCGACATTATGATCACACCGCAGCGTGTGACTTGTGGAGGACGCACGTTCGTTTGAGGCACTGGGGGCAGCTGATGGATGTAAGAAGCTTCACTATCAGCTAACGGACCCTCTCATCGTTGCCTGCACCCATGCTGCCCCACCCAGTGAGCCAGCATAAAGACCAGGCCAATGTTGCTTTTCGTATGAGAGATTGGGAGCAGGCCATCAGTGGCTACTCACGTGGTTTGGAAGCAGCCCTCGCCCTGCCGGACCCACCCAAAGGGTTTGAAGTGCTGTATGCCAACAGGTGGTCAGCATTACCATCATTCCTACACATGAACTGGATCCCAGTTGACCCCCAGCATGCCTGTTGTGGCTGCGCAGAGCTGCAGCCAAGCTTGAGCTGAGGGACTGGGCAGGAGCCCTGCAGGATGCAACCGCGGCATTGTCTGTTGATGCTGGGTAAGCCGTGAACCTGCCCGCTGCAGCAAGAGGAGCCAGCAACCACCTGCTTTGACTTGCAGTGCCCACACTATAGCTGCATGCCATTGCCGTGATCGCAGGAATGTGAAGGCATTGTTCAGGGCAGCCAAGGCCCTGCAGGCCCTGGGAGGGCGAGAGAGATACTGGAGCAGGCCTGGCGCCACTGCCACCAGGCCCACCAGCTGCAGCCACACGACATGCAGGTGAAATGTGGCCTGCAGGGTGAGAGGAGGAGGGCCTGCCCACATCAATACCTACCGGCCTCCTCCCTCCGCCTCCCTGCCTGCCTTTCTCTTGCCTGCTTGCCTTTCATCTTGCCTACCTCTTGCCTATCGTACTGCTCGACCACGCACCTACCCTGCTGTTGCTCTAGTTTAGGTCTGCACCAACAAGGGGTGTTGCTGGCTCCTTTATTCACTGCAAGCTGGACTGCAGGTGCAGCAGCTGCTGCTGCAACTGGAGCAGCAGCGTGCCCAGGCTTCACTGTCGCACCAGCAGCAGCAGGGACAGCAACGGAAACGGGCGCAACCACCTGGGACCAACATGTCTCCTGCTACTGCCAGCCAGGTCAGTACTGGTACTTCTCAGATTGACTTCATCCTCAATCATGCCCAAATGAAAGATTTGGGGCATGGACTGGCCGCTTGCAACTAAGCCATGAGCCCCTGATGCGTACATTCCAGTCCTGCCAATTCAGGGTTTGCTTGAGATTTAGGTGCTCATGTGTGGTGTGAGGCAAGAGTGGGTAGGGTACGGTGCTCCGCAGGCAGGAGAACGGTCAGGCCTGTGGGTGGGTGGGTGACACAGCTTCCACTGCTGCAGAGCTGGCCCTCCCTCTGGCCTGCAGGAGCCTGGCATTTCAACCCACCAACTGGTGGCCGCATGCCTGCCAGCAGCCCTGTCGGCTGCGGGGTGGAGCTACTCCGGCTTCGCTGACGGCCTGGACACCAACCTGCTGCTGCTCTTCCACGGCCTAGGGGACCGCCACACGCCCTATGCCGCCCTGGCCGCCAAGCTGGCCCTGCCGCAGGTACGCCCCACCCACCCCTAGGGCTGAGGCCTGCCCCTTCTGCCCCTATAGGGCCGGTTCCCGCCTCCTTGCCCCTGCATCATGGTTTGATCCTGGGCTACAGCCAGGGTTAAGCTGCGAGGGCTAGTGGAGTGACAGAGGATGGTCAAAGCTACGGAGGACAGGGGGCATACATGCCTGCGGCAGGACTTGAACCCAGGTGGTGGCTGTGGCTGTGGCTGTGGGCTGCAGACAGCCAGCTTGGCCCTGGGTGGACCCTTGGAGGTGCCGGAGTCTGATGGCGGGCGCGCCTGGTTCGTGACACATGAGGAGGAGGGGTGGGAGCCTATTCAGGTGGGTGCAGCTTCAGGGTGTGGGGTTGAGAGCTGCAGGTGAGGGGGCAGTGGTTTGCATGAATTAATTGCCTCAGCTGGTAGAGGGAATGGGGAAATGCCTGGAATGCTTAGAAAAGGGGTCCAATATTTGAGGCTATTCTCCATAAAGGTGTATCTCAATAGTACAGGAGCTTTGCACTGACATGCTCCACTTGTTCCCATTTGCCATGGAGAAGCATGGGAGAAGCAAAGTAATGCACGCCCGAATCTCAACACTTCAATCCCAGCGCCACCCCTGCCTTTGCTGCCACCCATATGAGGGCTGGCATGTTCCTCGCCATGCGCCAGGCATGCAACTGTGCTAGAGAGTATGAGGTCCTGCAGTCCTCACTAGAGCGTTCGTGCTCCCCTTAGGGCTGTATGGCAGCCAGGGATGGGGCACTGCCTTCCTTGGGCACGGTATGCAGCTCTCCAACCCAGTGCAAACATGCATGCTCAACTTTCTCAGGTTTGCTGCCCTTAGCTCAGTGTCAGGCCTAATGGTGTTGCATGAGTTGGGGCAGCTGCCCCTCCAGCTTTACTGGCTCAGGGCTGCGTGCAAGTTCTGGAACACTGCCAAATCATCCCACAGCGACCTGCTAATGAGGGTGATCAAGGCAGATGTGGAGTTAGGCAGGAGGTGCCAGGCCAGCTGGAGTGCTCAGTTCCAGCTTGCTGCCAGAGAGCTGCTGGGGGGTGAGTTCACCTTGAGCCCGGACATGGTCCTAGGCACCAAGGCTATGGAAGTCAAGTGGCTCGAGAGGTGGGGGAGGCGTTGGGTTGGGTTTGAGGGAGACCCTAGACTGCCTCAGACGGTGCATCGGGAGTGATACTCGTATGCTGCATGGTTCAAGCATGGGGACGGCATTGGCATCAATCACATGGCACCACACCTGCTGAACAGACAGCTCTCTACAGAAGTTCGCACGAGCTTGACTAGGTTCAGGTGGAGAAGGCTCGGTTTGAGGGGGTAACTTTCATTGATCGCACATACTACCTAACGGCTGACGGCTTAAGCGGTGTAAGCCACATCATCATCACATACACAAGATGCACAGAGGGGGTAGTGGATGACGCCATGCATTTCATCTTTGAGTGCACTGCCACGAGTTCCCATCAGGCAGCATACGGAGTTTGCCATGACGTTCCAGGACAGTAATGAGAACTTGCATGACTTCATGTTGAGCCCATGTGCACCTTTGTTTGTGCACCTTGCTTTGAAGTGCGTTACAGAAAGTCCCGAACCCCTAGAGGGGGAGGGCGGCCTAGCAGCCTAACGGCTGACGGCTTAAGCGGTGTAAGCCACATCATCATCTCATGTTGAGCCCATGTGCACCTTTGTTTGTGCACCTTGCTTTGAAGTGCGTTACAGAAAGTCCCGAACCTTAGAGGGGGAGGGCGGCCAAGCAGCCTAACGGCTGACGGCCTAAGCGGTGTAAGCCACATCATCATAATGGCAAAACAGCAGCAGGGCCTCTGTCCATGAGGGGTGATGGAACCCGCGAGAAGGCTGCGAGTGTGACCCAGCATCATCACATGTGTCTTTTTTCGGCCGCAGCCACGACCAGGGGAGACGCGGCGCCTGCGCAGCCTGGCCCGCACCGCACGCCTAGTATCCGAGCTGCTGCGTCGCCTCGTCGACAGTGGGCGCTGGCGTTACAATCAGCTGTCGCTCTTCGGCTTTTCCCAAGGTGGCACCCTCGCCCTGGAGGTCGCGACGCAGCACCGAGGATCGCAGGCACTGGCAGGGTAGGCGGCCCGCCCCGTCGCACCCCACCCCTCGCAGATCCCTTTGCTGCGCCCCGCCCTAGCCTTACCATGACGACCACCTACCCCAACCTTTCGTCGCCCTAAGCTGCTTGCCGTGCCTTCCCTGCCCTTTATGCACATCCCTGTCCTGATCTTAAACATTAATGCATGCTGTGTACTATTGCCATAACCAAGCAGATCAGCCCAAAAGGCAAGAGAACACTGAACTGAGTTGACGCGACCTGTGCGGCTGCTGGCCTCAGGTTGTCAGGCATGACGTCGCTGCTGCTGCTGCTGCTGTTGCTAGCGCTGCTGCCAATGCTTCCGCTGTCGCTGATGCTGCTGATGCCGTCTTGTACAGCGTTGTATCCATAGCCGGGCCGTTGCTTGAAGAGTCCCTGCAGCAGCAGCACCCCATGAGGTCTGGGCCCAGCAGCGCTGCAAGCAGACCCTCTGCTACATTAACTGTACCTCCCGACCCTAAGCAGGGCAAGGCAGGGCAGGAGGCAGGCGAGAGAATGGGTGGCGGGGGTGGCAGCTGCAGGGAAGGTGCTTGGACGCCGATGCTCCTGACTCGGGGCACTGAAGACACCGTCTGCTCTGCGGCTGCAGCAGAACAGTAAGCGGTGGCAGCGGCAGCAGCAGTGCCATGTTTGCACATAGTACACCCTGCTGCCCTGCTCTGCTTCTGCCCCTGGCTCTGGCCCTGACCCTGATCTCACCCTTGCGCAGGACATACAACTGCCTCCGCAACCACCACGGCAACCTAGACGCAGTCCTAATCTCCGGCCCCAACAAAGCTCACAGCATGCTAGGAGGGAACCAGGAGGTGAGCCCGCATGCACCTAGTCATGCATGCACCTGCCCTGCAAACACCAAACAGCGCAAAGCCATTCTCTTCACAAGGTCTCGTCACTGCCACCGCCACTGCCTCCCTGGGTGCCCCCCTATAGCCAGCTGCTGCTGCCACAGCCTGTGATGGCCTGTTGGGGGTGTTGCAGGAGGTGAGGCGTGTCATGCAGTTCTGGGCAAGAACCCTAAAGGTCGCACCACCAGTGTCCGGGGCGGTGGAGCTGTCTGCTTGACGCTGAAGGGTAGTCGAACAGATGGCCCTGTCGGGCTTTGGCAAGCCAGGCCTGGGCTGGGATGGCTGCTGCCCTTGAACCCTTGTAGGACGTCCTGGCAGCTGCAGATAGTATAAGGCCAAATCCAGTCCAAATCCAAGTCCAGTCGGAGTACATTTAGTCCCAGTTCAGTCCGAGTACTCCTTCCTCCCCTCAGCGGACAGCGGAGACCGTTCCGGCCGTTTACGCAGCTCCACCAGGCGCCACCCACTCTCCTCTGCTCCCCTGGCTGAGTTGCAGTTGCATTCTTGGTTCAGTCACCTGCCTGGCACTGAGGCTGAGGTGTGTGGAATGGGCTGCCTTGCCCTCGGGAGGCAGGAGGGACGGAGAGTGATGAGTTTGAGCTGCTGGCTGCTGGTGGCTGTCTGGCACCTGGGTCAGCTGCTCGGGGCCCACCACTGGGCACCACTCAAGGCCCCGCTTTAACCTGTTCAGTGGCTGGCTTCAGGCAGAGACCACTGCGCTTTGGGCCCGCTTCGGCCTCTTGAGTGGCTGACTTCAGGCAGAGAACACCAGGCGGTCCGTCACAAGGGTTGCTGGTGTTGTAGCAGGCTGCTGTGGTGGCCACATAGCCCAATCCAACCCAGCCTGACGGCCTGACAGCTTGTAGCTGCCGGGCCTGCTCACCACCTCCCCACCACACTCCCCTCCACACAGCACCAAGCAGGGAGGAGCAGCATAGTCGTAACCAGACATGGAGCTAAGAACAGGCGTGAGAGATGTGGCCAAGCTGCAAGACAAGGGCAGCGCACGGGAAGAGGCTTGGAGCCGCCTGCTGATGCGTCCCCTGTTCATGTACATATCATGTGAAAGGGCACACAGCCATAGATGCCATCACTCATCATGGAGTGCCAATGCACTGCCCGCCTGAAGTTATGCAGACTGTCCAAATCGACAGCCGCTCTGGCATGCAATGGTATGAGGGTGCTGAGTCGTAGGAGAGGGGTATGAAGAGGTTCACTGTTTGATTGTTTGAGCCCAGGCCAAGGTCACCTGGGTGGGGATAGGTAGAGTCGGGCAAGGAAGGGGCGGAGTTGGGGAGGACATGTAGGGTGAGGGAGGCGTGGTTGGGGGTGGAGGGGTGGTTGAGGGGGCGGATGTCACTGTGCCGGGGGAGGGCGGCAAGGGCCTGGGTCCTGGAGGTGGTGGTGAGCTGTTGGGGAGGGGAGGCGGTTGGGATGGGGGCGGTACAGGTGGAGGTGGGGTGGGTGGTGTGGGTGGGGGGGGTGGGGGGGGCTTTGCCTGTTCGAGTGGAGGAGGTGGCTTCGTGTTTTTGAGCGGTGGGGGGGAGGGCGAAGGGCTGGTCTCAATGGGAGTGCCCTGCAGAGGTGGGGGTCGTTTGTTGATGACTTGGATTGGTGTGGGTGGGAGAGGTTGATTAGCTGGGGGTGTGGGTAGGGGTGGAGTGGGGGAAGGAAGAGGCGGAGTGGGGGAGGGAAGGGATGGTGAGGGAGGTGTGGTAGGGGGAGGAGGGGGGATTGAGGGGGCGGCAGATGTGGGAGCCAGGTGGAGGTCAGTGGGCCAGTCAGGTGCGTCTGGAGCGCCAGGTGAGGGTGGGGAGGCAGGGAAGGGCGGGCGAGGTGGCGAGGGCGGGCTGGGGATAAGGATGGAGGAGCTGGTCCCCACTGGCCCTGGACTTTGGCAGTCGGGGTCCTGAGGGCATCAGCAGGGACACCACAGCCAGGCAGCTTCAGTCAGTGCATTTGTGCTGGTACACAAATTCGCACAGTGCTGTGTGCACTGCATCAGCAATGCCTGGCCACCAATACTCTGTCCCTACTAGAACATCAACATGACATAACAAGGTGTGTGACATGTGAAAATGGCTGAGCAGTAAGAGTGATGTGGGGGAGTGATACACTGATGTGAGCAGGTATGAGCTGGTAGCTGGCATGAGCCTAGTGACGATTTGCTTCCGATGAAACGGAAGAACACAGCCAAGCAAAAGCGCCCGAAGAAACGCCCGCAATGGCAAGGTTTGTCGTGGTGTGGTCTGCCCCAACTGTGAATGCCCTGTGCTGTGTGATCACACGTCGCTGCTGTTGGTACCAGCGCAGGTGCTCGCTAGCCTCAAGGCAAGCAACGAGAGGATCGGAGGGTCTAGGTTAAGGTACACAGTAAAGTGCTCAATTCCGGACATTTCTTTGCCAAAACCGTCATAACTTCTCCACCGCTGCTCTAAAGTGAATGAAGTTTATATCACTGAGTAGGGCTTGAAACCTGCTGCTCAGCAGTAGCAGGCTCATGTCTGGGCTCCACAGATACGGCCCTAGTGAGGGTCAAGGTGCTGGTAGGTAGGTGCAGAGTGTATGCACGTGGTGCATGCTCTCCCAGACGCCCATATAGCCAGACAGCGATGGCACACGCACCAAAGCATCCGTCAGGCCGTCACAATCGTTGTCAAGGCCATCGTTGCAGTTTGTCTCGACCACTTGGTTCCAGCGGCAAATGGAGATGGTGGCACCATCACCATGGGTCTGCAGCTGGCGTACCACCTGGCCGCAACACCCCACAGCCTTGGTTGTAGCTGAACACACACTTGCTTGTGGCTGGATTGTTTCCACCAGGAACACACGCACAGTTTGGGTTTGCCCTCGGTGCTGGCAATGTCGCTGGCACTCTAGCTCATGGGTTGTCATTGAAATACATCCTGGCCCCAGCCAACCCTTCAGTGGTGGACACCTAGCACCCACAGCTGACTGCATTGTTCATGTCGTCAAGCCAACGTCCAGGGTGGGCAGGCTACTCACCAGCTGGTTGGTGGTGTTCCGCCAGGCCTGGCCATTGCCCACACTGGCCACTAAGCGAGTCAGGCGCCACACACGCTGAGCCCCACCGTCCCACCTATGCTGGCAGTCACGGCACATGGGCTAAGATGGCAGCAGATGCAAGCGACTGAAGTCATGCGGAACAAAAGGCGATCACATGGGTAGGGATGCGGGTGAAGCCATGCCCAACTTGACACACCTTTCTGGTATTGTATACATACTGTACTGATACGCCTTGTTGGTGATACGCTGATTTGGTGAAATCCAAAAAAACGGTCCTAAAGGCCCTATTGGCACATATTTGGTGACAGCGCCTGGCTCAAACATTGAAGTGATACATGTTTGGTGACTCCTTATTCTCAATAGATCTACGAAGCCAAAGGGTTGCCAAGTGCAACACCTAGCAATAGCACATTGTCCACATATGTATTTGTTCATTAGTGGGGCAGCCGCCTTTGAGCACTAAAGCGTGTGGCTGCTTCCATCACAGCCTCATCATCCTCACTATCACTCTCGCCCTCACCGCTATCAGAGCTGCTGCTGGCTGAGCTGCTGGCACTGCTGCTGTCGCTTCCATCAGCCTCCACCATGGCAGCAGCCCTCAAAGCTTGTGTGACGATGTCGTCCTCATCACTATCAGAAAGAGGGGGCAGGCCCCTGCCCCTGCCCCCGCCCCTGCCACGGCCCCTGCCACGGCCACTGCCCCCTCCCCTGCCTCTGCTATCGCTCTAGCCGCAGCTGCCTCGCGGGCGGCTGCGAAAGCTGTCACATCGCGTGCGACAGCTGCCTCGCGATTTGCAGCATCTATGGGCTGAATGATCGAGGTCAGCAAGCTCTGTTTCAGCTTTGGCGCCATATACCATAGAGTTATGGTGAACTCGGGGGTGTTGCTACAGATTTGGTGACAGCCGCATCTCAAACAAATGGTGATACAATTTGGTGACAAATTGATTTGGTGAAATCACCAACAGGGCGTATCAGTACAGTACCATGACATAGTATAAAGAACAACATACAACACACTCAAGAACTCCAACCACGCCACACTGGCACATGCTACTCACCAATAGATGTTTGTGGTGAACTGGTTCTCTGGTGGGATGTCATCGTCATATGCTCCTGTTGCAGTCCTGTGGTGCATGGCATGCAGCATGGGTCAGATGGTGGGTGGGCTGGTGAGCCCATGGAGGCTTGTGCAGGCAACACTCCGGCAAATTAAGGCCTGGCTGGCTTGGAAAACCTGAGAGTTCAGTTCTGAAACTTGGTATGTAGGCTGCTGTGACCTAGGGGAGTACAAGACTCTCTCGGGCCAAAGTGCAATTCTCAGTCGTTGGGGAGTTGCTGGACCAGGTGTGGGGCTGTGACCCTGATTTTGGCTAAGGGAGTTGGCACCGAGTGATCAAAGTAAGCTTTCATGAAATGTGAGTATGAGCCATTGTAAAGGATGGTTACAGCTGCCCAACCCAGTAGGTGGCATGCCAAAAGTCCCAGCCAGTGATGAGCTATGGCCCCTTGTAGGTGACCCTGCGGAGGGTCAAGTACCCCTCTTGGCCGAAGTGGAGGTGACTTGACCCTCCGCAGGGTCAGAGGTGACCCTCCGCAGGGTTTTGTGACCCTCCGCAGGGTCAGAGGTGACCCTCCGCAGGGTTTTGTGACCCTGCGCAGGGTTAAGTACCCCTCTTGGCCTTAGGGGGGGTGGCTTGACCCTGCGCAGGGTCAGACGTGACCCTCCGCAGGGTTACGTGACCCTGCGGAGGGTCAGACGATTGAGGCATTCCTGACCCTGCGGAGGGTCAAGTGTGGCATGGAAAACATCAAGTTGCATGGAGGCTTGCATGGGGGTTTCGCAAATGAACCGCGAAGGAAGCAAAGGAATCACGAAGGGCATCTTGACTGCCCCGCCAAGCTGGCATGCTGCATAATGGCAGCCAACAGGACATCGTCGCGAGAAGGGTAGCCACGAGCTAGACAGCCATCTCTAGCCAGGAGCCTTACAGCATTCGCGACCAGCCATAGCAATCATGTTAGGCGATAGGATCAAGAGGCAGCACTGTACACAGCACACGCATATCGCAGGAGCTAGCAGCCAGGAGCAGCCAGGAGCAGCCAGGAGCAAATCGCAGCCTCATTCGTAGAAGACATCGCAAACGCAATACGCAAAAGAGGCATAGTGATGTTAGCGATGTAGCCATGCCATCCAGCCATCGCCAGCTAGCAGCCTTTAACATAGCATATCGCAGCCAAATGCAAGCTATTGGCAGCATGCAGCCTCATCGCAACCGCGACCAGGTCGAGCGAAAGGAGCAGAAAGCGCAGCGAGATAGAGAGCAAAAGGTGTAGGAAGGCTCATGTGGCGTGGCTTGCTTGCAGGTGGAGCGCCAAGAACCCGAAACAAGATCAACATGGCACAGCTAAGAGGACAGTCAAGAGCTAGGAGCCAGGAAGTGCAGCCATTGGAAGCAGTAAGGCGGCGCAGCCAGGAGCAGCCAGGAGCAGTTTGAAGCTGTAGCGATGAGCGGCAATGATGAGCGGCACTCTACAAATGGTGAGTGGCTTGCTGTTGCTCCATGTACCCAGTCTGACTGCTAGCATGCCCTTGGTAACTGCAGGTTCTTCTGGTCACACCCATCCCCCCTTTCCACTACCAATACCACCACCACCAGCACCTCCCCTCCCCCTTTCCTTTCTTTATAAACCCACTTCCCCCTTCCCCGTCACCTCTCCCCAGACATCCCAGCAGCCAGGAGAAAGCCCACCCCACCCACCCTCTTTCCACCACCACCACCACCACCACCTCCCTTCCCCCTCTCTCTCCCTCTCCCCTCCCATACTCCCATACTCCCATACTCCCAAGCCTCCCTTCCCCTCTCCTACCCTTCGATTAACGTGGCATCGCAGCCCCCACCTCACCCTACCTTCCCTTCCCTACACCCTATACTCCTCATCGCAATCCCACCCCACTGGCGCATGGGAGATGTTGCCTGGTGATATGGTAAGGCCACGGTGATAGCTAACACAGTCCCCAGCCTGGTCACCCTACCGCACGTGCACGCCCCTTGGTTGCAGGTCTAATGGGCACCTCCCCTCCACTCTCCCTACACAACCAACCCCTCCCAATTCATCCTCCCCCGCCCCCGCCCCCGCTCCCTCCCCCGCCCCCACCCAGGCCCATGCCCCCAACCCAGGCCCCCACCCAGCCCAACCCATGCCCCCACCCAGCCCAAACCATGCCCCCAACCCACCCCCGCCCCGCCTCCCCCCCTCCCGCCTCCCGCCTCCCGCCTCCCGCCTCCGCAGGGTCAGGAATGCCTAGGAAATGAGCCAGCGGTGACCCTCCGCAGGGTCAGGAATGCCTAGGAAATGAGCCAACTGTGACCCTCCGCAGGGTCGGAAATGCCTAGGAAATGAGCCAGCGGTGACCCTCCGCAGGGTCGGAAATGCCTAGGAAATGAGCCAGCGGTGACCCTCCGCAGGGTCAGGAATGCCTAGGAAATGAGCCAGCGGTGACCCTCCGCAGGGTCAGAAATGCCTAGGAAATGAGCCAGCGGTGACCCTCCGCAGGGTCAGGAATGCCTAGGAAATGAGCCAGCGGTGACCCTCCGCAGGGTCAGAAATGCCTAGGAAATGAGCCAGCGGTGACCCTCCGCAGGGTCAGAAATGCCCAGGAAGCGAGCCTAGCGGTAACCCTCCGCAGGGTCAGGCCCGACCCTGCGGAGGGTCACACTGACCCTGCGGAGAATTAGTGACCAGGTCATTGAAACCGCGATTACAGCTCAACCACTTCGAGTTTTACGGAGTTATTGACGGCGATGGGTCCCCCTTGCGATGGGCTATCCGCGGTATACCTCAGCGGAAACTGCCGATTCGGCCTTAATTACCCGGAGTGAAGGGAGCATACTGGGCATCAACATAATAACCTAGTTGCAGCACAGGTCTGCCTTGCCTAAAGCATTGTCAGCTCACTAGAACTTGCACTTGGCAAAGAATGCAGTGTCTGGCCTGCTTTACCTGTAACCCAGGAACCAGGCAACAGGCCTTGAGGTACCCTTTTGAGCTGCACTCAGCCAGTCAGGCACAATCAGCACCATGTTCTGTTTCGTTGCCTGCAAACAGCAAGAAAACTGTACATCGTTGCTTCCATCCATGACCATCTGTCAACACTGCGCTGAAATGCAAGCAAAGTCTATGGCATATATGGTGTCACAACTGCCTGCAGACTCCTGTTGCCACACACCTGCTGCAGGGGCAGGGTCAATGTGACGGGCAAACCAGGGGGGAGGGTGACTGCGTTGAGGGTGACGATGGGTGAGCCCCAGCCCAGTTGCCAGTTGTGTGGCGGGTTGAAACAGCGGGTGTCACAGCAGCCCCCCATGGGGCAGGTGTAGTCACAGTAGTCGCAGCTCCCCATAGAACTGCTCCATGCGGGCAGCAACACAGCAGCAGCAGTCAAGGGTAGTGCTGTGTCTGCTGGGTGTGACCTGTGTGCATGCGCCGCCATGAAACATGATCAGTGAGGAGCACACTGCTTCGAGCTAGGCTTTGTGGCAGTAGCAGCTGGCATGTATGCTGCTGGGTTGCAACGGGGTGTGACGCAGTGTGGCGTTGCAAACCTGTGGTGAAGGTAGTTTGTGTGGCCCAGCTCGTGCATGTAGGCCATCACCTGCCTCCAGTACTCCCCAGTGATCCACACACTGCACGCCACCGCAAGCAGCAGAGGGTTGCCCCATGTCATGCAACACTTGCTGTGCTGGATGAGCGTATGAGATGAGAGATGAAAGAGTCCCATGCGTTGGAGTCTCACAGCAAGCATCACAAAGGCTGATGCTGTAGCCATCCATGCAGAGTGGTCTACAAATGCATGGGCCCAAGCATTGCGCTGCCAGGCTGAAAAGGCAGCAGGCCCACCTTGAATACAGATACTCGCCATTGGGTCCTGTGGCATCTGGTCCCAGAGTGCCCAGCCCCATCCAACTACAGTTAGCATTATAGATGTAGTACATGGGCATAATCAGCACACGATGCTTGTACAAGCTCAGGTCCACACCAAAGAGGGACTGCAGGCAGGCCGCCAGCAAAGGAGGAGTGTTTGTTGGCAACGAGTAAAAACAGCCAACGGTCATGCGCGACACATGGCTGATGCGGGCATGCACTGAAGTCAGAACTTACTGCTGCCTGCTGACTGGCGTACTGAATCCAGCCGTCCGTGTCACTATACTCGCAGGACTCAGTGCTGAAGCTCAAGCTGTCGGAGCTGTAGCTGCAGGGAATAGTGATGGGCCCCACCACCTGCATGGACAAACAAACAACACCCTCCGTTGCATCAGATGCTGGACCCTCCATAGCCCGGCCTGCTGCATGAGTGAGTGCAGGCTTGCATGCCCTGAAAGCTCACTCTGCTGTTGGTACTGTTGAGAGATGCCATGCCTTGAGAACATTCCGAGTAGTAGCTCTGGAGCGTCTTGGCACGAGAGCCAGGGACATTGAACAACACCTTTTCTAGCTCCTGTGCATTGACAGTGTGCAGGCACTGCCATTGCTTACGTGCAGGCAGCAGATGCCGCATATGTAATGGGTGCCAATGAAGAGATGTGCACCATGCACATGCTCCTCCATGCCATTGCTGGGTGTACCAAGTATTAGCTGCTCTTACCGACGGGACAGTTGCAGCGGGAGAGTCGCACATCCCAGCAATCATGAACAAGGTGGGCACCGAAGTCACTGCCGTGTTTTGAACCCAGGGGCTGCCGGCTGCTAAGTCTCCAGCCAGGGCAGCGATGGAGAACTTGGTGCTGGCACTGCTGGAGCCACTGCTTGACTGGTCATCCCAGCTGCCTGCCTGACTGGAGCTCCCAGGACTGCTGCCGTCCTGGGCCGGCGTTATCACAAGGAATTGCAGCACCAGCAATGCATTGGGGCCCAGGTCCCTCGCAAACACGCGTAGCAGTGTCCCTGGCAGTATGCTCTCAAACTGCATGCGACAGGCCAGCCAGGCATCTCCTGCCAGGTGAGTCGCAGGTCCAGCATGAGGTGTGTAGGCTGCAGTGTGGGCAGCCCCACCTGACGTGCAACCTGGCCGACATCCAGCTGCCTCAGGCGCTGTCCAGGTTCACGCAGTAGCACTGCTACGCCATCATTGCCGTCAATTAGGCTGATTGTCCTGACCACCAGCGTACCTACGCATCAGGTCCGGGTCAGCAAGGTGAAGGCCCCCGTCAGGCAAACCTTGGACCTGCACCTGTGTGCTTGCCTGTGTGCCAAGCAGGTGGCAACGTCGCCGCTGTGGGCATCGCTGGTGCACTGAACACTGGCAAACTTGCTCGCCCAAGGTCGCCATCGCTGAAATGTCCAACTACATCCGCACAGCGAGAAAGGACTAGGACCAGCGCCAGTACCAACTTGCTGCAGCCCTGCCTGCTGCACTCCATCAGAAGCAGCCCTGTATGAACAACGCAAGGCACGCCCCGTAACCCTGAGCATCGCCGTTGAGAGTTGCAGCCTGCCTGCCTTGCAGGTTGCCGTGATGCAGCTTGCCTTTTGGAGGAGAAGCTTGCCTGACGGTGGATGCTTGCGGGCAATTGTACTGGTTCTTACAATGCTGAGTTAGTGACAACGCTGCATTGAACTGACTGCAGTCAGCAGTGTACTTTGGACGCGGTAACCGGCACGGGCAGGCGCAAGTAATACGGATGTCCCCACATAGTCACTTTAGTAGATGCCTGCAAACAGTTACGGGAGTCCGCAGTCCGACATTATGATCACACCGCAGCGTGTGAATTGTGGAGGACGCACGTTCGATTGAAGCACTGGGGGCAGCTGATGGATGTAAGAAGCTTCACTATCAGCTAACGGACCCTCTCATCATTGCCTGCACCCATGCTGCCCCACCCAGTGAGCCAGCATAAAGACCAGGCCAATGCTGCTTTTCGTATGAGAGATTGGGAGCAGGCCATCAGTGGCTACTCACGTGGTTTGGAAGCAGCCCTCGCCCTCCCGGACCCACCCAAAGGGTTTGAAGTGCTCTATGCGAACAGGTGGTTAGCAATACCATCATTCCTACGCATGACTTGGATCCCGGTTGGCGGCCAGCATGCCTGTTGTGGCTGCGCAGAGCTGCAGCCAAGCTTGAGCTGAGGGACTGGGCAGGAGCCCTGCAGGATGCAACCGCGGCATTGTCTGTTCATGCGGGGTAAGCCGTGAACCTGCCCACTGCAGCAAGAGGAGCCAGCAACCACCTGCTTTGACTTGCAGTGCCCACACTATAGCTGCATGCCATTGCCGTGATCGCAGGAATGTGAAGGCGTTGTTCAGGGCAGCCAAGGCCCTGCAGGCACTGGGAGGGCGAGAGCTACTGGAGCAGGCGTGGCGCCACTGCCACCAGGCCCACCAGCTGCAGCCACACGACATGCAGGTGACTTGCGGCCTGCAGGGTGAGAGGAGGAGGGCCTGCCCGCATCAATACCTACCGGCCTCCTCCCTCCGCCTCCCTGCCTGCCTTTCTCTTGCCTGCTTGCCTTTCATCCTGCCTACCTTGCTTATTGTACTGCTCGACCACGCACCTACCCTGCTGTTGCTCTAGTTCAGGTCTGCACTGACAAGGGGTGTTGCTGGCTCCTTTATTCACTACAAGCTGCACTGCAGGTGCAGCAGCTGCTGCGGCAACTGGAGCAGCAGCGTGCCCAGGCTTCACTGTCGCACCAGCAGCAGCAGGGAGAGCAGCAGCAGGGACAGCAATGGAAACGGGAGCAACCACCTGAGATCATGCTGTCTCCTGCTACTGCCAGCCAGGTCAGTACTGCTACTTCTCAGATTGACTTCATCCTCAATCATGCCCAAATGAAAGATTTGGGGCATGGACTGGCCGCTTGCAACTCAGCCATGAGCCCCTGATGCGTACATTCCAGTGCTGCCGATTCAGGGTTTGCTTGAGGTTTAGGTGCTCATGTGTGGTGTGAGGCAAGAGTGGGTAGGGTACGGTGCTCCGCAGGCAGGAGAACGGTCAGGCCTGTGGGTGGGTGGGTGACACAGCTTTCACTGCTGCAGAGCTGGCCCTCCCATTGGCCTGCAGGAGCCTGGCATTTCAACCCACCAACTGGTGGCCGCATGCCTGCCAGCAGCCCTGTCGGCTGCGGGGTGGAGCTACTCTGGCTCTGCTGACGGCCTGGACACCAACCTGCTGCTGCTATTCCACGGCCTAGGGGACCGCCACACGCCCTTCGCCGGCCTGGCCGCCAAGCTGGCCCTGCCGCAGGTACGCCCCACCCACCCCTAGGGCTGAGGCCTGCCCCTTCTGCCCCTATAGGGCCGGTTCCCGCCTCCTTGCCCCTGCATCATGGTTTGATCCTGGGCTACAGCCAGGGTTAAGCTGCGAGGGCTAACGGAGTGACAGAGGATGGTCAAAGCTACGGAGGACAGGGGGCATATAAGCCTGTGGCAGGACTTGAACCCAGGTGGTGGCTGTGGCTGTGGGCTGCAGACAGCCAGCTTGACCCTGGGTGGACCCTTGGAGGTGCCGGAGTCTGATGGCGGGCGCGCCTGGGTCGTGACACATAAGGAGGAGGGGTGGGAGCCTACTCAGGTGGGTGCAGCTTCAGGGTGTGGGGTTGAGAGCTGCAGGTGAGGGGGCAGTGGTTGCATGCATTAGTTGCCTCAGCTGGTAGAGGGAAAGGGGAAATGCCTAGAATGCTTAGAAGGGGGTTCCGATATTTGAGGCTATTCTCCATAAAGGTGTATCTCAATACAGGAGCTTTGCACTGACATGCTCCACTTGTTCTCATTTGCCATGGAGAAGCATGGGAGAAGCAAAGTAATGCACGCCCGAATCTCAACACTTCAATCCCAGCGCCACCCCTGCTTTTGCTGCCACTCATATGAGGGCTGGCATGTTCCTCGCCATGCGCCAAGCATGCAACCGTGCTAGAGAGTATGGGGTGCTGCATGATCCTTTTGCCCTGTGTCACCTCATCAGAGCGTTCGTGCTCCCCTTAGGGCTGTATGGCAGCCAGGTTTGGGGCACTGCTTTCCTTGGGCATGGTGTGCAACTCTCTAACCCAGTGCAAACACGCATGCTCAGCTTTCTCAGGTTTGCTGCCAGGGTTCGTAGCTCAGTGTCAGGGCTGATGGTGCTGCATGAGTTGGGGCAGCTGCCCCTCCAGCTTTACTGGTTTAGGGCTGCATGCAAGTTCTGGAACACTGCCAAACTATCCCACAGTGACCTGTTAATGAGGGTCATTAAGGCAGATGTGGAATTAGGCAGGAGGTGTCAGGCCAGCTGGAGTGCTCAGTTCCAGCTGGCCGCCAGAGAGCTGATGGGGGATGAGTTTACCCTGAGCCCGGACATGGTCCTAGGCACCAAGGCTATGGAAGTCAAGTGGCTCGAGAGGTGGGGGAGGCGTTGGGTTGGGTTTGAAGGAGACCCTAGACTGCCTGAGACGGTGCATCGGGAGAGATGCTCGTATGCTGCATGGTTCAAGCATGGGGACGGCATTGGCATCAATCACATGGCACCACACCTACTGAACAGACAGCTCTCTACAGAAGTTCGCACGAGCTTGACTAGGTTCAGGTTAGGCAACAGCGGTCTGGGGGTGGAGAAGGCTCGGTTTGAGGGGGTAACTTTCATTGATCGCACATGCACCAGATGCACAGAGGGGGTAGTGGATGACGCCATGCATTTCATCTTTGAGTGCACTGCCACGAGTTCCATCAGGGAGCAGCCGGAGTTTGCCATGACTTTACAGAACAATAATGAGAACTTGCATGACTTCATGTTGAGCCCATGTGCACCTTTGTTTGTGCACCTTGCTATGAAATGCGTTACAGAAAGTCCCGAACCCCTAGAGGGGGAGGGCGGCCTAGCAGCCTAACGGCTGACGGCTTAAGCGGTGTAAGCCACATCATCGGAGTTAGGCAGGAGCTGTCAGGCTAGTTGGAGTGCTCAGTTCCTGCTTGCCGCCAGAGAGCTGATGGGGGGTGAGTTCACCTTGAGCCCGGACATGGTCCTAGGCACCAAGGCTATGGAAGTCAAGTGGCTCGAGAGGTGGGGGAGGCGTTGGGTTGGGTTTGAGGGAGACCCTAGACTGCCTGAGACGGTGCATCGGGAGAGATGTTCGTATGCTGCATGGTTTAAGCATGGGGACGGCATTGGCATCAATCACATGGCACCACACCTGCTGAACAGACAGCTCTCTACAGAAGTTCGCACGAGCCTGACTAGGTTCAGGTTAGGCAACAGCGGTCTGGGGGTGGAGAAGGCTCGGTTTGAGGGGGTAACTTTCATTGATCGCACATGCACCAGATGCACAGAGGGGGTAGTGGATGACGCCATGCATTTCATCTTTGAGTGCACTGCCACGAGTTCCATCAGGGAGCAGCCGGAGTTTGCCTTGACTTTACAGAACAACAATGAGAACTTGCATGACTTCATGTTGAGCCCATGTGCACCTTTGTTTGTGCACCTTGCTATGAAGTGCGTTTCAGAAAGTCCCGAACCCCTTGAGGGGGAGGGCGGCCTAGCAGCCTAACGGCTGACGGCTTAAGCGGTGTAAGCCAATGATCTCTGATCTCTAAAAACATGCATGCTCAACTTTCTCAGGTTTGCTGCCCTTAGCTCAGTGTCAGGCCTAATGGTGTTGCATGAGTTGGGGCAGCTGCCCTTCCAGCTTTACTGGCTCAGGGCTGCGTGCTAGTTCTGGAACACTGCCAAATCATCCCACAGCGACCTGCTAATGAGGGTGATCAAGGCAGATGTGGAGTTAGGCAGGAGGTGCCAGGCCAGCTGGAGTGCTCAGTTCCAGCTTGCCGCCAGAGAGCTGACGGGGGGTGAGTTCACCTTGAGCCCGGACATGGTCCTAGGCACCAAGGCTATGGAAGTCAAGTGGCTCGAGAGGTGGGGGAGGCGTTGGGTTGGGTTTGAGGGAGACCCTAGACTACCTCAGACGGTGCATCGGAGTGATGCTCGTATGCTGCATGGTTCAAGCATGGGGACGGCATTGGCATCAATCACATGGCACCACACCTGCTAAACAGGCAGCTCTCTACAGAAGTTCGCACGAGCTTGACTAGGTTCAGGTGGAGAAGGCTCGGTTTGAGGGGGTAACTTTCATTGATCACACATGCACTAGATGCACAGAGAAGGTAGTGGATGACGCCATGCATTTCATCTTTGAATGCACTGCCACGAGTTCCATCAGGCAGCAGGCGGATTTGCCATGACTTTCCAGAACAATAATGAGAACTTGCATGACTTCATGTTGAGCCCATGTGCACCTTTGTTTGTGCACCTTGCTTTGAAGTGCGTTACAGAAAGTCCCGAACCCTTGGAGGGGGAGGGCGGCCAAGCAGCCTAACGGCTGACGGCTTAAGCGGTGTAAGCCACCTATCTCACTGGCAGGGTAGGCGGCCCGCCCTGTCGCACCCCACCCCTCGCAGATCCCTTGCCGCTCCCCGCCCTACCCTAACCACCGTCCCCTCAACCCCACCCCGCGCCGCCCTAAGCTGCTTGCCGTGCCTTCCCTGCCCTTTTATGCACATCCCTGTCCATATCTTAAACATTAATGCACGCTGTGCACTATTGCCATTACCAAGCAGATCAGCCCAAGAGGCAAGAGAACACTGAACTGAGTTGATGCGACCTGTGCAGCTGCTGGCCTCAGGTTGTCAGGCATGACGTCGCTGCTGCTGCTGCTGCTAGCGCTGCTGCCAATGCTACCGCTGTCGCTGATGCTGCTGATGCCGTCTTGTGCAGCGTTGTATCCATAGCTGGGCCGTTGCTTGAAGAGTCCCTGCAGCAGCAGCACCCCATGAGGTCTGGGCCCAGCAGCGCTGCAAGCAGACCCTCAGCTACTTTCACTGTACCTCCCGACACCAAACAGGGCAAGGCAGGGCAGGAGGCAGGCGAGAGAATGGGTGGCGGGGGTGGCAGCTGCAGGGAAGGTGCAGGGACGCCGGTGCTCCTGACTCGGGGCACTGAAGACACTGTCTGCTCTGCGGCTGCAGCAGAACAGTAAGCGGTGGCAGTGGCAGCAGCAGTGCCATGTTCACATATAGTACACCCTGCTGCCCTGCCTATGGCTCTGGCCCCTGCCCTTGGCCCTGACCCTGATCTCACCCTTGCGCAGGACATACAACTGCCTCCGCAACCACCACGGCAACCTAGACGCAGTCCTAATCTCCGTCCCCAACAAAGCTCACAGCATGCTAGGAGGGAACCAGGAGGTGAGCCCGCATGCACCTAGTCATGCATGCACCTGCCCTGCAAACACCAAACAGCGCAAAGCCATTCTCTTCACAAGGTCTCGTCACTGCCACCGCCACTGCCTCTCTGGGTGCCCCCCTACAGCCAGCTGCTGCTGCCACAGCCTGTGATGGCCTGTTATGGGTGTTGCAGGAGGTGAGGCGCGTCATGCAGTTCTGGGCACGAACCCTAAAGGTCGCACCACCGGTGTCCGGGGCGGTGGAGCTGTCTGCTTGACGCTGAAGGGTAGTCGAAGAGAAGGCCCTGTCGGGCTTTGGCAGGCCAGGCCTGGGCTGGGATGGCTGCTGCCCTTGAACCCTTGTAGGACGTCCTGGCAGCTGCAGATAGTACAAGGCCAAATCCAGTCCAAATCCAAGTCCAGTCGGAGTACATTTAGTCCCAGTTCAGTCCGAGTACTCCTTCATCCCCTCAGCGGACAGCGGAGAATGTTCCGGCCGTTTACGCAGCTCCACCAGGCGCCACCCACTCTCCTCTGCTCCCCTGGCTGAGTTGCAGTTGCATTCTTGGTTCAGTCACCTGCCTGGCACTGAGGCTGAGGTGTGTGGATTGGGCTGCCTTGCCCTCGGGAGGCAGGAGGGACGGAGAGTGATGAGTTTGAGCTGCTGGCTGCTGGTGGCTGTCTGGCACCTGGGTCAGCTGCTCGGGGCCCACCACTGGGCACCACTCAAGGCCCCGCTTTAACCTGTTCAGTGGCTGGCTTCAGGCAGAGACCACTGCGCTTTGGGCCCGCTTCGGCCTCTTGAGTGGCTGACTTCAGGCAGAGAACACCAGGCGGTCCGTCACAAGGGTTGCTGGTGTTGTAGCAGGCTGCTGTGGTGGCCACATAGCCCAATCCAACCCAGCCTGATGGCCTGACAGCTTGGAGCTGCCGGGCCTGCTCACCACCTCCCCACCACACTCCCCTCCACACAGCACCAAGCAGGGAGGAGCAGCATAGTCATAACCAGACATGGAGCTAAGAACAGGCGTGAGAGATGTGGCCAAGCTGCAAGACAAGGGCAGCGCACGGGAAGAGGCTTGGAGCCGCCTGCTGATGCGTCCCCTGTTCACATGTACATATCATGTGAAAGGGCACACAGCCATAGATGCCATCACTCACCATGGAGTGCCAATGCACTGCCCGCCTGAAGTTATGCAGACTGTCCAAATCGACAGCCGCTCTGGCATGCAATGGTATGAGGGTGCTGAGTCGTAGGAGAGGGGTATGAAGAGGTTCACTGTTTGATTGTTTGAGCCCAGGCCAAGGTCACCTGGGTGGGGATAGGTAGAGTCGGGCAAGGAAGGGGCGGAGTTGGGGAGGACATGTAGGGTGAGGGAGGCGTGGTTGGGGGTGGAGGGGTGGTTGAGGGGGCGGATGTCACTGTGCCGGGGGAGGGCGGCAAGGGCCTGGGTCCTGGAGGTGGTGGTGAGCTGTTGGGGAGGGGAGGCGGTTGGGATGGGGGCGGTACAGGTGGAGGTGGGGTGGGTGGTGTTGGTGGTAGGGGTTGGGGGGGCTTTGCCTGTTCGAGTGGAGGAGGTGGCCTCGTGGTTTTGGGCGGTGGGGGGGAGGGCGCTGGGCTGGTCTCAATGGGAGTGCCCTGCAGAGGTGGGGGTCGTTTGTTGATGACTTGGATAGGTGTGGGTGGGAGAGGTTGATTAGCTGGGGGTGTGGGTAGGGGTGGAGTGGGGGAAGGAAGAGGCGGAGTGGGGGAGGGAAGGGATGGTGAGGGAGGCGTGGTAGGGGGAGGAGGGGGCATTGAGGGGGCGGCAGAGGTGGGAGCCAGGTGGAGGTCAGTGGGCCAGGTGGGAGTGTCTGGGGTGCCAGGTGATGGCGGGGAGGCAGGGAAGGGCGGCCGAGGTGGCGAGGGCGGGCTGGGGATAAGGATGGAGGAGCTGGTCCCCACTGGCCCTGGACTTTGGCAGTCAGGGTCCTGAGGGCATCAGCAGGGACACCACAGCCAGGCAGCTTCAGTCAGTGCATTTGTGCTGGTACACATTCGCACAGTGCTGTGTGCACTGCATCAGCAATGCCTGGCCACCAATACTCTGTCCCTACTAGAACATCAACATGACATAACAAGGTGTGTGACATGTGAAAATGGCTGAGCAGTAAGAGTGATGTGGGGGAGTGATACACTGATGTGAGCAGGTATGAGCTGGTAGCTGGCATGAGCCTAGTGACGATTTGCTTCCGATGAAACGGAAGAACACAGCCAAGCAAAAGCGCCCGAAGAAACGCCCGCAATGGCAAGGTTTGTCGTGGTGTGGTCTGCCCCAACTGTGAATGCCCTGTGCTGTGTGATCACACGTCGCTGCTGTTGGTACCAGCGCAGGTGCTCGCTAGCCTCAAGGCAAGCAACGAGAGGATCGGAGGGTTTAGGTTAAGGTAGGCCCTAGTGAGGGTCAAGGTGCTGGTAGGTAGGTGCAGAGTGTATGCACGTGGTGCATGCTCTCCCAGACGCCCATATAGCCAGACAGCGATGGAACACGCACCAAAGCATCCATCAGGCCGTCACAATCGTTGTCAAGGCCATCTTTGCAGTTTGTCTCAACTGCTTGGTTCCAGCGGCAAATGGAGATGGTGGCACCATCACCACGGGTCTGCAGCTGGCGTACCACCTGGCCGCAGCACCCCAAAGCCTTGGTTGCAGATGGACACACACTTGCTTGTGGCTGATTTGCTTTCCACCAGGAACACACGCACAGTTTGGGTTTGCCCTCCGTGCTGGCAATGTCGCTGGCACTCTAGCTCATGGGTTGTCATTGAAATACATCCTGGCCCCAGCCAACCCTTCAATGGTGGACACCTAGCACCCACAGCTGACTGCATTGTTCATGTCGTCAAGCCAACGTCCAGGGTGGGCAGGCTACTCACCAGCTGGTTGGTGGTGTTCCGCCAGGCCTGGCCATTGCCCACACTGGCCACTAAGCGAGTCAGGCGCCACACACGCTGAGCCCCACCGTCCCACCTATGCTGGCAGTCACGGCACATGGGCTAAGATGGCAGCAGATGCAAGCGACTGAAGTCATGCGGAACAAAAGGCGATCACATGGGTAGGGATGCGGGTGAAGTCATGCCCAGCTCGACACACCTTGCTGGTATTGTATACATACCATGACATAGTATAAAGAACAACATACAACACACTCAAGAACTCCAACCACGCCACACTGGCACATGCTACTCACCAATAGATGTTTGTGGTGAACTGGTTCTCTGGTGGGATGTCATCATCAAATGCTCCTGTTGCAGTCCTGTGGTGCATGGCATGCAGCATGGGTCAGATGGTGGGTGGGCTGGTGAGCCCATGAAGGCTTGTGCAGGCAAGGGAGCATACTGGGCATCAACATAATAAACTAGTTGCAGCACAGGTCTGCCTTGCCTAAAGCATTGTCAGCTCACTAGAACTTGCACTTGGCAAAGAATGCAGTGTCTGGCTTGCTTTACCTGTAACCCAGGAACCAGGCAACAGGCCTTGAGGTACCCTTTTGAGCTGCACTCAGCCAGTCAGGCACAATCAGCACCATGTTCTGTTTCGTTGCCTGCAAACATCAAGAAAACTGTACATCATTGCTTCCATCCATGACCATCTGTCAACACTGCGCTGAAATGCAAGCAAAGTCTATGGCATATATGGTGTCACAACTGCCTGCAGACTCCTGTTGCCACACACCTGCTGCAGGGGCAGGGTCAATGTGACGGGCAAACCAGGGGGGAGGGTGACTGCGTTGAGGGTGACGATGGGTGAGCCCCAGCCCAGTTGCCAGTTGTGTGGCGGGTTGAAGCAGCGGGTGTCACAGCAGCCTCCCATGGGGCAGGTGTAGTCGCAGTAGTCGCAGCTCCCCATAGCACTGCTCCATGCGGGCAGCATCACAGCAGCAGCAGTCAAGGGTAGTGCTGTGTTTACTGGGTGTGACCTGTGTGCATGCGCCGCCATGAAACATGATCAGTGAGGAGCACACTGCTTCGAGCTAGGCTTTGTGGCAGTAGCAGCTGGCATGTATGCTGCTGGGTTGCAACGGGTTGTGACGCAGTGTGGCGTTGCACACCTGTGGTGAAGGTAGTTGGTGTGGCCCAGCTCGTGCATGTAGGCCATCACCTGCCTCCAGTACTCCCCAGTGATCCACACACTGCACGCCACCGCAAGCAGCAGAGGGTTGCCCCATGTCATGCAACACTCGCTGTGCTGGATGAGCGTATGAGATGAGAGATGAAAGAGTCCCATGCATTGAAGTCTCACAGCAAGCATCACAAAGGCTGATGCTGTAGCCATCCATGCAGGGTGGTCTACGAACTGCATGGGCCCAAGGATTGCGTTGCCAGGCTGAAGAGACAGCAGGCCCACCTTGAATACAGATACTCGCCATTGGGTCCTGTGGCATCTGGTCCCAGAGTGCCCAGCCCCATCCAACTACAGTTAGCATTATAGATGTAGTACATGGGCATGATCAGCACACGATGCTTGTACAAGCTCAGGTCCACACCAAAGAGGGACTGCAGGCAGGCCGCCAGCAAAGGAGGAGTGTTTGTTGGCAACGAGTAAAAACAGCCAACGGTCATGCGCGACACATGGCTGATGCGGGCATGCACTGAAGTCAGAACTTACTGCTGCCTGCTGACTGGCGTACTGAATCCAGCCGTCCGTGTCACTATACTCGCAGGACTCAGTGCTGAAGCTCAAGCTGTCGGAGCTGTAGCTGCAGGGAATAGTGATGGGCCCCACCACCTGCATGGACAAACAAACAACACCCTCCGTTGCATCAGATGCTGGACCCTCCATAGCCCGGCCTGCTGCATGAGTGAGAGCAGGCTTGCATGCCCTGCAAGCTCACTCTGCTGTTGGTACTGTTGAGAGATGCCATGCCTTGAGAACATTCCGAGTAGTAGCTCTGGAGCGTCTTGGCACGAGAGCCAGGGACATTGAACAACACCTTTTCTAGCTCCTGTGCATTGACAGTGTGCAGGCACTGCCATTGCTTACGTGCAGGCAGCAGATGCCGCATATGTAATGGGTGCCAATGAAGAGATGTGCACCATGCACATGCTCCTCCATGCCATTGCTGGGTGTACCAAGTATTAGCTGCTCTTACCGACGGGACAGTTGCAGCGGGAGAGTCGCACATCCCAGCAATCATGAACAAGGTGGGCACCGAAGTCACCGCCGTGTTTTGAACCCAGGGGCTGCCGGCTGCTAAGTCTCCAGCCAGGGCAGCAACGGAGAACCTTGCGCTGGCACTGCTGGAGCCACTGCTTGACTGGTCATCCCAGCTGCCTGCCTGACTGGAGCTCCCAGGACTGCTGCCGTCCTGGGCCGGCGTTATCACAAGGAATTGCAGCACCAGCAATGCATTGGGGCCCAGGTCCCTCGCAAACACGCGTAGCAGTGTCCCTGGCAGTATGCTCTCAAACTGCATGCGACAGGCCAGCCAGGCATCTCCTGTCAGGTGAGTCGCAGGTCCAGCATTAGATGTGTAGGCTGCAGTGTGGGCAGCCCCACCTGACGTGCAACCTGGCGGACATCCAGCTGCCTCAGGCGCTGTCCAGGTTCACGCAGTAGCACTGCTACGCCATCATTGCCGTCAATTAGGCTGATTGTCCTGACCACCAGCGTACCTACGCATCAGGTCCGGGTCAGCAAGGTGAAGGCCCCCGTCAAGCAAACCTTGGACCTGCACCTGTGTGCTTGCCTGTGTGCCAAGCAGGTGGTGACGTCGCTGCTGTGGGCATCGCTGGTGCACTAAACACTGGCAAACTTGCTCGCCCAAGGTCGCCATCGCTGAAATGTCCAACTACATCCGCACAGCGAGAAAGGACTAGGACCAGCGCCAGTACCAACTTGCTGCAGCCCTGCCTGCTGCACTCCATCAGAAGCAACCCTGTATGAACAACGCAAGGCACGCCCCGTAACCCTGAGCATCGCCGTTGAGAGTTGCAGCCTGCCTGCCTTGCAGGTTGCCGTGATGCAGCTTGCCTTTTGGAGGAGAAGCTTGCCTGTGGATGCTTGCGGGCAATTGTACTGGTTCTTTCAATACTGAGTTAGTGACAACGCTTCATTGAACAAGCTGACTGCAGTCAGCAGTGTACTTTGGACGCGGTAACCGGCACGGGCAGGCGCAAGTAATACGGATGTCCCCACATAGTCACTTTAGTAGATGCCTGCGAACAGTTACGGGAGTCCGCAGTCCGACATTATGATCACACCGCAGCGTGTGAATTGTGGAGGACGCACGTTCGTTTGAGGCACTGGGGGCAGCTGATGGATGTAAGAAGCTTCACTATCAGCTAACGGACCCTCTCATCATTGCCTGCACCCATGCTGCCCCACCCAGTGAGCCAGCATAAAGACCAGGCCAATGTTGCTTTTCGTATGAGAGATTGGGAGCAGGCCATCAGTGGCTACTCACGTGGTTTGGAAGCAGCCCTCGCCCTCCCGGACCCACCCAAAGGGTTTGAAGTGCTGTATGCGAACAGGTGGTTAGCAATACCATCATTCCTACGCATGACTTGGATCCCGGTTGGCGGCCAGCATGCCTGTTGTGGCTGCGCAGAGCTGCAGCCAAGCTTGAGCTGAGGGACTGGGCAGGAGCCCTGCAGGATGCAACAGCGGCATTGTCTGTTCATGCGGGGTAAGCCGTGAACCTGCCCACTGCAGCAAGAGGAGCCAGCAACCACCTGCTTTGACTTGCAGTGCCCACACTATAGCTGCATGCCATTGCCGTGATCGCAGGAATGTGAAGGCGTTGTTCAGGGCAGCCAAGGCCCTGCAGGCACTGGGAGGGCGAGAGCTA
The DNA here is from genome assembly GCA_030144725.1 of Haematococcus lacustris. Taxonomy (NCBI): domain Eukaryota; kingdom Viridiplantae; phylum Chlorophyta; class Chlorophyceae; order Chlamydomonadales; family Haematococcaceae; genus Haematococcus; species Haematococcus lacustris. Next base: position 3,027,676 of record JASKMD010000024.1, on the reverse strand, counting down.
CTGGAGCAGGCCTGGCGCCACTGCCACCAGGCCCATCAGCTGCAGCCACACGACATGCAGGTGACTTGCGGCCTGCAGGGTGAGAGGAGGAGGGCCTGCCCGCATCAATACCTACCGGCCTCCTCCCTCCGCCTCCCTGCCTGCCTTTCTCTTGCCTGCTTGCCTTTCATCCTGCCTACCTTGCTTATTGTACTGCTCGACCACGCACCTACCCTGCTGTTGCTCTAGTTCAGGTCTGCACTGACAAGGGGTGTTGCTGGCTCCTTTATTCACTGCAAGCTGCACTGCAGGTGCAGCAGCTGCTGCGGCAACTGGAGCAGCAGCGTGCCCAGGCTTCACTGTCGCACCAGCAGCAGCAGGGAGAGCAGCAGCAGGGACAGCAATGGAAACGGGAGCAACCACCTGAGATCATGCTGTCTCCTGCTACTGCCAGCCAGGTCAGTACTGGTACTTCTCAGATTGACTTCATCCTCAATCATGCCCAAATGAAAGATTTGGGGCATGGACTGGCCGCTTGCAACTCAGCCATGAGCCCCTGATGCGTACATTCCAGTGCTGCCGATTCAGGGTTTGCTTGAGGTTTAGGTGCTCATGTGTGGTGTGAGGCAAGAGTGGGTAGGGTACGGTGCTCCGCAGGCAGGAGAACGGTCAGGCCTGTGGGTGGGTGGGTAGCACAGCTTTCACTGCTGCAGAGCTGGCCCTCCCATTGGCCTGCAGGAGCCTGGCATTTCAACCCACCAACTGGTGGCCGCATGCCTGCCAGCAGCCCTGTCGGCTGCGGGGTGGAGCTACTCTGGCTCTGCTGACGGCCTGGACACCAACCTGCTGCTGCTCTTCCACGGCCTAGGGGACCGCCACACGCCCTATGCCGCCTTGGCCGCCAAGCTGGCCCTGCCACAGGTGCGCCACACCCACCCCTAGGGCTGAGGCCTGCCCCTTCTGCCCCTATAGGGCCGGTTCCCGCCTCCTTGCCCCTGCATCATGGTTTGATCCTGGGCTACAGCCAGGGTTAAGCTGCGAGGGCTAGCGGAGTGACAGAGGATGGTCAAAGCTACGGAGGACAGGGGGCATACATGCCTGCGGCAGGACTTGAACCCAGGTGGTGGCTGTGGCTGTGGCTGTGGCTGTGGGCTGCAGACAGCCAGCTTGACCCTGGGTGGACCCTTGGAGGTGCCGGAGTCTGATGGCGGGCGCGCCTGGTTTGTGACGCATGAGGAGGAGGGGTGGGAGCCTATTCAGGTGGGTGCAGCTTCAGGGTGTGGGGTTGAGAGCTGCAGGTGAGGTTGCATTGTCTGAAGGGTTCGAGGTTTGAGGCAGCAAGCAGTGGTCGCACCCTGTACTGCTCCCACCATCCGCACAGCGCTCGCAATCACACTGCCCCCGCTTGAGGCTAGCCTGTCCCAGGTCTACCAGTCCACACAAAACAGCAGCAGGGCCTCTGGTCACACAAAACAGCAGCAGGGCCTCTGTCCATGAGGGGTGATGGAACCCGCGAGAAGGCTGCGAGTGTGACCCAGCATCATCACATGTGTCTCTTTTCGGCCGCAGCCACGACCAGGGGAGACGCGGCGCCTGCGCAGCCTGGCTCGCACCGCACGCCTGGTATCCGAGCTGCTGCGTCGCCTCGTCGACAGTGGGCGCTGGCGTTACAATCAGCTGTCGCTCTTCGGCTTTTCCCAAGGTGGCACCCTCGCCCTGGAGGTCGCGACGCAGCACCGAGGATCGCAGGCACTGGCAGGGTAGGCGGCCCGCCCCGTCGCACCCCATCCCTCGCAGATCCCTTTGCCGCGCCCCGCCCTAGCCTTACCATGACGACCTCCTACCCCAACCTTTCGTCGCCCTAAGCTGCTCGTCATGCCTTCCCTGCCTCTCATGCACATCCCTGCCCTGATCTTAAACATTAACTTATGCTGTCTACTATTGCCAGTACCAAGCAGATCAGCTCAAGAGGCAAGAGAACACTGAACTGAGTTGATGCGACCTGTGCGGCTGCTGGCCTCAGGTTGTCAGGCTTGATGTCGCTGCTGCCGCTGCTGCTGCTGGCGCTGCTGCCAATGCTTCCGCTGTCGCTGATGCTGCTGTTGCCGTCTTGTACAGTGTTGTATCCATAGCTGGGCCGTTGCTTGAGGAGTCACTGCAGCAGCAGCACCCCATGAGGTCTGGGCCCAGCAGCGCTGCAAGCAGACCCTCTGCTACTTTCACTGTACCTCCCGACCCTAAGCAGGGCAAGGAAGGGCAGGAGGCAGGCGAGAGTATGGGTGGCGGGGGTGGCAGCTGCAGGGAAGGTGCTGGGACGCCGGTGCTCCTGACTCGGGGCACTGAAGACACCGTCTGCTCTGCGGCTGCAGCAGAACAGTAAGCGGTGGCAGCGGCAGCAGCAGTGCCATGTTTGCACATAGTACACCCTGCTGCCCTGCCCTGCCCCTGCCCCTGGCTCTGGCCCTGACCCTGATCTCACCCTTGCGCAGGACATACAACTGCCTCCGCAATCACCACGGCAACCTAGACGCAGTCCTAATCTCCGTCCCCAACAAAGCTCACAACATGCTAGGAGGGAACCAGGAGGTGAGCCCGCATGCACATAATCATGCATGCACCCGCCCTGCAAACACCAAACAGCGCAAGGCCATTCTCTTCACAAGGTCTCGTCACTGCCACCGCCACTGCCTCCCTGGGTGCCCCCCTACAGCCAGCTGCTGCTGCCACAGCCTGTGATGGCCTGTTGGGGGTGTTGCAGGAGGTGAGGCGTGTCATGCAATTCTGGGCACGAACCCTAAAGGTCGCACCACCAGTGTCCGGGGCGCTGGAGCTGTCTGCTTGACGCTGAAGGGTAGTCGAACAGATGGCCCTGTCGGGCTTTGGCAGGCCAGGCCTGGGCTGGGATGGCTGCTGCCCATGAACCCTTGTAGGACGTCCTGGCAGCTGCAGATAGTATAAGGCCAAATCCAGTCCAAATCCAAGTCCAGTCGCAGTACGTTTAGTCCCAGTTCAGTCCGAGTACTCCTTCCTCCCCTCAGCGGACAGCGGAGACCGTTCCGGCCGTTTACGCAGCTCCACCAGGCGCCACCCACTCTCCTCTGCTCCCCTGGCTGAGTTGCAGTTGCATTCTTGGTTCAGTCACCTGCCTGGCACTGAGGCTGAGGTGTGTGGATTGGGCTGCCTTGCCCTCGGGAGGCAGGAGGGACGGAGAGTGATGAGTTTGAGCTGCTGGCTGCTGGTGGCTGTCTGGCACCTGGGTCAGCTGCTCGGGTCCCACCACTGGGCACCACTCAAGGCCCCGCTTCAACCTGTTCAGTGGCTGGCTTCAGGCAGAGACCACTGCGCTTTGGGCCCGCTTCGGCCTCTTCAGTGGCTGACTTCAGGCAGAGAACACCAGGCGGTCCGTCACAAGGGTTGCTGGTGTTGTAGCAGGCTGCTGTGGTGGCCACATAGCCCAATCCAACCCAGCCTGATGGCCTGACAGCTTGTAGCTGCCGGGCCTGCTCACCACCTCCCCACCACACTCCCCTCCACACAGCACCAAGCAGGGTGGAGCAGCATAGTCATAACCAGACATGGAGCTAAGAACAGGCGTGAGAGATGTGGCCAAGCTGCAAGACAAGGGCAGCGCACGGGAAGAGGCTTGGAGCCGCCTGCTGATGCGTCGCCTGTTCACATGTACATATCATGTGAAAGGGCACACAGCCATAGATGCCGTCACTCACCATGGAGTGCCAATGCACTGCCCGCCTGAAGTTATGCAGACTGTCCAAATCGACAGCTGCTCTGGCATGCAATGGTATGAGGGTGCTGAGTTGTAGGAGAGGGGTATGAAGAGGTTCACTGTTTGATTGTTTGAACCCATCCACATGCATGCTGACATGGGCGACTCACACCTGGGTGAGGCCCAGCAGTCATTTTGAGCCCAGGCCAAGGTCACCTGGGTGGGGATAGGTAGAGTCGGGCAAGGAAGGGGCGGAGTTGGGGAGGACATGTAGGGTGAGGGAGGCGTGGTTGGGGGTGGAGGGGTGGTTGAGGGGGCGGATGTCACTGTGCCTGGGGAGGGCGGCAAGGGCCTGGGTCCTGGAGGTGGTGGTGAGCTGCTGGGGAGGGGAGGCGGTTGGGATGGGGGCGGTACAGGTGGAGGTGGGGTGGGTGGTGTTGGTGGTGGGGGTTGGGGGGGCTTTGCCTGTTCGAGTGGAGGAGGTGGCTTCGTGTTTTTGGGCGGTGGGGGGGAGGGCGAAGGGCTGGTCTCAATGGGAGTGCCCTGCAGAGGTGGGGGTCGTTTGTTGATGACTTGGATTGGTGTGGGTGGGAGAGGTTGATTAGCTGGGGTTGTGGGTAGGGGTGGAGTGGGGGAAAGAAGAGGCGGAGTGGGGGAGGGAAGGGATGGTGAGGGAGGTGTGGTAGGGGGAGGAGGGGGCATTGAGGGGGCGGCAGAGGTGGGAGCCAGGTGGAGGTTAGTGGGCCAGTCAGGTGCGTCTGGAGCGCCAGGTGATGGCGGGGAGGCAGGGAAGGGCGGGCGAGGTGGCGAGGGCGGGCTGGGGATAAGGATGGAGGAGCTGGTCCCCACTGGCCCTGGACTTTGGCAGTCGGGGTCCTGAGGGCATCAGCAGGGACACCACAGCCAGGCAGCTTCCGTCAGTGCATTTGTGCTGGTACACATTCGCAGAGTGCTGTGTGCACTGCATCAGCAATGCCTGGCCACCAATACTCTGTCCCTACCAGAACATCAACATGACATAACAAGGTGTGTGACATGTGAAAATGGCTGAGCAGTAAGAGTGATGTGGGGGAGTGATACACAGATGTGAGCAGGTATGAGCTGGTAGCTGGCATGAGCCTAGTGACGATTTGCTTCCGATGAAACGGAAGAACACAGCCAAGCAAAAGCGCCCGAAGAAACGCCCGCAATGGCAAGGTTTGTCGTGGTGTGGTCTGCCCCAACTGTGAATGCCCTGTGCTGTGTGATCACACGCCACTGCTGTTGGTACCAGCGCAGGTGCTCGCTAGCCTCAAGGCAAGCAACGAGAGGATCGGAGGGTCTAGGTTAAGGTACACAGTAAAGTGCTTAATTCCGGACATTTCTTTGCCAAAACCGCTTCTCCACCGCTGCTCTAATGTGAATGAAGTTTATATCACTGAGTAGGGCTTGAAACTTGCTGCTCAGCAGTAGCAGGCTCATGTCTGGGCTCCACAGATACGGCCCTAGTGAGGGTCAAGGTGCTGGTAGGTAGGTGCAGAGTGTATGCACGTGGTGCATGCTCTCCCAGACGCCCATATAGCTAGACAGCGATGGCACACGCACCAAAGCATCCACCAGGCCGTCACAATCGTTGTCAAGGCCATCGTTGCAGTTTGTCTCGACCACTTGGTTCCAGCGGCAGATGGAGATGGTGGCACCATCACCGCGAGTGTTTATCTGGCGTACCACCTGGCCGCAGCACCCCACAGCCTTGGTTGTAGCTGAACACACACTTGCTTGTGGCGGATTTGTTGCCACCAGAACACATGCACAGTTTGGGGTTTGCCCTGGGTGCTGGCAATGTCGCTGGCACTCTAGCTCATGGGTTGTCATTGAAGTACATCCTGGCCCCAGCCAACCCTTCAGTGGTGGACACCTAGCACCCACAGCTGACTGCACTGTTCATGTCGTCAAGCCAACGCCCAGGGTGGGCAGGCTACTCACCAGCTGGTTGGTGGTGTTCCGCCAGGCCTGGCCATTGCCCACACTGGCCACTAAGCGAGTCAGGCGCCACACACGCTGAGCCCCACCGTCCCACCTACGCTGGCAATCACGGTACATTGGCTGAGATGGCAGCAGGTGCAAGCGACTGAAGTCATGCGGAACAAAAGGCGATCACATGGGTAGGGATGTGGGTGAAGTCATGCCCAGCTCGACACACCTTGCTGGTATTGTATAAATACCATGACATAGTAACAAGAATACCATACAACACACTTAAAGAACTCCAACCACGCCACACTGGCACATGCTACTCACCAATAGATGTTTGTGGTAAACTGGTTCTCTGGTGGGATGTCATCGTCATATGCTCCTGTTGCAGTCCTGTGGTGCATGGCATGCAGCATGGGTCAGATGGTGGGTGGGCTGGTGAGCCCATGGAGGCTTGTGCAGGCAAGGGAGCATACTGGGCATCAACATGGTAACCTAGTTGCAGCACAGGTCTGCCTTGCCTAAAGCATTGTCAGCTCACTAGAACTTGCACTTGGCAAAGAATGCAGTGTCTGCCTTGCTTTACCTGTAGCCCAGGAACCAGGCAACAGGCCTTGAGGTACCCTTTTGAGCTGTACTCAACCAGTCAGGCACAACCAGCACCATGTTCTGCTTTGTTGCCTGCAACAGCAAACCACTGTACATCATTGCTTCCGTCCATGACCATCTGTCAACACTGCGCTGAAATGCAAGCAAAGTCTATGGCATACATGGTGTCACAACTGCCTGCAGACTCCTGTTGCCACACACCTGCTGCGGGGGCAGGGTCAATGTGACGGGCAAACCAGGGGGGAGGGTGACTGCGTTGAGGGTGACGATGGGTGAGCCCCAGCCCAGTTGCCAGTTGTGTGGCGGGTTGAAGCAGCGGGTGTCACAGCAGCCCCCCATGGGGCAGGTGTAGTCGCAGTAGTCACAACTTCCCATAGCACTGCTCCATGCGGGCAGCAACACAGCAGCAGCAGTAAAGGGTAGTGCGATTTCTGCTGGGTATGACCTGTGTGCATCAGTGTTGCTTTGTTCGTTTCGCCCTAATGCATGGTTTATAACTCAAAGTGACAAGGAATAGGTTCATACCCTGGTGTGCATGCGCCCCCATAGGACATGATCGGTGAGGAGCACACTGCATTGAGCTAGGCTTTGTGGCAGTAGCAGCTGGCATGTATGCTGCTGGGTTGCAACGGGGTGTGATGCAGTGTGGCGTTGCAAACCTGTGGTGAAGGTAGTTTGTGTGGCCCAGCTCGTGCATGTAGGCCATCACCTGCCTCCAGTACTCCCCAGTGATCCACACACTGCACGCCACCGCAAGCAGCAGAGGGTTGCCCCATGTCATGCAACACTCACTGTGCTGGATGAGCGCATGAGATGGGAGATGAAAGAGTCCCATCCGTTGAAGTCTCACAGCAAGCATCACAAAGGCTAATGCTGTAGCCATCCATGCAGGGTGGTCTACACATGCATGGGCTTAAGGATTGCGCTGCCAGGCTGGAAAGGCAGCAGGCTTACCTTGAATACAGATACTCGCCATTGGGTCCTGTGGCATCTGGTCCCAGAGTGCCCAGCCCCATCCAATTACAGCCAGCATCATAGATGTAGTACATGGGCATGATTAGCACACGATGCTTGTACAAGCTCAGGTCCACACCAAAGAGGGACTGCAGGCAGGCCACCGCCAGCAAAGGAGGAGTGTTTGTTGGCAACGAGTGAAATCAGCCAACGGTCATGCACGACACATGGCTGATGCGGGCATGCATTGAAGGCAGAACTTACTGCTGCCTGCTGACTGGCGTACTGAATCCAGCCGTCCGAGTCACTATACTCGCAGGACTTCGTGCTGAAGGTCAGGCTGTCAGAGCTGTAGCTGCAGGGAATAGTGATGGGCCCCACCACCTGCATGGACAAACAGACAATACCCTCTACGGCATTAGATGCTGGACACTCCGTAGCCCAGCCTGCTGCATCGTCGAGTGCTGGCTTGCATGCCCTGCAAGCTCACTCTGCTGTTGGTACTGTTGAGAGATGCCATGCCTTGAGAACATTCCGAGTAGTAGCTCTGGAGCGTCTTGGCACGAGAGCCAGGGACATTGAACAACACCTTTTCTAGCTCCTGTGCATTGACAGTGAGCAGGCACTGCCATTGCTTACGTGCAGGCAGCAGATGCCTCATATGCAATGGGTGCCAATGAAGAGATGTGCACCATGCACATGCTCCTCCATGCCATTGCTGGGTGTACCAAGTATAAGCTGCTCTTACCGATGGGACAGTTGCAGCGGGAGAGTCGCACATCCCAGCAATCATGAACAAGGTGGGCACCGAAGTCACCGCCGTGTTCTGAACCCAGGGGCTGGCGGCTGCTAAGTCTCCAGCCAGGGCAGCAACGGAGAACCTTGCGCTGGCACTGCTGGAGCCACTGCTTGACTGGTCATCCCAGCTGCCTGCCTGACTGGAGCTCCCAGGACTGCTGCCGTCTTGGGCCGGCGTTATCACAAGGAATTGCAGCACCAGCAATGCATTGGGGCCCAGGTCCCTCGCAAATACGCGTAGCAGTGTCCCTGGCAGTATGCTCTCAAACTGCATGCGACAGGCCAACCAGGCATCTCCTGTCAGGTGGGTCGCAGGTCCAGCATGAGGTGTGTAGGCTGCAGTGTGGGCAGCCCCACCTGACGCGCAACCTGGCCGACATCCAGCTGCCTTAGGGGCTGTCCAGGTTCACGCAGTAGCACTGCTACGCCATCATTGCCGTCAATTAGGCTGATAGTCCTGACCACCAGCGTACCTACGCATCAGGTCCGGGTCAGCAAGGTGAAGGCCCCCGTCAGGCCAACCTTGGACCTGCACCTGTGTGCTTGCCTGTGTGCCAAGCGGGTGGCGACGTCGCCGCTGTGGGCACCGCTGGTGCACTAAACACTGGCAAACTTGCTCGCCCAAGGTCGCCATCGCTGAAATGTCCAACTACATCCGCACAGCGAGAAAGGACTAGGACCAGCGCCAGTGCCACTTTGCTGCAGCCCGGCCTGCTGCACTCCATCAGAAGCAACCCTGTATGAACAACGCAAGGCACGCCCCGTAACCTTGAGCTACGCCGTTGAGAGTTGCAGCCTGCCTGCCTTGCAGGTTGCCGTGATGCGGCTTGCCTTTTGGAGGAGAAGCTTGCCTTACGGTGGATGCGTGCGGGCAGTTGTACTGGTTCTTTCAATACTGAGTTAGTGACAACGCTTCATTGAACAAGCTGACTGCAGTCAGCAGTGTACTTTGGACGCGGTAACCGGCAAGGGCAGGCGCAAGTAATACGGATGTCCCCACATAGTCACTTTAGTAGATGCCTGCGAACAGTTACGGGAGTCCGCAGTCCGACATTATGATCACACCGCAGCGTGTGACTTGTGGAGGACGCACGTTCGTTTGAGGCACTGGGGGCAGCTGATGGATGTAAGAAGCTTCACCATCAGCTAACGGACCCTCTCATCATTGCCTGCACCCATGCTGCCCTACCCAGTGAGCCAGCATAAAGACCAGGCCAATGTTGCTTTTCGTATGAGAGATTGGGAGCAGGCCATCAGTGGCTACTCACGTGGTTTGGAAGCAGCCCTCGCCCTCTCGGACCCACCCAAAGGGTTTGAAGTGCTGTATGCCAACAGGTGCTTAGCATTACCATCATTCCTACACATGAACTGGATCCCAGTTGACCCCCAGCATGCCTGTTGTGGCTGCGCAGAGCTGCAGCCAAGCTTGAGCTGAGGGACTGGGCAGGAGCCCTGCAGGATGCAACAGCGGCATTGTCTGTTGATGCTGGGTAAGCCATGAACCTGCCCGCTGCAGCAAGAGGAGCCAGCAACCACCTGCTTTGACTTGCAGTGCCCACTCTATAGGTGCATGCCATTGCCGTGATCGCAGGAATGTGAAGGCATTGTTCAGGGCAGCCAAGGCCCTGCAGGCACTGGGAGGGCGAGAGCTACTGGAGCAGGCCTGGCGCCACTGCCACCAGGCCCACCAGCTGCAGCCACGCAACATGCAGGTGACTTGCGGCCTGCAGGGTGAGAGGAGGAGGGCCTGCCCGCATCAATACCTACCGGCCTCCTCCCTCCGCCTCCCTGCCTGCCTTTCTCTTGCCTGCTTGCCTTTCATCCTGCCTACCTTGCTTATTGTACTGCTCGACCACGCACCTACCCTGCTGTTGCTCTAGTTCAGGTCTGCACTGACAAGGGGTGTTGCTGGCTCCCCCATCACTGCAAGCTGCACTGCAGGTGCAGCAGCTGCTGCGGCAACTGGAGCAGCAGCGTGCCCAGGCTTCACTGTCGCACCTGCAGCAGCAGGGAGAGCAGCAGCAGGGACAGCAATGGAAACGGGAGCAACCACCTGAGATCATGCTGTCTCCTGCTACTGCCAGCCAGGTCAGTACTGGTACTTCTCAGATTGACTTCATCCTCAATCATGCCCAAATGAAAGATTTGGGGCATGGACTGGCCGCTTGCAACTCAGCCATGAGCCCCTGATGCGTACATTCCAGTGCTGCCGATTCAGGGTTTGCTTGAGGTTTAGGTGCTCATGTGTGGTGTGAGGCAAGAGTGGGTAGGGTACGGTGCTCCGCAGGCAGGAGAACGGTCAGGCCTGTGGGTGGGTGGGTAGCACAGCTTTCACTGCTGCAGAGCTGGCCCTCCCATTGGCCTGCAGGAGCCCGGCATTTCAACCCACCAACTGGTGGCCGCATGCCTGCCAGCAGCCCTGTCGGCTGCGGGGTGGAGCTACTCCGGCTCCGCTGACGGCCTGGACACCAACCTGCTGCTGCTCTTCCACGGCCTAGGGGACCGCCACACGCCCTATGCCGCCCTGGCCGCCAAGCTGGCCCTGCCGCAGGTACGCCCCACCCACCCCTAGGGCTGAGGCCTGCCCCTTCTGCCCCTATAGGGCCGGTTCCCGCCTCCTTGCTCCTGCATCATGGTTTAATCCTGGGCTGAGCAGTTTGGGTTCATCCCGGGACGCAGCACCATGCAACCCATGTTCATTCTGCGCCATCTTGTCCATGCTCAAAAGGCTAGCGCAGATGCCAAGCACCGCAAGCTTTTCACTGCCTTCATTGACTTCAAACAGGCCTATGATCACATACCTCGACAACAATTGTGGGAACACTTGCGGGTTGGGGTCAAGCTGCCACAGCCCTTGCTTGCCTGCCTGGAGGGTCTGTATAGGGATGATAGCTATGTGCTGATAGATGGCCCCCACCGCACCCCCCCAGTGACTCCAGACCAAGGTGTCAAGCAAGGCTGCCCCATCAGCCCACTCTTGTTTGCTCTCTATGTTCACGACATTAGTAAGGAGTTCCTGGGTCCTGTTGATGCTGTGAGAGTGCAAGGCACACCTGTCACCCATTTCATGTATGCTGATGACCTGACCCTGGTGAGCACCTCGTCCCACGGGCTGCAGCGGCTGGTCTGCCAGCTGCAAGGCTTTGCAGACAGGAAACACCTTACAGTCAATGTGGGCAAGTCAAAAGTGATGGTCTTCAATGGCAACTCACAGACTGCAGCACCTAGCATTGGGTACAAGCATGAGATCCTGCCTGTGGTGAGAGAGTTCAAGTATTTAGGCATGCACTTCAACCCCAGCGCCACCCCTGCTTTTGCTGCCACTCATATGAGGGCTGGCATGTTCCTCGCCATGCGCCAGGCGTGCAAGCGTGCCAGAGAGTATGGGGTCCTGCATGATCCATATGCCCTGTGTCACCTCATTAGAGCGTTTGTGCTCCCCTTAGGGCTGTATGGCAGCCAGGTATGGGGCACTGCTTTCCTTGGGCATGGTGTGCAACTCTCCAACCCAGTGCAAACACGCATGCTCAGCTTTCTCAGGTTTGCTGCCAGGGTACGTAGCTCAGTGTCAGGCCTGATGGTGCTGCATGAGTTGGGGCAGCTGCCCCTCCAACTTTACTGGCTAAGGGCTGCATGCAAGTTCTGGAACACTGCCAAACTTTCCCACAGTGACCTGCTGATGAGGGTCATCAAGGCAGATGTGGAGTTAGGCAGGAGCTGTCAGGCTAGTTGGAGTGCTCAGTTCCAGCTTGCCGCCAGAGAGCTGATGGGGGGTGAGTTCACCTTGAGCCCGGACATGGTCCTAGGCACCAAGGCTATGGAAGTCAAGTGGCTCGAGAGGTGGGGGAGGCGTTGGGTTGGGTTTGAGGGAGACCCTAGACTGCCTGAGACGGTGCATCGGGAGAGATGTTCGTATGCTGCATGGTTTAAGCATGGGGACGGCATTGGCATCAATCACATGGCACCACACCTGCTTAACAGACAGCTCTCTACAGAAGTTCGCACGAGCCTGACTAGGTTCAGGTTAGGCAACAGCGGTCTGGGGGTGGAGAAGGCTCGGTTTGAGGGGGTTACTTTCATTGATCGCACATGCACCAGATGCACAGAGGGGGTAGTGGATGACGCCATGCATTTCATCTTTGAGTGCACTGCCACGAGTTCCATCAGGGAGCAGCCGGAGTTTGCCTTGACTTTACAGAACAACAATGAGAACTTGCATGACTTCATGTTGAGCCCATGTGCACCTTTGTTTGTGCACCTTGCTATGAAGTGCGTTTCAGAAAGTCCCGAACCCCTTGAGGGGGAGGGCGGCCTAGCAGCCTAACGGCTGACGGCTTAAGCGGTGTAAGCCACATCACCCTTCTAATCCTGGGCTGAGCTGCGAGGGCTGGGTTAAGCTGCGAGGGCTAGCGGAGTGACAGAGGATGGTCAAAGCTACGGAGGACAGGGGGCATACATGCCTGCGGCAGGACTTGAACCCAGGTGGTGGCTGCGGCTGTGGCTGTGGGCTGCAGACAGCCAGCTTGGCCCTGGGTGGACCCTTGGAGGTGCCGGAGTCTGATGGCGGGCGCGCCTGGTTCGTGACACATGAGGAGGAGGGGTGGGAGCCTATTCAGGTGGGTGCAGCTTCAGGGTGTGGGATAGAGAGCTGCAGGTGAGGTTGCATTGTCTGAAGGGTTCGAGGTTTGAGGCAGCAAGCAGTGGTCGCACCCTGTACTGCTCCCACCATCCGCACAGCGCTCGCAATCACACTGCCCCCGCTTGAGGCTGTCCCAGGTCTACCAGTCCACACAAAACAGCAGCAGGGCCTCTGTCCATGAGGGGTGATGGAACCCGCGAGAAGGCTGCGAGTGTGACCCAGCATCATCACATGTGTCTCTTTTCGGCCGCAGCCACGACCAGGGGAGACGCGGCGCCTGCGCAGCCTGGCTCGCACCGCACGCCTCGTATCCGAGCTGCTGCGTCGCCTCGTCGACAGTGGGCGCTGGCGTTACAATCAGCTGTCGCTCTTCGGCTTTTCCCAAGGTGGCACCCTCGCCCTGGAGGTCGCGACGCAGCACCGAGGATCGCAGGCACTGGCAGGGTAGGCGGCCATCCCCGTCGCACCCCATCCCTCGCAGATCCCTTTGCCGCGCCCCGCCCTAGCCTTACCATGACGACCTCCTACCCCAACCTTTCGTCGCCCTAAGCTGCTCGTCATGCCTTCCCTGCCCTTCATGCACATCCCTGCCCTGATCTTAAACATTAATGCATGCTGTGTACTATTGCCATAACCAAGCAGATCAGCCCAAGAGGCTAGAGAACACTGAACTGAGTTGATGCGACCTGTGCGGCTGCTGGCATCAGGTTGTCAGGCTTGATGTCGCTGCTGCCGCTGCTGCTGTTGGCGCTGCTGCCAATGCTTCCGCTGTCGCTGATGCTGCTGATGCCGTCTTGTGCAGCGTTGTATCCATAGCCGGGCCGTTGCTTGAAGAGTCCCTGCAGCAGCAGCACCCCATGAGGTCTGGGCCCAGCAGCGCTGCAAGCAGACCCTCAGCTACTTTCACTGTACCTCCCGACCCTAAGCAGGGCAAGGAAGGGCAGGAGGCAGGCGAGAGAATGGGTGGCGGGGGTGGCAGCTGCAGGGAAGGTGCTGGGACGCCGGTGCTCCTGACTCGGGGCACTGAAGACACCGTCTGCTCTGCGGCTGCAGCAGAACAGTAAGCGGTGGCAGCGGCAGCAGCAGTGCCATGTTTGCACATAGTACACCCTGCTGCCCTGCCCTGCTTCTGCCCCTGGCTCTGGCCCTGACCCTGATCTCACCCTTGCGCAGGACATACAACTGCCTCCGCAATCACCACGGCAACCTAGACGCAGTCCTAATCTCCGTCCCCAACAAAGCTCACAGCATGCTAGGAGGGAACCAGGAGGTGAGCCCGCATGCACCTAGGCATGCATGCACCTGCCCTGCAAACACCAAACAGCGCAAGGCCATTCTCTTCACAAGGTCTCGTCACTGCCACCGCCACTGCCTCTCTGGGTGCCCCCCTACAGCCAGCTGCTGCTGCCACAGCCTGTGATGGCCTGTTATGGGTGTTGCAGGAGGTGAGGCGCGTCATGCAGTTCTGGGCACGAACCCTAAAGGTCGCACCACCAGTGTCCGGGGCGGTGGAGCTGTCTGCTTGACGCTGAAGGGTAGTCGGATAGATGGCCCTGTCGGGCTTTGGCAGGCCAGGCCTGGGCTGGGATGGCTGCTGCCCTTGAACCCTTGTAGGACGTCCTGGCAGCTGCAGATAGTATAAGGCCAAATCCAGTCCAAATCCAAGTCCAGTCGGAGTACATTTAGTCCCAGTTCAGTCCGAGTACTCCTTCATCCCCTCAGCGGACAGCGGAGACCGTTCCGGCCGTTTACGCAGCTCGACCAGGCGCCACCCACTCTCCTCTGCTCCCCTGGCTGAGTTGCAGTTGCATTCTTGGTTCAGTCACCTGCCTGGCACTGAGGCTGAGGTGTGTGGAATGGGCTGCCTTGCCCTCGGGAGGCAGGAGGGACGGAGAGTGATGAGTTTGAGCTGCTGGCTGCTGGTGGCTGTCTGGCACCTGGGTCAGCTGCTCGGGGCCCACCACTGGGCACCACTCAAGGCCCCGCTTTAACCTGTTCAGTGGCTGGCTTCAGGCAGAGACCACTGCGCTTTGGGCCCGCTTCGGCCTCTTGAGTGGCTGACTTCAGGCAGAGAACACCAGGTGGTCCGTCACAAGGGTTGCTGGTGTTGTAGCAGGCTGCTGTGGTGGCCACATAGCCCAATCCAACCCAGCCTGACGGCCTGACAGCTTGTAGCTGCCGGGCCTGCCCACCACCTGCCCACTACCTCCCCACCACATTCCCCTCCACACAGCACCAAGCAGGGAGGAGCAGCATAGTCATAACCAGACATGGAGCTAAGAACAGGCGTGAGAGATGTGGCCAAGCTGCGAGACAAGGGCAGCGCACGGGAAGAGGCTTGGAGCCACCTGCTGATGCGTCGCCTGTTCACATGTACATATCATGTGAAAGGGCACACAGCCATAGATGCCATCACTCACCATGGAGTGCCAATGCACTGCCCGCCTGAAGTTATGCAGACTGTCCAAATCGACAGCCGCTCTGGCATGCAATGGTATGAGGGTGCTGAGTCGTAGGAGAGGGGTATGAAGAGGTTCACTGTTTGATTGTTTGAGCCCAGGCCAAGGTCACCTGGGTGGGGATAGGTAGAGTCGGGCAAGGAAGGGGCGGAGTTGGGGAAGACATGTAGGGTGAGGGAGGCGTGGTTGGGGGTGGAGGGGTGGTTGAGGGGGCGGATGTCACTGTGCCGGGGGAGGGCGGCAAGGGCCTGGGTCCTGGAGGTGGTGGTGACCTGTTGGGGAGGGGAGGCGGTTGGGATGGGGGCGGTACAGGTGGAGGTGGGGTGGGTGGTGGGGGTGGTGGGGGTTGGGGGGGCTTTGCCTGTTCGAGTGGAGGAGGTGGCTTCGTGTTTTTGGGCGGTGGGGGGGAGGGCAAAGGGCTGGTCTCAATGGGAGTGCCCTGCAGAGGTGGGGGTCGTTTGTTGATGACTTGGATTGGTGTGGGTGGGAGAGGTTGATTAGCTGGGGGTGTGGGTAGGGGTGGAGTGGGGGAAGGAAGGGGCGGAGTGGGGGAGGGAAGGGATGGTGAGGGAGGCGTGGTAGGGGGAGGAGGTGGGATTGAGGGGGCGGCAGAGGTGGGAGCCAGGTGGAGGTTAGTGGGCCAGTCAGGTGCGTCTGGAGCGCCAGGTGATGGCGGGGAGGCAGGGAAGGGCGGGCGAGGTGGCGAGGGCGGGCTGGGGATAAGGATGGAGGAGCTGGTCCCCACTGGCCCTGGACTTTGGCAGTCGGGGTCCTGAGGGCATCAGCAGGGACACCACAGCCAGGCAGCTTCAGTCAGTGCATTTGTGCTGGTACACATTCGCACAGTGCTGTGTGCACTGCACCAGCAATGCCTGGCCACCAATACTCTGTCCCTACTAGAACATCAACATGACATAACAAGGTGTGTGACATGTGAAAATGGAGTAAGAGTGATGTGGGGGAGTGATACTGATACTGATGTGAGCAGGTATGAGCTGGTAGCTGGCATGAGCCTAGTGACGATTTGCTTCCGATGAAACGGAAGAACACAGCCAAGCGAAAGCGCCCGAAGAAACGCCCGCAATGGCAAGGTTTGTCGTGGTGTGGTCTGCCCCAACTGTGAATGCCCTGTGCTGTGTGATCACACGTCGCTGCTGTTGGTACCAGCGCAGGTGCTCGCTAGCCTCAAGGCAAGCAACGAGAGGATCGGAGGGTCTAGGTTAAGGTACACAGTAAATTGCTTAATTCCGGACATTTCTTTGCCAAAACCGTCATAACTTCTCCACCGCCGCTCTAAAGTGAATGAAGTTCATATCACTGAGTAGGGCTTGAAACCTGCTGCTCAGCAGTAGCAGGCTCATGTCTGGGCTCCACAGGCTTGTCACAATACGGCCCTAGTGGAGGTTAAGGTGCTGGTAGGTAGGTGCAGAGTGTATGCACGTGGTGCATGCTCTCCCAGACGCCCATATAGCCAGACAGCGATGGCACACGCACCAAAGCATCCGTCAGGCCGTCACAATCGTTGTCAAGGCCATCTTTGCAGTTTGTCTCAACTGCTTGGTTCCACCGGCAAATGGAGATGGTGGCACCATCACCACGGGTCTGCAGCTGGCGTACCACCTGGCCGCAGCACCCCACAGCCTTGGTTGCAGCTGAACACACACTTGCTTGTGGCTGAATTGTTTTCCACCAGGAACACACGCACAGTTTGGGTTTGCCCTCGGTGCTGGCAATGTCGCTGGCACTCTAGCTCATGGTTTGTCATTGAAATACATCCTGGCCCCAGCCAACCCTTCAATGGTGGACACCTAGCACCCACAGCTGACTGCACTGTTCATGTCGTCAAGCCAACGTGCAGGGTGGGCAGGCTACTCACCAGCTGGTTGGTGGTGTTCCGCCAGGCCTGGCCATTGCCCACACTGGCCACTAAGCGAGTCAGGCGCCACACACGCTGAGCCCCACCGTCCCACCTATGCTGGCAGTCACGGCACATGGGCTAAGATGGCAGCAGGTGCAAGCGACTGAAGTCATGCGAAGCAAAAGGCGATCACATGGGTAGGGATGTGGGTGAAGTCATGCCCAGCTCAACCCACCTTTCTGGCATTGTATACCATGACATAGTAACAAGAACAACAAACAACACACTTGAAGAACTCAAACCACGCCACACTGGCACATGCTACTCACCAATAGATGTTTGTGGTGAACTGGTTCTCTGGTGGAATGTCATCGTCATATGCTCCTGTTGCAGTCCTGTGGTGCATGGCATGCAGCATGGGTCAGATGGTGGGTGGGCTGGTGAGCCCATTGAAGGCTTGTGCAGGCAAGGGAGCATACTGGGCATCAACATGGAAACCTAGTTGCAGCACAGGTCTACCTTGCCTAAAGCATTGTCGGCTCACTAGAACTTGCACTTGGCAAAGAATGCAGTGTCTGCCCTGCTTTACCTGTAGCCCAGGAACCAGGCAACAGGCCTTGAGGTGCCCTTTTGAGCTGTACTCAACCAGTCAGGCACAATCAGCACCATGTTCTGCTTTGTTGCCTGCAACAGCAAAACACTGTACATCATTGCTTCCATCCATGACCATCTGTCAACACTGCGCTGAAATGCAAGCAAGGTCTCTGGCATACATGGTGTCACAACTGCCTGCAGACTCCTGTTGCCACACACCTGCTGCGGGGGCAGGGTCAATGTGACGGGCAAACCAGGGGGGAGGGTGATGGAGTTGAGGGTGACGATGGGTGAGCCCCAGCCCAGTTGCCAGTTGTGTGGCGGGTTGAAGCAGCGGGTGTCACAGCAGCCTCCCATGGGGCAGGTGTAGTCGCAGTAGTCACAACTTCCCATAGCACTGCTCCATGCGGGCAGCAACACAGCAGCAGCAGTAAAGGGTAGTGCGATTTCTGCTGGGTATGACCTGTGTGCATCAGTGTTGCTTTGTTCGTTTCGCCCTAATGCATGGTTTATAACTCAAAGTGACAAGGAATAGGTTCATACCCTGGTGTGCATGCGCACCTATAGGACATGATCGGTGAGGAGCACACTGCTTTGAGCTAGGCTTTGTGGCAGTAGCAGCTGGCATGTATTCTATTGGATTGCAACGGGTTGTGATGCAGTGTGGCGTTGCACACCTGTGGTGAAGGTAGTTGGTGTGGCCCAGCTCGTGCATGTAGGCCATCACCTGCCTCCAGTACTCCCCAGTGATCCACACACTGCACGCCACCGCAAGCAGCAGAGGGTTGCCCCATGTCATGCAACACTTGCTGTGCTGGATGAGCGTATGCGATGAGAGATGAAAGAGTCCCATGCATTGAAGTCTCACAGCAAGCATCACAAAGGCTAATGCTGTAGCCATCCATGCATGGTGGTCTACGAACTGCATGGGCCCAAGGATTGCGTTGCCAGGCTGAAGAGACAGCAGGCCCACCTTGAATACAGATACTCGCCATTGGGTCCTGTGGCATCTGGTCCCAGAGTGCCCAGCCCCATCCAATTACAGCCAGCATCATAGATGTAGTACATGGGCATGATCAGCACACGATGCTTGTACAAGCTCAGGTCCACACCATAGAGGGACTGCAGGCAGGCCACCGCCAGCAAAGGAGGAGTGTTTGTTGACAGCGAGTGAAAGTAGCCAACGGTCATGCACGACACATGGCCGATGTGTGCATGCATTGTCAGACTTTGCAACTTACTGCTGCCTGCTGACTGGCGTACTGAATCCAGCCGTCCGAGTCACTATACTCGCAGGACTTCGTGCTGAAGGTCAGGCTGTCGGAGCTGTAGCTGCAGGGAATAGTGATGGGCCCCACCACCTGCATGGACAAACAAACAACACCCTCTGTTGCATCAGATGCTGGACCCTCCATAGCCCGGCCTGCTGCATGAGTGAGAGCAGGCTTGCATGCCCTGCAAGCTCACTCTGCTGTTGGTACTGTTGAGAGATGCCATGCCTTGAGAACATTCCGAGTAGTAGCTCTGGAGCGTCTTGGCACGAGAGCCAGGGACATTGAACAACACCTTTTCTAGCTCCTGTGCATTGACAGTGAGCAGGCACTGCCATTGCTTACGCGCAGGCAGCAGATGCCTCAAATTCAATGGGTGCCAAAGGAGAGCTGTGCACCATGCACATGCACCTCCGTGCCATTGCTGGGTGTACTAAGTATAAGCTGCTCTTACCGACGGGACAGTTGCAGCGGGAGAGTCGCACATCCCAGCAATCATGAACAAGGTGGGCACCGAAGTCACCGCCGTGTTCTGAACCCAGGGGCTGGCGGCTGCTAGGTCCCCAGCCAGGGCAGCAACGGAGAACCTTGCGCTGGCACTGCTGGAGCCACTGCTTGACTGGTCATCCCAGCTGCCTGCCTGACTGGAGCTCCCAGGACTGCTGCCGTCTTGGACCGGCGTTATCACAAGGAATTGCAGCACCAGCAATGCATTGGGGCCCAGGTCCCTCGCAAACACGCGTAGCAGTGTCCCTGGCAGTATGCTCTCAAACTGCATGCGGCAGGCCAACCAGGCATCTCCTGTCAGG
The DNA here is from genome assembly GCA_030144725.1 of Haematococcus lacustris. Lineage (NCBI taxonomy): Eukaryota > Viridiplantae > Chlorophyta > Chlorophyceae > Chlamydomonadales > Haematococcaceae > Haematococcus > Haematococcus lacustris. Next base: position 3,008,029 of record JASKMD010000024.1, on the reverse strand, counting down.
TGGGTCGCAGGTCCAGCATGAGGTGTGTAGGCTGCAGTGTGGGCAGCCCCACCTGACGCGCAACCTGGCCGACATCCAGCTGCCTTAGGCGCTGTCCAGGTTCACGCAGTAGCACTGCTACGCCATCATTGCCGTCAATTAGGCTGATAGTCCTGACCACAAGCGTACCTACGCATCAGGTCCGGGTCAGCAAGGTGAAGGCCCCCGTCAAGCAAACCTTGGACCTGCACCTGTGTGCTTGCCTGTGTGCCAAGCAGGTGGCGACGTCGCCGCTGTGGGCACCGCTGGTGCACTAAACACTGGCAAACTTGCTCGCCCAAGGTCGCCATCGCTGAAATGTCCAACTACATCCGCACAGCGAGAAAGGACTAGGACCAGCGCCAGTACCACTTTGCTGCAGCCCGGCCTGCTGCACTCCATCAGAAGCAACCCTGTATGAACAGCGCAAGGCACGCCCCGTAACCTTGAGCTACGCCGTTGGGAGTTGCAGCCTGCCTGCCTTGCAGGTTGCCGTGATGCAGCTTGCCTTGTGGAGGAGAAGCTTGCCTGACGGTGGATGCTTGCGGGCAAGTGTACTGGTTCTTTCAATACTGAGCTAGTGACAACGCTTCATTGAACAAGCTGACTGCAGTCAGCCGTGTACTTTGGACGCGGTAACCGGCAAATAATACGGATGTCCCCACATAGTCACTTTAGTAGATGCCTGCGAACAGTTACGGGAGTCCGCAGTCCGACATTATGATCACACCGCAGCGTGTGACTTGTGGAGGACGCACGTTCGTTTGAGGCACTGGGGGCAGCTGATGGATGTAAGAAGCTTCACTATCAGCTAACGTACCCTCTCATCATTGCCTGCACCCATGCTGCCCCTCCCAGTGAGCCAGCATAAAGACCAGGCCAATGTTGCTTTTCGTATGAGAGATTGGGAGCAGGCCATCAGTGGCTACTCACGTGGTTTGGAAGCAGCCCTCGCCCTCCCGGACCCACCCAAAGGGTTTGAAGTGCTGTATGCGAACAGGTGGTTAGCATTACCATCATTCCTACGCATGACTTGGATCCCGGTTGGCGGCCAGCATGCCTGTTGTGGCTGCGCAGAGCTGCAGCCAAGCTTGAGCTGAGGGACTGGGCAGGAGCCCTGCAGGATGCAACAGCGGCATTGTCTGTTGATGCTGGGTAAGCCGTGGACCTGCCCACTGCAGCAAGAGGAGCCAGCAACCACCTGCTTTGACTTGCAGTGCCCACTCTATAGGTGCATGCCATTGCCGTGATCGCAGGAATGTGAAGGCATTGTTCAGGGCAGCCAAGGCCCTGCAGGCCCTGGGAGGGCGAGAGCTACTGGAGCAGGCCTGGCGCCACTGCCACCAGGCCCGCCAGCTGCAGCCACGCAACATGCAGGTGAAATGTGGCCTGCAGGGTGAGAGGAGGAGGGCCCGCTCGCATCAATACCTACCGACCTCCTCCCTCCGCCTCCCTGCCTGCCTTTCTCTTGCCTGCTTGCCTTTCATCTTGCCTACCTCTTGCCTATCGTACTGCCCGACCACGCACCTACCCTGCTGTTGCTCTAGTTTAGGTCTGCACCAACAAGGGGTGTTGCTGGCTCCTTTATTCACTGCAAGCTGGACTGCAGGTGCAGCTTCTGCTGCGGCAACTGGAGCAGCAGCGTGCCCAGGCTTCACTGTCGCACCAGCAGCAGCAGGAAGAGCAGCAGCAGGGACAGCAACGGATACGGGCGCAACCACCTGGGATCAACATGTCTCCTGCTACTGCCAGCCAGGTCAGTACTGGCACTTGCCAGATTGACTTCATCCTCAATCATGCCCAAATGAAAGATTTGGGGCATGGACTGGCCGCTTGCAACTCAGCCATGAGCCCCTGATGCGTACATTCCAGTGCTGCCGATTCAGGGTTTGCTTGAGGTTTAGGTGCTCATGTGTGGTGTGAGGCAAGAGTGGGTAGAGTACGGTGCTCCGCAGGCAGGAGAACGGTCAGGCCTGTGGGTGGGTGGGTAGCACAGCTTTCACTGCTGCAGAGCTGGCCCTCCCATTGGCCTGCAGGAGCCTGGCATTTCAACCCACCAACTGGTGGCCACATGCCTGCCAGCAGCCCTGTCGGCTGCGGGGTGGAGCTACTCCGGCTCTGCTGACGGCCTGGACACCAACCTGCTGCTGCTCTTCCACGGCCTAGGGGACCGCCACACGCCCTTCGCCGCCTTGGCCGCCAAGCTGGCCCTGCCACAGGTGCGCCACACCCACCCCTAGGGCTGAGGCCTGCCCCTTCTGCCCCTATAAGGCCGGTTCCCGCCTCCTTGCCCCTGCATCATGGTTTAATCCTGGGCTAAGCTGCGAGGGCTGGGTTAAGCTGCGAGGGCTAGCGGAGTGACAGAGGATGGTCAAAGCTACGGAGGACAGGGGGCATACAAGCCTGCGGCAGGACTTGAACCCAGGTGGTGGCTGTGGCTGTGGCTGTGGGCTGCAGACAGCTAGCTTGACCCTGGGTGGACCCTTGGAGGTGCCGGAGTCTGATGGCGGGCGCGCCTGGTTTGTGACGCATGAGGAGGAGGGGTGGGAGCCTATTCAGGTGGGTGCAGCTTCAGGGTGTGGGGTTGAGAGCTGCAGGTGAGGTTGAATTGTCTGAAGGGTTCGAGGTTTTAGGCAGCAAGCAGTGGTCGCACCCTGTACTGCTCCCACCATCCGCACAGCGCTCGCAATCACCCTACCAGTCCACACAAAACAGCAGCAGGGCTTGTGTTCATACAAAACAGCAGCAGGGCCTCTGTCCATGAGGGGTGATGGAACCCGCGAGAAGGCTGCGAGTGTGACCCAGCATCATCACATGTGTCTCTTTTCGGCCGCAGCCACGACCAGGGGAGACGCGGCGCCTGCGCAGCCTGGACCGCACCGCACGCCTGGTATCCGAGCTGCTGCGTCGCCTCGTCGACAGTGGGCGCTGGCGTTACCATCAGCTGTCGCTCTTCGGCTTTTCCCAAGGTGGCACCCTCGCCCTGGAGGTCGCGACGCAGCACCGAGGATCGCAGGCACTGGCAGGGTAGGCGGCCCGCCCCGTCGCACCCCATCCCTCGCAGATCCCTTAGCCGCGCCCCGCCCTAGCCTTACCATGACGACCTCCTACCCCAACCTATCGTCGCCCTAAGCTGCTCGTCATGCCTTCCCTGCCCTTCATGCACATCCCTGCCCTGATCTGAAACATTAGTTTATGCTGTCTACTATTGCCAGTACCAAGCAGATCAGCTCAAGAGGCAAGAGAACACTGAACTGAGTTGATGCGACCTGTGCGGCTGCTGGCCTCAGCTTGTCAGGCATGACGTCGCTGCTGCCGCTGCTGCTGCTGGCGCTGCTGCCAATGCTTCCGCTGTCGCTGATGCTGCTGATGCCGTCTTGTACAGTGTTGTATCCATAGCTGGGCCGTTGCTTGAGGAGTCACTGCAGCAGCAGCACCCCATGAGGTCTGGGCCCAGCAGCGCTGCAAGCAGACCCTCAGCTACTTTCACTGTACCTCCCGACCCTAAGCAGGGCAAGGCAGGGCAGGAGGCAGGCGAGAGAATGGGTGGCGGGGGTGGCAGCTGCAGGGAAGGTGCTGGGACGCCGGTGCTCCTGACTCGGGGCACTGAAGACACCGTCTGCTCTGCGGCTGCAGCAGAACAGTAAGCGGTGGCAGCGGCAGCAGCAGTGCCATGTTCACATATAGTACACCCTGCTGCCCTGCCCTGCCCCTGCCCCTGGCTCTGGCCCTGACCCTGATCTCACCCTTGCGCAGGACATACAACTGCCTCCGCAACCACCACGGCAACCTAGACGCAGTCCTAATCTCCGTCCCCAACAAAGCTCACAGCATGCTAGGAGGGAACCAGGAGGTGAGCCCGCATGCACCTAGTCATGCATGCACCTGCCCTGCAAACACCAAACAGCGCAAAGCCATTCTCTTCACAAGGTCTCGTCACTGCCACCGCCACTGCCTCCCTGGGTGCCCCCCTACAGCCAGCTGCTGCTGCCACAGCCTGTGATGGCCTGTTGGGGGTGTTGCAGGAGGTGAGGCGCGTCATGCAGTTCTGGGCACGAACCCTAAAGGTCGCACCACCAGTGTCCGGGGCGGTGGAGCTGTCTGCTTGACGCTGAAGGGTAGTCGGATAGATGGCCCTTTTGTATTGCGGCAGGCTGATCCTGGGTTAGGATGGCTGCTGCACTTGAACCTTGGCAGGACGTCCTGGCAGCTGCAGATAGTTCAAAGCAAGTTTAGTGCAAGTTCAGGTCCAATCTGAGTTGGTTTGGTCCCAGTTCCTCCCCTCAGCGGGCAGCGGAGACCGTTCTGGCCGCTATCAACCAGGCGCCGCCCGCTCTCCTCTGCTCCCCTGGCTGAGTTGCAGCTGCATTCTTGGTTAGTTGTTACGAGACGTCTGGTGACGGTCACAGAGTTCTCCATGACAGACTGGGCGTTGTCAGGAAGTCTGCCCGGGAATCGAACCCGGCCTCAGATCACCGCACCACGTCACACTTCTCATAGGGGAGTTATGATTATTGCCTCAGCATTACATCATCATGTAACATTCCCCCCCACCTGGCTCAGCTGACCCCCCACCCCCAACCAACAGCACTGGTCCTGTCCCCCACCCCCCTACTGCAGACTTTACACCTGCTGCTCCTAGACTGCTGCTGCTGTTCTTGCTGCTGTGTGGGCAGGTCCAAGCAGGAGCAAAGTGTGGGCAGACGGGTAACTCTTTGCTGGGGTCCACACTGTCAGTCAGTCCCTCCCAACTGCCTTGAATAGGGGGGGGATCCCGTACACTGGGTTTATTTCTCGCTCACGTAGCGGACTGATGATCGAAGCACATCAGGATGTAGAGAACTCACTAAGCTACACGTAATGGGTGTCCCGAGCTTCAATGACTGTACACATGATGCCCAACCTAGGCGTGAACCTGGCCTACATTTTGTGGGCAGATATCCCCATGCACGCCTCCTTCACCCTCGAGCTTCTAGACATTGCCGTGATGTAGCTAACAAAGTAATGTATGCCCGCGCGCATTGTGTTGCGACGGCCGCAATCGCGAGATTTGAACCTAAAAAGCCGAAATGCCCGTCTAACGCACTCATACCATTGCTGATGCCTCACTTAGGACAACGGCACACATCTTAGCATCGATTAGCTCGCACTTGTTTGTGTTGCGTCGCTCGCGCTCTTAAGCGAGAGACGGAGCGGCTCTATACTCTAGCGGTTCATCAAGACACTATGTGCACCCTTCACCTTTGATTACAGTAGACTATAGCCAGGTAGTCAAAGTGACCGCGGGACTTGTCATATTGTAGCCTTTTCTGCGGGTTCCGCTGTTCTCGTCCTTAGTTCGTTGTAGCGAGAGCATGTGTGCAGGTACGCAGCCTTCGTTGTGTTGCTTCAATCCACGGTGCTCAAACCTGCCGTGTAACAACACTCCCTCGCCGCACCATGTGTCCTCCCAACCGGCCCCAGTAGCACCCCGCCAGCACTGGCAAGGCCAGGCCTCTACATTCCATAGCAACCACCCCATGGTACAACCCCAATTTACATCCACCTATAGTTGCTAGCATCCTGACCTTGGATTAAGCCGTCCCCTTGCTAGCATGCTTCAATGCAGCTGATGAGCAACAACTTTATGATGGCGAACAACTAGTAGGACTGCAAGCATCCATCAAACACGTGAAAACAGCTTCCCGAGCAACTACAACGTCCCTCGCCGCACCACGTGTCCTTTCACTCCAACCTCATGGCCCCCAACAAGGTCCCAACCCAGCACCCCATGGCAGTGCACCGCCTCCCACAGTGCAGGGGTGATGAGGTGATGAGTGGCCTTCACGCTTCCCTTGGCTATGCCCCCTAGCATAGAGTCACCAATAAGGAAGGGCCCCTTAGCAGCACACCCTAGTCAAAGCACTGGGCCTGAGGATGGGGCTGCTTTGGTACGCTGCTGAATGTGCTTCTCCACAAAGCTTCGAAGATTAGCCAACCGGGTTTTTTGGGCTGGCCGTTGCTTGGGTGGGATCTTGTAGAAGTTGATGTAGCCCCACAACTGTGTCACAGTGAAGGTCGCAGCTTGCTCAACCGTGGTAGCACTGTAGTCAGCTGTAGGGCGTAGGGGGGTCAGCAGCCAAGGGCGTAGGGGGGTCAGCAGCCAGGCTTGAGGTGGGCAGGGAGGGGACAGGAGCTGGGATGGATGCACTTGCACAAAACAGCACAACCTTGCCATTCTTGATGGTGCAGCCGGCGCACTGTGGAAGGCCCAGCTTGAGGTTGAGGTGGGGCATCCGGAAACTCTGCAGCCGCCACAGCTGTGCGGAGCGGGCCTAGCTGCTGGCATGACACGTTGGGCAAAGTTAACAACGCCTCATTGCTGCATGCATAGGCTGCAGTGTAGGCTCCTGTCAGGGTGTCACGCTCCTTGTGGCGGGGGGGAGACTGCTGCAACGCTTGCTGGGACTGGTGCAATTGCTCTCGGCACTCTTGCAGGTCTGTGGCGGTGCGCATGTTGACACTCTGGCATGAGCGAAGCTGAGATCTGGCCTCTCCAAGTTCTGCCTCTGTGGCAGCAGCTGCCTCTGTGTCAGCAGCTGCCTCTGTGGCAGCAGCTGCCTCTGTGGCAGCAGCTGCCTCTGTGGCAGCGGCTGCCTCTGTGGCAGCAGACATCAGAACTTGCTGTTGTTGAGCTGCTGCCACAAGAGCAAGCTGGCGAGCACGATTGGCCCTACCAGCCTTGGTGCGTTTGCTTAGACCACCCATAGGGTGGCTGGCTGAGCTTGGGTCAGATTAGTGTGGGCGGTAAGTGGAGCCGGGCTAGGAGGTGGTGGTGATTGTCATAGTGGTGGCTTGTCGTAGGAGGTGGTGGTGATTGTCGTAGTGGTGATTGTCCTATTGGTGATTGTCGTAGTGGTGGCTTGAGGTTGAGGTGGGCTGGGCTGGGCTGGGCTGGGCTGGGCTGGGCTGGGCTGGGCTGGGCTGGGCTGGGCTGGGCTGGGCTGGGCTGGGCTGGGCTGGGCTGGGCTGGGCTGGGCTGGGCTGGGCTGGGCTGGGCTGGGCTGGGCTGGGCTGGGCTGGGCTGGGCTGGGCTGGGCTGGGCTGGGCTGGGCTGGGCTGGGCTGGGCTGGGCTGGGCTGGGCTGGGCTGGGCTGGGCTGGGCTGGGCTGGGCTGGGCTGGGCTGGGCTGGGCTGGGCTGGGCTGGGCTGGGCTGGGCTGGGCTGGGCTGGGCTGGGCTGGGCTGGGCTGGGCTGGGCTGGGCTGGGCTGGGCTGGGCTGGGCTGGGCTGGGCTGGGCTGGGCTGGGCTGGGCTGGGCTGGGCTGGGCTGGGCTGGGCTGGGCTGGGCTGGGCTGGGCTGGGCTGGGCTGGGCTGGGCTGGGCTGGGCTGGGCTGGGCTGGGCTGGGCTGGGCTGGGCTGGGCTGGGCTGGGCTGGGCTGGGCTGGGCTGGGCTGGGCTGGGCTGGGCTGGGCTGGGCTGGGCTGGGCTGGGCTGGGCTGGGCTGGGCTGGGCTGGGCTGGGCTGGGCTGGGCTGGGCTGGGCTGGGCTGGGCTGGGCTGGGCTGGGCTGGGCTGGGCTGGGCTGGGCTGGGCTGGGCTGGGCTGGGCTGGGCTGGGCTGGGCTGGGCTGGGCTGGGCTGGGCTGGGCTGGGCTGGGCTGGGCTGGGCTGGGCTGGGCTGGGCTGGGCTGGGCTGGGCTGGGCTGGGCTGGGCTGGGCTGGGCTGGGCTGGGCTGGGCTGGGCTGGGCTGGGCTGGGCTGGGCTGGGCTGGGCTGGGCTGGGCTGGGCTGGGCTGGGCTGGGCTGGGCTGGGCTGGGCTGGGCTGGGCTGGGCTGGGCTGGGCTGGGCTGGGCTGGGCTGGGCTGGGCTGGGCTGGGCTGGGCTGGGCTGGGCTGGGCTGGGCTGGGCTGGGCTGGGCTGGGCTGGGCTGGGCTGGGCTGGGCTGGGCTGGGCTGGGCTGGGCTGGGCTGGGCTGGGCTGGGCTGGGCTGGGCTGGGCTGGGCTGGGCTGGGCTGGGCTGGGCTGGGCTGGGCTGGGCTGGGCTGGGCTGGGCTGGGCTGGGCTGGGCTGGGCTGGGCTGGGCTGGGCTGGGCTGGGCTGGGCTGGGCTGGGCTGGGCTGGGCTGGGCTGGGCTGGGCTGGGCTGGGCTGGGCTGGGCTGGGCTGGGCTGGGCTGGGCTGGGCTGGGCTGGGCTGGGCTGGGCTGGGCTGGGCTGGGCTGGGCTGGGCTGGGCTGGGCTGGGCTGGGCTGGGCTGGGCTGGGCTGGGCTGGGCTGGGCTGGGCTGGGCTGGGCTGGGCTGGGCTGGGCTGGGCTGGGCTGGGCTGGGCTGGGCTGGGCTGGGCTGGGCTGGGCTGCTGCTGGGCTGGGCTGCTGCTGGGTGGTGGTGGTAGGGTTAGGAGGTGGTGGCAGTGGTGGTGAGGGTGGTCGTGGTGGTGGCGGCTGAGATTGGGTAATCTCCAACCATGGTGTTGAGGGTTAGTTATGCACGAAGTGAATAACTTCCTGTTTACTTATGCTTTGTCTACATTGAGACCGGTAGCAAGGGCGAGTCATTCTGATGCATACGACATACCCATCAACAGCAACATAGCATGCTTGCACAGTCAGAACTGACCTTGAAATGGAAGGTAAGTCTAAGCTTTAGGACCATCAATGGGTATGCCTCCACCGAAGTAGAACTGGGTGCGCGTCTACATTCAGGAAACACTGTCGGGTTGATTGAGCCGGGAGGAATCACAAGCGCCGGCTGTACTTGCCCTTAGAGCGCTAGGAGTCCACCACGTAGTTGCGAGGCACTCCCACAGTGCACTTGCGCTGCGCGATGTTGAGAGAGCGGCCGGCTGATCGGTGGTCGCACTTTTTCGTTTACGGGGATTCTGGTTATATGCGCGTGTAGCTGATCAAGCGATCATCGCATGCCGCACAGTGCTACGCCAATCGCACACGTCCCGGCACCGGGACATCCATGACAAGGTAGTGTACATGGCTTTATCAGAGTTGGGAGGGTCTGACTGTCAGCGTTGCCATCACCATGGCCACCACCAGCGTACCTACTGGTCACCTGGTCCGTCATCATCACACAACTACCCACCTGTTGCTGTACGACCGGCATGATAGACACGGCATGATCGTTGTCCGCGGTTCAGCAGCCGCAGCAGTTGCAGCAGGAGCCGGAGCCCGAGTTCCCAACATGCGGACCCAGGCCGTTAGCACCGACGCTGCGCACTGCTGGCTTCGCAAAGACCGCTGTTTGGCTGGCTTAGTTGATTCGGCAGAGGCTCCGATCCCAATTTACACAGTAACCTCGGTGCGGCTTGCGAGTGGCTTGGGAGGATGCCCTGCTGCCAACCAAAACCAAAGGCTATACGCATACGTCACCATCCAACGACCTCACGCTTCTTACTTCAAGTACCGCAATAGAGGGGCAGGGCCCCACCCACAACCCTACAGCTGACATGCATGGCGAATGCTGACTGGCCATGATGCTGTCATTCTTATGCAGCGACAGCCCACCTCCCAGCTAAGTGCGTGACTGTATTGGCTGCGTGTTGGCTGTGATGCAGTCCACCATAAGCAAGGAGGGACGGCTAGCAGCACTGCATGGTCCTTTAGCCCAGGCCCTCGCAGAGAGTGCGCGGTTTAGGGGCAGGCAGGGCGACTTCCTGCTGCTGCACAATGACCAGGTGAGGAACAGGGGCTACCCGGCCCACCCCACCCCACCCCACCCCACCCCACCCCACCCCACCCCACCCCACCCCACCCCACCCCACCCCACCCCCACCCCACCCCACCCACCCCACCCCCACCCCACCCCACCCCACCCCACCCCACCCCACCCCACCCCACCCCACCCCACCCCACCCCACCCCACCCCACCCCACCCCACCCCACCCCACCCCACCCCACCCCACCCCACCCCCACCCCACCCCACCCCACCCCACCCCACCCCACCCCCACCCCACCCCACCCCACCCCACCCCACCCCACCCCACCCCACCCCACCCCACCCCACCCCACCCCACCCCACCCCACCCCACCCCACCCCACCCCACCCCACCCCACCCCACCCCACCCCACCCCACCCCACCCCACCCCACCCCACCCCACCCCACCCCACCCCACCCCACCCCACCCCGTGTGAACCATGCTATTGCAGGGCGGGTGAGCCGAGTGCTGTTGGGGGTAGGCCCAGGGCCTACCGCCCCCGCGCCGCCAGCCCCCACCGGCCCCCCAACCTTGCCTCCTGCACCCACCCCCACCCCCACCCTTACCTCCCCCAGCAGCAGCAGCATCGCCCCCCTTGAAACAAGCACACAGCCCCCAGACTCAGCCCAACCGCCCCAGCCCACTCAACCTCCTCAAACCGGGCAGGCTGGAGCTCAGGCGGGCCCGGAAAGAGACCAAGGCCAAGCGCCCACACCGGCCGGCATGCGAAGCGGATGTGGGCATGGGCAAGCCCTGCCTACCCGCCTGCCTTCAGGAACCTACTACTGGCACCAAGACACTGCCCCTGCCCACGCTCCCGCCCCCCTCTGATGCACCCGCTCCCCCCTCAGCTCAGCAAGAGCAGGAGCAGCAGCAGCAGCAGCAGCAGCAGGGGGGCCACCCAGGGCAACCACAGGGCAGTGCCAGGCCCCTTGACTCTGAGGCCACTGGGGGGGGGGGCAGCAGGGGTTGGAGGGGGTGGTGCCAGTTGCTGAGGGCGGGGGGGGTGGCTGTGGCAACAGAGGGGGTTGAGGAGGAGGGGGATGGGGAGGGGGAGGCAGGGGGAGGTGGCCTGGGTGCCTGGGTCAAGGGCCGGGACGAGGCCAGCTGCGTGGCCCTGGGCTGGGCCCTAGGCTGCTACAGCTTTGACAGGTGGGTCCCCAGGTCTGTCAGCAGCTGGCCCCCACAGACTGGGTAGAATTGCTGCGGCTGCAAGGCGACTAGCAGCGGTAGTAGGTAGCAGAGGAACAGCCAGCCAGCAGGTGGCTTGCTGGCCTGGTGATGTTGCTGCAGCCACAAGGCGGTCAGTAGCAGCAGCAGGTAGTGAGGGCTTGCAGAGGCCACTAGTGTCTCCAGCTGACGACCCTGACTGGGTAGCTGTGCTGCAGCTGCAGGGCGCCTGGTGCTGGTTATTAAGAGGAGGGGCCAGTTGTGGTGGTGGGTGGTGGTGGTGGTGGTGGTGGTGGTGGCAGTGGTGGTAGTGGCCTGTTGCCTGTTGCCAGGGGGTTGTCAGGCAGGTCACACTGCCGGCTGTGATGTGCTTTGCTGCTGACCGTGCTGACGGACAGGTACAAAAGCCACAAGGCAAAGAAGTTGGCTGGAGCAGCAGCAGCAGCAGCAACAGCCACAACAGCAGCAGCGGCGGCAGGGGTGGCAGAGGGGGGGGGAGGGGGAGGGCGGTGAGGAGGCGGGGGGGGGGGAGGGGGTGGACAGCGGCTTGCGCAAGGTGCACGCAAAGCTGGTGTGGCCAGAGGGGTGTCACAGGTGTGAGATGTGACCTACAGTGTGACCCCAGTAACAGCTGAGTGCAAGCGTCCATGTGACCCGGGTCACACATTTTCATTCATGCCATTGTGGTGTGCAGCTCATGTGTGTTCCCTCACACCTAGGATGCTGCACTCACATTACTTCATGGTGTGATGTTCATGTTCACATCACGCCTACATGGCACCCATCTCACACTTGCACCCATCTCACACTTGCATGCCACCCAGGGTGCATGCCCTACCCTCATGTCGTCCTCTCTTTCCCTCTTAGCCCATCTGCAGGCAGGCTGCAGCCCCCGCCCCCATGAGCT
>JASKMD010000024.1:2905769-2995746 GCA_030144725.1 Haematococcus lacustris | reverse complement strand
TGGGTGGTGGGCGGTGGGTGGCCCTGCTGCTCCAGATGCACTTACCTGCTGCTGCCATGGCCTTTTCCATTGCTCCTGCTGCCATTGTCATCGCTGTTGCTGCTGCTGCTGCTGCTGGCGCTGCCACTGCCGCTGCTACTGCCGCTGTGTTTGCTGTTAGTGGCGGTGGTGCTGCTGCCGCCGCTGTCAATGCTGATGCTGCTCTTAGCTGTGGTGGTTACCTCTCAGGACATGGGCGGAGCCGCCCTGCTGCTGGCGCTGTCGCACTGCATCCCAGCCGCCTGCAGCTGCCTGTGCGCCTGAGGCTGCTGGTGCCGGCAGTGGAGAACGCCATCTCAGGTGCGACCAGGCAGGCTGAGCCTGACAGCAGGGGACTGCTGGAGCCCTCCGGATCAGGCGCGGTCCTTGCTGGGGCCCCTTGCTGGGCTTTGTTGTTGGGAGGGGCGGAGGTCCCCCTCTGGATCCCCTGACCCCCCCTCACCCCCCCTCTGGGTCAAGTAGGCTGGGCCTTCTGGATCAGGCTCATGCTCAGGCGTGCAGGTGGAGCAGGCCTGGCTGAGACCACAAGAGCGGTGGTGGTATGGCTGGGGCAGCAGTGAGGGCAGTTGGGCACTGGGACACCACCACCAGGGGCAGGCTGTAGAGAGGCGGTGATCGTGTATCCCGCACCCATATCTGGCCTGGGTCTGCTGCTACTGCCTACATGACCTTGCCCTGGCTCGCTGCTGAGCCTGGCCTTCCCCCACACCTCTGCCAGCCTGCTTTGCCCTGGCAATGAGTCGAGCGTCGCAGCTGGGACTGCAGCAGAGGCTGCAGCGGAGACAGCTTACAGTGCTGCCACCATCATACTAAAGCAACGCTGGTTGCAACACACGACGTCGTCGCAGCCTAGAATGCACAACCTTGAAGGTAATGCACTACGCCCTCTGGCCCTCTGGTAATGCAGGTAATGCCTACAGGCCAGGGGATGTGCTGCGCACCAGAGCTGGCATCACCGTGGAAAATGGAAACACAGATGCAGAGGGCCGCCTCATCCTGTGTGATGCGGTGAGAGCCCGCCCCGCCCCGCTTCCCCGCCCCGCCCCGCTTCCCCCCGCCCCGCCCCGCTTCCCCGGCCCGCTCCCTCTTCCCCGCCCCGCCCCTCCTCCTCCGCCTCCGCCTCCTCCTCCCCGCCCCGCCCCTCCCCTCCCCGCCCCGCCCCTCTTCCACGCCCCGCCTCCTCTTCCCCGCCCCGCCCCTCCCCTCCCCGCCCCGCCCCTCCCTCCCCGCCCCGCCCCTCTTCCCCGCCCCGCCCCTCTTCCCCGCCCCGCCCTCCCCTCCCCGCCCCGCCCCCTCCCCTCCCTCGCCCCGCCCTCTTCCCCCGCCCCGCCCCTCTTCCCTCGCCTCCCGCCCCTCCCTCCCCGCCCCGCCCCTCTTGCCCGCCCCTCCCCTCTTCCCCGCCCCGCCCCTCTTCCCCGCCCCGCCCCTCTTCCCTCGCCCCGCCCCTCCCCTCCCCGCCCCGCCCCTCCCCTCCCCGCCCCGCCCCTCTTCCCTCGACCCGCCCGCCCCTCCCCGACCCCGCCCCGCTTCCCCGCCCCGCCCCGCTTCTCCGCCCCGCCCCGCTTCCCCGCCCCGCCCCGCTTCCCCGCCCCGCCCCGCTCCCGCCCGCCCCGCCCCGCTTCCCCGCCCCGCTTCCCCGCCCCGCCCCGCTTCCCCGCCCCGCCCCGCTTCCCGCCCGCCCCGCCCCGCTTCCCCGCCCCGCCCCGCTTCCCCGCCCCGCCCCGCTGCCCCGCCCCGCCCCGCTTCGCCCGCCCCGCCCCGCTTCCCCGCCCCGCCCCGCTTCCCCGCCCCGCCCCGCTTCCCCGCCCCGCCCCGCTTCCCCGCCCCGCCCCGCTTCCCCGCCCCGCCCCGCTTCCCCGCCCCGCCCCGCTTCCCCGCCCCGCCCCGCTTCCCCGCCCCGCCCCGCTTCCCCGCCCCGCCCCGCTTCCCCGCCCCGCCCCGCTTCCCCGCCCCGCCCCGCTTCCCCGCCCCGCCCCGCCGCCCCCGCCCCCGCCCCGCTGCCCCGCCCCGCCCCCGCTTCCCCGCCCCGCCCCGCTTCCCCGCCCCGCCCCGCTTCCCCGCCCCGCCCCGCTCCCGCCCCGCCCCGCCCCGCCCCGCCCCGCCCCGCCCCGCTGCCCCGCCCCGCCCCGCTCCGCCCCGCCCCGCCCCGCTTCCCCGCCCCGCCCCCGCTTCCCCGCCCCGCCCCGCTTCCCCGCCCCGCCCCGCTTCCCCGCCCCGCCCCGCTTCCCCGCCCCGCCCCGCTTCCCCGCCCCGCCCCGCTTCCCCGCCCCCGCCCCGCTTCCCCGCCCCGCCCCGCTTCCCCCGCCCCGCCCCGCTTCCCCGCCCCGCCCCGCTTCCCCGCCCCGCCCCGCTTCCCCGCCCCGCCCCGCTTCCCCGCCCCGCCCCGCTTCCCCGCCCCGCCCCGCTTCCCCGCCCCGCCCCGCTTCCCCGCCCCGCCCCGCTTCCCCGCCCCGCCCCGCTTCCCCGCCCCGCCCCGCTGCCCCGCCCCGCCCCGCTTCCCCGCCCCGCCCCGCTTCCCCGCCCCGCCCCGCTTCCCCGCCCCGCCCCGCTTCCCCGCCCCGCCCCGCTTCCCCGCCCCGCCCCGCTTCCCCGCCCCGCCCCGCTTCCCCCGCCCCGCCCCGCTTCCCCGCCCCGCCCCGCTTCCCCGCCCCGCCCCGCTTCCCCCGCCCCGCCCCGCTTCCCCGCCCCGCCCCGCTTCCCGCCCCGCCCCGCTTCCGCCGCCCCCGCCCCGCTTCCCCGCCCCGCCCCGCTTCCCCGCCCCGCCCCGCTTCCCCGCCCCGCCCCGCTTCCCCGCCCCGCCCCGCTTCCCCGCCCCGCCCCCGCTTCCCCCCCGCCCCGCCCCGCTTCCCCGCCCCGCCCCGCTTCCCCGCCCCGCCCCGCTTCCCCGCCCCGCCCCGCTTCCCGCCCCGCCCCGCTTCCCCGCCCCGCCCCGCTTCCCGCCCCGCCCCGCTTCCCCGCCCCGCCCCGTTCCCCGCCCCGCCCCGCTTCCCCGCCCCGCCCCGCTTCCCGCCCCGCCCCGCTTCCCCGCCCCGCCCCGCTTCCCCGCCCCGCCCCGCTCCGCCCCGCCCCCGCTTCCCCGCCCCGCCCGCTTCCCCGCCCCGCCCCGCTTCCCCGCCCCGCCCCGCTTCCCCGCCCCCGCCCCGCTTCTCCCGGCCCCGCCCCCCGCTTCCCCGCCCCGCCGCGCTTCCCCGCCCCGCCCCGCTTCCCCGCCCCGCCCCGCCCCGCTTCCCCCGCCCCGCTTCCCCCGCCCGCGCCCCAGCTTCCCCGCCCCCGCCCCGCCTGCCCCGCGTCCCGCCCGCCCGCTTCCCCCGCCCCCGCCCCGCTGCCCCGCCCCGCCCCGCTGCCCCGCCCCGCCCCGCTGCCCACCGCCCCGCCCCGCTGCCCCGCCCCCGCCCCGCTGCCCCCGCCCCGCCCCGCCTGCCCGCCCGCCCCCGCCCCGCTGCCCCCGCCCCGCCCCGCAGCCGCCCGCCGCCGCCCCGCCCCGCCCCGCCCCGCCCCGCCCCGCCCCGCCCCGCCCCGCCCCGCCCCGCCCCCGCCCCGCCCCGCCCCGCCCCGCCCCGCCCCGCCCCGCCCCGCCCCGCCCCGCCCCGCCCCGCCCCGCCCCGCCCCGCCCCAATGGCCTGGCTGCTGCTGCAGCTGTACGAGGCGGCATCACAGGGCCCTGACCTGCTGGTGGACGCAGCCACGCTGACCGGGGCTGCCCGCACAGCCCTTGGCCCAGACCTGCCTGCAGTCTTCACCAACTGTGACGACACCTGGGGCAGGCTAGAGCGGGCAGCCCTACAGCAGGTACCCTCCCTCACTCTCCGCCCTCACTTCTACCCAACCGGTGCCACACCATCCTCACCCTTCTCCTCACTTCAGTCACACTTTTTGATGTAGTTCTGTCAGACACTCACTGTCTCACATCACTCTTACCCTACCCCTGGGGACATCACTCAGCTATAGGCTGCCAGCCTGGCTGCAGCCTGAGTGCTGGCGCTGTCCCTTTGTTAGCCACAGGGCAATCAACACAGCTAGAGCTAGAGCACAGCCAAGGCAGCAGAGCTGAGCACGGGGCTGGCTGAGTGTGCAGGCGGACCCGGTCTGGCGCCTGCCCCTGCATGCCCCTTACCGCAAGACCCTGGACAGCAAGGTCAGCACCTCGCGAGGGTCATGTAGATCGGGCTGGGCTGGGGGCTGGGCTGAGGGGGTGGAAAGAGGGGCAGGGGGGTGGACAGGGAGGTGATGGGCGGGCAGGGGCTGGGTAGCCGCATGGATAGAATCAGGGGTGAGGGGTGCATGGCCCTCGGGGCAAGTGTGCAGGTACAGCTTGACCCTCATCTTGAAGCCCGCCCACCTGACCTCCTGCTGGGTTTGGTCAGCGCCCCCTGCCTGGCCGCCTGCTTCTCACCTGCTGGCTGCCCAGCCTCTGGCACACCCTTTGGCGGTGATTGCGCCTGCCTATCCTGCCCCTACCCCAGCCCATACTGCCCTGATCCTGCCCCTGCCTCTTGCCCCTGCCTCTTGCCCATGCTGCCCCTGGCTGCTGCCCCTGGCTGCTGCCCTACCACTGGCCACCCCCCTGGTGGCGGCTGGGCTGCAGGTGGCTGACCTGTGCTCCACCGGGGGGGATGGGGCCCAGGGGGGGGCCATCCTGGCTGCCCTGTACCTCCAGGAGTTTGTGGAGGCGGCTCCGAGCTGGGTGAGACAGGGGCCTGGGGGGTGCTGGTCTGGGTCAGGGGGTGGGGGTTCCATGGGGGTGTGCTGGGCTGGGTCTTGGGGGGGGGTGCTGTGGGGGGTGCTGCGTTTGAATCTATGGGTCCATGTCCTGCTGCTATGATCAGGGCCAGGTTTGGCAGCCAGGCGTGAAGGTGGCCAGGTGTGCCAGGCACGCCCTTGCCTGCCTGCCTGCTTGCCCAAATGATTCCCTGCCTGCTCTCTCACCTCGTACCTATCAGCTTGTTGGCCATGGCCACCCATAGCTGGTCAGGCTCAGGCACCTGGTGCGGCCTGCCTGCCAGCGCGTGCTGCTGTGCCTCCAAGACTCTTTAGGTGCACGTGTTAGAGTGAGGTAGAGGTGGCGGCGATCATGCCGCCTGCCTGCCTGCCTGCCTGCCAGGTGCACATCGACACGCCCGCATGGGCCACTGGAGCCGTGTCAGGGCCCGGTAGGCCTGAGGGCGGCGACACGCAAGCGCTGCGTGCCCTGCTGGCGTGCCTAATCCGCAAGTACAGCGAGCAGCTGTGAAGCTGTGAGCAGCAGGGGTTGGCCAGCAGGGCAGCCTGGCAGGGGCCTTGCCGCCTGGTGTGTGACGCCCAGGCAGTAGTGTGATTGCAAGGAGTGACATGTGACCAGATACGCCATGGGGCTGTGCATGACTTGGCTGGCAGTTGCTGTGGCGGCGGCTGCAGTGGGTACAAGCACCATAGGCTGCTCCTGCTGAGGCCAGAAAGCAGTGAGTTGTAGCAAGGCAGTGAACTTGGCAAGGCGCGGTGTAGGCTGATGTCAGCTTCCATTTCATTCCGAGCAAGCATGGCCGCGGTGGCTCGACCACATTCCTTCACACGCGGTGCGATTTGAATTATAAATAAATGTAACAAAACTGCCCTTATGGTTATTAAATATAACGGAGATTAGGCAAGGGTCCGACCTGGCCGACATAGCTGCTCAACTGTCAAAAGAAAACCTAAGCTTTACTTAGGTTGGGTGTGGGGTACGAGCATTGGGAGGCCAGTGCTCCTCTGCTCAGGCCGTCACACCCGGTAGGGTGCTTGGCCGCCCTCCCCTCCTAGGGGGTTGAAACTTATCTGTAACGTACTTCAAGGCTAGCTCAAAAAGAAGGCATGCGTTCTTGGGTCATCTGTCATGAACATCAGGGCGCGCAGCGTCCTAGAGATACGCTATAGACACAACCTCGCGCACACGTCGTGCCAACCGGCGGCATGCCGGGACGTCATGCAGCTGCCACCGGCACCGCGTTCCCGCCTGCCGATTGCGCCTGCGGCCCCGAGCCATTCGCACGGACTCTATGCAGCGCCCAGCGCCGCCTGCACCCGCTGCGCCAATGCAGCGGCATCTGTACTGCCCAGCAATGCCGAGTCCGCGAATGCTCTGCAAGCCGCGACCGCCGCCTGACGCTGAGGGTTCCGGCCAGCCGGGGTCGTACCATTTGAAGTGACAGGTGGTAACAGCTCGCCTGCGGCATGCAAAACATTGAAGATGAGCACAGCAGGCCAAACGAGTCACATCAAAGCCAACAATAAACAACCAACATCCAGCAGCCCCAAATAACGTAAAACAGCGGAACCACACCCCAGCCAGCAGCTGGCAGCCACATCTGACATCTGGATAGACGTAGATAACCCTAGACTGCTAGTTCCACCCCAACCCACCAGGATGAACCCTCTTCCAGGAATATACATTGTGCTCATTACCATGCACTGCATGGCGCCTGGCCCATGCCTCTCCCTCTCCCTCCCTCTCCCAGCCCAGCCTAGCCCCTGCCTCTCCTTCCCCCTGCCCAGCCCAGCCCCCCTCCCTCTCCTCCTCACACCTGCAAGGCTTGCCAGCTGCTGCCGCGCCCGCCCCGCTGGCGTGTCTGGGTAGGGGGGTGGGGGCTGGCCGGGGAGTCCCCGCATGCCCAGCCCTGCCTCCAACATCATGCGATGCATGACTCCCATGGAGCTGAACAGGGCAGACAGCCGCTCCTCCAAGCCAGGCACCAGCAGCAGCAGGGGGGGGGCGGATGGCTGGGGGGCTGGGCTGGGCAGGGTGGCGGGGGCACTGGGGAGGGGGGCCGAGTAGCCTGGCAAGGGGGGCATGCCGGGGCGCGGGAGGGGTGCGTCAGAGGCTGCCAGGAGCTGGGAGTATCGAGCCTGCAAGCTCATGAGGGTCAAGCAGGGGCCCTAGCTCAGGGATTGTTTTGGCAGTTTGCTTGAGTCTGGATACCTGGGTGGCTGCCTGTTCTCTAAAGTCTGGCCTGGTGCCATCACGCGAGTGTGCTGGCGTCATGTGCTAACACGCTGGCGTCGCGTGCTGACTGTCGCGTGCTAACTGTTGTGTGCTAACTGCTTGTGAAGTGAAGTAATGGAAAGTAAAGGCAGTCTCCTTGGCAGTAAAGGAAGTTGACAGGGACAAGTGCCTGCCCCTGACCCACCCCCTGCCCCAGAGGCCATTGCAGCCCCTGCCCCTGCCCTTGGACCCCTGCCCCTGCCCCTGCCCCTGCCCCTGCCCCTGCCCCTGCCCCTGCCCCTGCCCCTGCCCCTGCCCCTGCCCCTGCCCTTGGACCCCTGCCCCTGCCCTTGCACCCCTGCCCCTGCTGTTGCCCCTACACCACTAGCCACCCACCTTGCACCGCTCAGGAGTGATGACCTCAGCCGCCACCAGGTCGCCCCCCTCCACCACACCCCTCACCAAGCGGCCCACCTCCTGCCAAGCCACCAACCCCAAGGCCACCGGCCGCTGCTGCTGCTGCAAAGGCACGACTCCCTGCTGCTGCCCCATGCCTGCTAGCGCTTGCTGTTGGTTCTCCAGGACCCGTTGCACCGCACAGCACAAGGCAGCGTCCCAGCCAGCAGACCACGGCCGCCGGGCTGCTGCGGCCGGCAGGTCAAAGTGGGAGGCATGACCTCGCGTCCCGTTCCCAGTGCTGGGGGGAGACCAGGCCGCACCACCTGACCCACCCCCCAGCCCAGCAGCAGGCGCCCCACCCATACCAAACCCTGCACCTAGACCCAGGCCTAGACTGGGGTCAAGCAGCATGGGGGGGGGCTGCTGCTGCTGTTGCTGCTGCTGCTGCTGCTGCTTGGGGAGGGTACCTGGCATCCAGCCAGTGGTTCCTCCCGTTGCTGCCAGGCTGCCAGTGCTTCGCCGCCCAGCCCCTGCCCCTGTCCCTGCCCCTGCCCCCGCCCTGCCCCCTGCTCCGGCCCCCAGCCCCATGCCAAACTGCGGCTGCAGCATGATGCCTGGCAGCATCCAGGATCCTGGCTCCAAGCCCCCTGACCCTGGCCCCATACCCGCTGACATGCCTCCATCGGCATCCCAGCCCTGGGCAGCAGCGGCCTCAGCGGCAGCAAGGGCAGCCGCCTCAGCTGCAGCGGCAGCGGCCTCAGCGGCCTCGCGCTTGCGCTGCGCCTTCTCTGCCATGGCTCGGTAGGCAGCGGTGGCAGCCTCGCGGTCCCAGTCCTCTGCCTGCGAGCCGGGTGTGAGGCAAGAGAGTGAGGGAGTGAAAAGGTGTGAGGAGGTGGGGAGATGGTGAAGTGTTGGGGGGCAGCAGTGGAGACTGGATACGAATAGGCTATACTAGACAGAAGCGTGTGCACGCAGAACATGAAGGCGTTGGGAGTCATTGCCACGTAGTGCATCTGGGCACAAGCAGCACTGGTGGTGAGTGCTTGGTCTGGAGCGCAGCTGAGACCTTGATTTGAACAAGATGATGGCGGTAGGTAGGACTCCCTGCCTTCCACTCACTAAGCAATCCTCTGGGTCCTCATCTGCAGCTGCTTCTGCCTCCTCCTTGCGCGCAGCCATCTCTTCAGCATCCCACTCGCTGTCGTTGATGTCCGCGATGGCCGCTGCCGCGGTTGCGTTGACGTCCACTGGCTCCAATTCCTCAACCAACCGAACAGCTGCAAGCAAAAGCAATGGGCGACGGGGAAACGTATGGGTCCTGCCACGGAACGAAGCCGAGGCCTCTGCTTTCATCACCGACGACATCTGGGACTTTTCACCACCTCACCTTCCCACCCCAAACACCCATTCCCCACGCCTCGACTCACCATACTTCTCGATGGCCTTCAGAGACGCGTCCAGTCGCGCCAGAACGTCTTGGGCTTTGGCTCCCCCGGCAACCTGAGGCATAGCGCACAGTACGAGGAGGCATTCACGTCACACTTGCCGGACCACCAGTCACACCATACAAATGTCGGCCGCGCCGCGGAATCTTGCCTGCGCTGCGACGTCCGCCATGACTCCAGGTTCCGCGGTGCCTTCCCCGTCGTCCATCATGGCGTCAACCAGCGCGAGGGCGGTCGCTCCCCCCTGCACCCGCATACACCAGGATGGCCATTCGGACGTCACCGACCGACTTTAAGGTGAGTCGATGTTCATCACTGCGGCCGCAGTCCTGAGCTATCATGAGCTGTGTGAGTCAGAGAGCCACAGAGAGCCACAGCCTGGCGCGTCAATCTCCATGCTTGCATGTTTCTGTGGCCTGTCTTGCATCGCATCCTGCACGACCTACATCACCATCCTCTGGCACCTCATCATATGAGGCAGTATAGCAGGCTGTCATGATAATGGTAAACTTCAAGCTGAGGTCCCCTGCTGCAGGTGTTCCTAACGCGTGTCATCAGGCACTGATGCTCCTGGTCCTTGTCCAAATCCCCTCCTGTCCCTCGTCTGAAGGCACCGCTGCTCCAGGTGCTCTGGTGCTTTGGTGCAACAGCGTCTTTAATTCTACAGCTACTCAGCAACATCCTTTTCAGCAGCACTCTATGAATTATTTACAGTGAATTGCCATCATTAAATACGAGAGGTTATTTCAAACGATAGGTTACGAAGTAAACAAACAGTGGTACTCAGGAGCTCAGGCGACAGTGATGACGGGAGTGAGCCACAGCTGCGGCAGGCAAGGATGTGTGACACAGATATGGCAGGGTGGACCAGTTAGGACAATTGGCGAGTCGCAGGTGGGCGAGCGGCCTGACCTGGGGTGCTGGAGGGGTGGGCGTCCCCTTCTCCTTGTCCTTGTCCTTCTCCTTGCCCTCCTTGCCCTCCTTGCCGCCCGCGCCCTCCTCATCCCCCTCCTCCTCATCCTCCTTGTCTTCTTCACCTTTTCCAGCCACCATTGGGGGGGGGTCCTGGGCAGCAGGCAGCAGCAGGCCAGGGGCTGGAAAGCACAATGGGCAGGCGGGCAGGCGGGTGGCAGGTGCGGGTGGCAGGTGCAAACGACAGGTGCAATTGGCAGGTGCAGGTGGCAGGTGTGGATGACAGGTGCAGGTCGGGGTGTTCCACAGCCATGCCGTTCAGCCAACCAGTTGTGACTGTGCCTCAGCCCACCCCCTACCCTAGATGAGTGAACAAGACACCCTCAGCCCTCAGCCCTTCCCCCATACCTCTGCCCTGACTGCCCTGCCCTGCCCTGCCCTGCCCTGCCCTGCCCTGCCCTGCCCTGCCCTGCCCTGCCCTGCCCTGCCCTGCCCTGCCCTGCCCTGCCCTGCCCTGCCCTGCCCTGCCCTGCCCTGCCCTGCCCTGCCCTGCCCTGCCCTGCCCTGCCCTGCCCTGCCCTGCCCTGCCCTGCCCTGCCCTGCCCTGCCCTGCCCTGCCCTGCCCTGCCCTGCCCTGCCCTGCCCTGCCCTGCCCTGCCCTGCCCTGCCCTGCCCTGCCCTGCCCTGCCCTGCCCTGCCCTGTAGCTTGGCTGTGCAGTGCCTCAACAGTGAAGTCAGCAGGCCTTCACCCCAGCCGCCGAACTACCTTGGTGAACTCGTCCATTTCCTGCTCAATCTCCTGCTCCGCCTGTGCGGCTGCAGCTGCATCGTCAACGTCCTCCGCGCTCTTCAGTGCAGCCTGCATGCACAGCAGCGGGCGACAGGGAGACTCAGCACATGCGCAAACCAGCCACATGTTGGGGTTGGAACTGCCTGAGTTCGAGGCAGTCATCCTGGCACACTAGGTGTTGTCGTGATGTTCCTGCCAAAGCCAGATCAAACCCACCATCCATCATGTCATGTCAAGCCGCAGCAGACAGCACACAAAATGAGAGCTAGGCATGCAGGAACATCAGCCTGTGGGGAGGCCTTCGAACTGCACACCAGAGGAAAGGTGGGTGCGGCAGGGCGGGTTAAGTGTTGTTGCTGCTGCCCTGAGGCTGGACCTACACAGTCAGTCGT
Source organism: Haematococcus lacustris (assembly GCA_030144725.1). Taxonomy (NCBI): domain Eukaryota; kingdom Viridiplantae; phylum Chlorophyta; class Chlorophyceae; order Chlamydomonadales; family Haematococcaceae; genus Haematococcus; species Haematococcus lacustris. Next base: position 2,984,835 of record JASKMD010000024.1, on the reverse strand, counting down.
GACTGGTACCAGGCAGGTCAGCCATGCAGGTCACACCCTTGGTCACAGGTGCAGGCCAGCTGGACTACCCATACCCGGTTACACCCGGTCACAACCGGGTCACACCCAGATCAGCTGCGGACCTTGAGGTCAGCAGCGCTGGGTGCCCCTGCACCTCCGGTGTTGACTGCGGCCTTTTGGCTGGCTGCGAACAGGTCGTTGATGCTCAGCTTCTGAAGGAACTCGGTGTTGAAGCCACCTGATTGGATGGCCATCCAGTCCAGCTGCCGCTTCTGGTCACTCTTGCGCAGGATGTTTTCCTCAATGGTGTTCTGAGGCATAAGACAGGGGCAGGAACAGGGTGGGGCGGGTACAGAATTTTGGCTGTGATCTCGCAAGCTCATGGGGTCACAGCTGCAGTCTGGTGTTTTTGGGCAGCAAGGTAGACGCATGAACAACATGTGAACACCATTTGTTATGACGCAGTGATAAAGAAACTAAACGGTTGTTGCATGGCAGGTTCATGCAAGTACCTGTGGAGGGTCAGGGTCAGGGTCAGGGTCTGAGGGGCGGGGGTCGCAGGGCCAGGGGCCGAGGGCATGGTGCTGCAGCAGGGCCTAAGCCTCTCACCTCTGACACCAGGCGGTAGATGTGCACCTCCCTGGTCTGGCCAATGCGATGGCACCGATCCTGAGCCTGCAGCCACCACCATTAGGACTATAGTCACTGAGCAAGGCAGCCAAGCCAGGGCAGAGCAGCCAGGCCACGGCAGAGCAGCCAGGGTGGAGAGGCAAGCCAGGCGAGGGCAGAGCAGGGTGGCGGGTCGTACATGGCCTGGCCTGGCCTGGCTGGCCCTGGTGGACAACGCTCAGGTGAGGTGGACAGCAGGGAAGGGCAGGGCAGGACGAGGTGAAATACAGTGAGATGAGATCACTGCCTGGTAAGGTCGCGACGAGGCAAGATGGGACCTTGACACATACCCAACCCAAGCTCCTACCTGGGCCTCTACCCAGCACCTTGGCTCTCACCACCCACCACCCCCTCATCCTAATGCAACCCAGTGTACTTCTACTACTGCCTGCCTGCCTGCCTGCCTGCCTGCCTGCCTGCCTGCCTGCCTGCCTGCCTGCCTGCCTGCCTGCCTGCCTGCCTGCCTGCCTGCCTGCCTGCCTGCCTGCCTGCCTGCCTGCCTGCCTGCCTGCCTGCCTGCCTGCCTGCCTGCCTGCCTGCCTGCCTGCCTGCCTGCCTGCCTGCCTGCCTGCCTGTAATGATGATGATGACCCCGTACCTGCTGGTCCATGGCTGGGTTCCAGTCGCTGTCATAGAAGATGACGGTGTCTGCACCCGTCAGGTTAATGCCCACTCCCCCGGAGCGGGTCGACAGGATGAAGCAGAAGTTACGCGGGTCAGTGTTGAACTTCTGCAGCCAGCCATCCGACCAGGACCAACACTCAGCACACACACAGCAGTGCCATCATGAGATTACGACGGCGGCGGCGGCGGCGGCGGCGGCAGCAGCATCAGCATCAGCAGCATGGCCTACATTGCCACCACTGCCTGCTGTACCTTGCCAGCCACACACCAGCCCCTTCCACTCTGACCTGCATCAGGATCTGGCGCTGCTCCGGCTTAGTAGATCCGTCCAGGCGCATGTAGGTGTGGCCATGCAGGTTCAAGAAGGACTCCAGCAGGTCAAGCATCTTGGCCATCTGGCAAGACAGTGGTGGGCAGGAGCAGGTATGAAACCCGGAACATTAACCATGACCCAAGGAGTGTAGGTGCAGGTGCAGGTGCAGGTGCAGGTGCAGGTGCAAGTGCAGGTGCAGGTGCAGGTGCAGGTGCAGGTGCAGGTGCAGGAGTAAGCGCAGGGTCAGGGTCAGGGTCAGGGTCAGGGTCAGGGTCAGGGTCAGGGTCAGGGTCAGGGTCAGGGTCAGGGTCAGGGTCAGGGTCAGGGTCAGGGTCAGGGTCAGGGTCAGGTGCAGGTGCAGGAGTAAGCGCAGGGTCAGGGTCAGGGTCAGGGTCAGGGTCAGGGTCAGGGTCAGGGTCAGGGTCAGGGTCAGGGTCAGGGTCAGGGTCAGGGTCAGGGTCAGGGTCAGGGTCAGGGTCAGGGTCAGGGTCAGGGTCAGGGTCAGGGTCAGGGTCAGGGTCAGGGTCAACCCCTGGCTAAGGCGCACTTGAGTAAAGATGAGGCAGCGGTGGCCTCCAACCTTTAGGCGTCGCAACAGCAGGTCCAGCTCCTGATAGCAGCAGCAGCAGCAGCAGCAGCAAGGCATTGTATGAGGCACAGCAGGGGCACACTTGTGCCACGGCCTTCACATTGCTCCTGTAGCAGCCATGCAACAAACCCCACCAAGCGCAAGCAGCGATTGCCAACAACCATATGTCGCCATAAAACACTGCTGCTGCTGCTGGTTACAACAATATTAATGACACTAGTTGTAATGGTGGCATGAACCCAGCGACAGGTCCAGCTTCAGGGGAGAGCTGGGCACGACCCTGCCCTTGCAGCCACATGATCGAATTGAGATGCCTGGACACCAAGCAGTACATGGGCACCTACTGCTTCTCGGTGATATTGCCGTAATCTTGGACGCGCACCTGTAGCTTGCCGCAGTCGAACTGCAGCAGTCGTCTGTCCGGGAAGAACAGCGTGCGCCGGATGACGGCGGTGTGCAGCGGGGCGTTGCCGCGGTACCAGGCCTGCGCCGCCACGGCGGCATCCGCAGCGGCCTTGCGGACGATACTGGTATCCGGGTGACTGCACCACACGACCGCCCGTGTGCTGCGCGCCTGCAGCCGGTACCGCATCACAACCCACACACAAAAGTCACACAACACCGCTATAACTTTTGTCCTTACCGCGCCACCGGAACTGACCCTGGGGATGGCGAACATGAACTCTCGCAGCAGGTCGCCCATGGCCTCCGCACGCTCCGCGTATGTGCACGACACCTCGTTGACGAGGCTGGGCAGATGGGCGCGCACCAGGCAGGTGTGCAGTCCCCGAGGATTGTAGCTCTCCGGTGCATGATCTGTAGCAACCGCACCGGCTGACGGGCCGTTGCTGATGGCGGCGGTCGGCACGTGCATACCGGTAGGCAGCGGGCCGGCGAGTGCGCCGTGTACGAACGCAAAGGTTGCTGCGCTGGGACCAACCCAGGCATGGTCAGTGACCTGCATGCCACGGTTGGGGCAAGAGTCAGGGTGCAAGGTGCAAGGTTGACCAGTGGACATTGGAGGTCAGGAGGAGGCTGGGGAGGCCTGCCATGCTGCAGCAGCAACACCATTAGTAAGCGTCACACAACCACTCTAATCAGGTTGGAGGTGCTCATGACATCAACGCCAAACGCCCTCCCTGACGGGCTGATACAAGAACTGGCATGCAGGCACTCATGGCTGACAGGCATCTTAGGCATCATGGCTGACAGGCATCTGCTTAGGCAACGGCTAGCACTGACCAGCGGGGCCTCACCCGCAGCCTGGAGACGTTGAGAGCTCTGCTGCAGGGGTGTGCCAGCCCACTGCACAGCTGCACCAGGTCGCTCCCAAACAGCGGCCCGCCAGCATTGCAGCGTGTGGCGTTGATGGCTGCGGTGGCGGCCAGGCGGGTGGAGCGCCAGGCAGCAGTGCGAGCGTGCTGGAGGGCCAGGGCAGAAGCCAGGATGGCCCAGCCCCTAGAGCTGGCCACCAAGCTCCTGGCAGGGCAGGGCAGGGGCAGGGGTGGGGGCAGGGGGGGGTAGGGGTGGGGGCAGGGGAGGGTGTAGGTCAGGGCAGGGGGTTAGGGCAGGGGTGGGGTGTGGGCAAGAGGGTAAGTCATGCAGGAGGGGGGAGCTGGCAGGGTTGGAGGGAGGGAGAGGGAGCAGGGAAGGGTAGGTTAGGGTGGTTGGCAGGGGAGGGGAAGGGGTGACGGCGGGGGAGGGGTGACTCCGTCAGGGGTGGTGGAGGGTGTGTGGGTTCCAACATTGACCAGCCCCTCCCCGGCCCCCACTTACCCTGCCATCTGCTGCAAGCGTGCTGTCGCAGGTCCAGGCCCCGCACAGCCTGACACCGGGCCCACAGGCAGCAGGGGGCCGGCGCCGGTCGGTGGGGGCGGCAGGGGGGCCATCTCCTCCGACCCCACCAGGGCCAGGCGGGCAGCAGCAGCGGCGCGGCGCAGGGCGGAGGCATCCTGGGGGAGGGCCGGGGCAGCCCAGGCCAGGCTGCCTGGCGCATGGTCTGGAGGCTGAGCCAGCTGGGGGCCCCAGGGGCCAGGCAGGCCTAGGCCCGGGGGGCAGGCGAGGGGGTGGGGGGTGGAGCCGAACATGAGGCTGGCGGGGGGGCCGTTGGGGTGTGGGGGGGGCCGGGGGACGGTGGTGGCTCCACATGCCGTCAGCATTGCGGGGTAGGTGACCTGGAGGTGGGGGGCGACAGCATGAGGTGGCTGTCTGGACAGGTGTGGGACGCTCTGTCCACTGACACTGGGAGGCTAGGGGCAGGGGAAGGTGGGGGTAGGGGCTGGGTGGGGGCCAATGGGGAGGGGCAGGGGCAGGGGCAGGGGAGGAGGGGTAGGGGCAGCTACAATGGCTTCAGGGGACAAGCTAAGCCTGGGGTGGAGCAAATTGGTAAGACCGGCCAAATAGTCAGGGGCTGGGCAGGGCCAGGGCCAGGAGCTTAGGGTGAAGTTGAAGGCCAGGGGGTAGGGGCAAGGCCAGGGCTGGGGCAAGAATTAAGGCCAGGGCCGGGCTAGGGCAGAGGGCAAACCCAGGGCAAGGCTGGGGCAGGGGTCAAGACCAGGTCCTCAGGGCTTCAGTCAGGGTCTGGGCCGCAGAGGCAGGGGCAGAGAACGGTGCACCAGCATCACGCAGGTATGCGTAGGTTGTCGCATGGCTGGCCACAGTTTAACCGACTGACCACCACACCGACCTGTAAGCGCTCCACCTCTGAGGCCTCCCAGGAGGAGTTGGCCGCCAGAGCGCTGCCATGCGCCAGCAGCAGCCCTGGAGCTCGTGTCAGCAGGGGGGAGCTGCTGCCGCCAAGACCCAGCCCCAGGCCCTGGTGTGGGGGGAGGAGGGGGAGGGGGTGTGAGGTCAGGGGTGTGAGGTCAGGGGTGTGAGGTCAGGGGTGTGAGGTCAGGGGTGTGAGGTCAGGGGTGTGAGGTCAAGGTGTGAGGTCAGGGGTGTGAGGTCAGGGGTGTGAGGTCAGGGGTGTGAGGTCAGGGGTGTGAGGTCAGGGGTGTGAGGTCAGGGGTGTGAGGTCAAGGTGTGAGGTCAGGGGTGTGAGGTCAGGGGTGTGAGGTCAGGGGTGTGAGGTCAGGGGTGTGAGGTCAGGGGTGTGAGGTCAGGGGTGTGAGGTCAGGGGTGTGAGGTCAAGGTGTGAGGTCAGGGGTGTGAGGTCAGGGGTGTGAGGTCAGGGGTGTGAGGTCAGGGGTGTGAGGTCAGGGGTGTGAGGTCAGGGGTGTGAGGTCAGGGGTGTGAGGTCAAGGTGTGAGGTCAGGGGTGTGAGGTCAGGGGTGTGAGGTCAGGGGTGTGAGGTCAGGGGTGTGAGGTCAGGGGTGTGAGGTCAGGGGTGTGAGGTCAAGGTGTGAGGTCAGGGGTGTGAGGTCAGGGGTGTGAGGTCAGGGGTGTGAGGTCAGGGGTGTGAGGTCAGGGGTGTGAGGTCAGGGGTGTGAGGTCAGGGGTGTGAGGTCAGGGGTGTGAGGTCAGGGGTGTGAGGTCAGGGGTGTGAGGTCAGGGGTGTGAGGTCAGGGGTGTGAGGTCAGGGGTGTGAGGTCAGGGGTGTGAGGTCAGGGGTGTGAGGTCAGGGATCAGTGGAGGTGGGAGGTCAGAGGGGTTGCTCTGGCATAGCGTGATGCTTTCCTTGGTCCATGCTCAACATGCTTCTGACCCTACGCTCACCCCTGCCTTCCCTGGCCCATCCCTGCCCCCTGGCCCCTTCCTAGGCCTGACACCCAAGCTAAGGGCTCTGTCCCCTCACCTGGCCCATGGTGCATCCCTGACCCATTTGCCCACCCTTGTCCCTTTCCCTCTTCCCTTCCCTGGCCCTTCCCTGGCCCCCGGCCCTCCCCTGGGTCCTACCCCTCCCTGCCTGCCTCCGTCCCTTCCCTGCCTCCGTCCCCCTTACCTGGCCCATGAGGGAGTGCAGCTCAAGGTCAAGGTCCGGTGCCACACAATGCTGCAGCACACAGCTGGGCAGCTGCAGCTCCAGGGGCGGGTTGTCATAGGCGGACACGATGGGACGGCCTTCGAACAGGTCAGGGTGGTTGCACACCTGCAGGGGCAGGGGGGAAGGGGGAGAGGGCCAGGGCAGGGCGGGCTGGGGCCCAGAGGAGAAAAGGAGGAAAGGGTCATCAGCAGGAGGAAGGGAGGGAGTGAGGTATGTGTAGGGGTTACCCTCACCCTCACCCTCACCCTAACCTTTCTAAGGGAAGGGAGGGGGTAGATGTAGAGAGAGTGCGATTTGTGTCAAAAGGAAATGGGCATGGGAAAGGCAACCTACCCCTGCCATGAACCCACCCGCTTGCCCGCCTGTACCTGTGCCTGCTTGCCTGCCTGCCCGCCCGCCTGCGTGCTTGCCCTCCTGCTACCTGACCTTTCTGAGCTGCATCAGCACGTTGATGACGCCCAAGAAGTTGCCAGATGCCAGCGTGGTCTGCACGTCGCTGGCAGCCATGTACTCCTCGTACAGCTGCCGCTGCCGCTTGCTCAACCGGCAGTGCACTACATGCTCGTGCTTGGCAGGCATCTGCAGCCAGGCAGTCCAGGGGAGGGCTGGGGCAACATGCCGGCCAAGGGGCCAGGAGTGGTGCTCTGCTCCTCATCGCATGCCTGCTGCAGGCACCTGACACGGCCACGGCAGGTGTGACACGGGAGGTGTGACACAGCAGGTGCTCAGATACCCCCATCATGACCAGGCTTCCACCCCCCACCCCCCACCTACCCACCTGCTTCCACCCCCCACCTACCCACCTGCTTCTCCACCTCGCTCTTCATGCGGCGCAGCAGGAAGGGGCGCAGCACACCATGCAGCCGCTCCACCAGTTGCTGCAGAGCAGTAGGCAGGCGGGCGAGTGGGAGGGCGATGCAGGGTTAGGGGGGTGCTGTGGGCCAGCAGTTCAATAGGCTGAGGTGTGCCTGAGGTCACAGGGGGTCACCCGCCCTCCTGCACACCCTCCCGCCACCCCGCCACCCTGACAAGCCACTGGACAGCCACTGGACTCCCTGACCGCACTCAGGGAGGGGGCCCTCAGAGCCAGGGCTGAACAGGCTGGGGCTGGCGCCTCCCCCACTGCCAAATTGCCCAGCTCTCAACTGACCAACCAACCCCAACCCCACCCTCTCCCCTCTCCCCTGCCACAGGGAAGGGGTCAGACGCCCTCCTTCTCCGCTGCCCTCCCCGGCCCCCTACAGGGGGAGGGTCATGGCCCACTCCTGCCCGGCAGACCCCCCCCTTCCCCAGCAGCCGTGCCGGACCTTGTTGTACGCTTCGCTGCCCTCCACCATGCCGGTCAGGGGGTTGCAGAACCAGTCCTTGAACTGGCTGTGGCTGGAGAAGATGTCGGGCATGAGGAAGTGCATCAGGCTCCACAACTCCATCAGGTCGTTTTGCAGCGGCGTGCCTGCAGGGTCAAGCGGCAGCAGCAGGGTCAAGGGGCAGCAGGCAGGGTCAGGCGGCAGCAGGCCAAGGGGGGGGGAGGAGGGGCTAGGGGCAGTCCAGGGGTTCCAGGAAAAGCAGGGGGAGCAGGAAGGAGGTGATGGACTGGTAGGGGGGTTAGAGGGAGCAGGGGTGTTGGGGGGAGCGGGGGGAGCAGGAAGGAGGTGATGGACTGGCAAGGGAGTGAGATGCAATGCAAGAGGGATGCCTTGCTGCAAGGGATGTGCAGGCTGAACAAAACAATACGATGGTGCATAGAACTGAAAAAACCTGGTGTTGAGATTAGAGGGAAGGGGGGTGCATAATTTAGCAGATGGCAAAGGATTATAGACAGGCAGGCGACCTGTGATGAGGAGCCTGCGCTTGGAGTTGAAGTTGAGGAGCGTCTGCCACCGCATGCTCTTCCAGTTCTTGATCATGTGCGCCTCATCAAGGATCAGGTACTTCCACTTCTTGCGCCGGAACATCTTGGCGTCCTGCAGGCACCAGGGGGTAAGGGTAAGGGTAAGGGTAGGGGTAGGGGTAGGGGTAGGGGTAGGGGTAGGGGTAGGGGTAGGGGTAGGGGTAGGGTCCTTACAGGCACCAGGGGGGAGTTAGGGTGATTGTTTGGGGTCAGAGGTTAGGGTTAAGGTTTAATCTAGGTTAGGCTGCCCCTAACCCGTCCTGCAGGCATGAGTGGAGAGGAGGGGCAGGCTCAGGGGGCAGGCTGCAAAGGCTGGGGCAAGGGACGGAGGGGAAGGGCAGGGGGGAAGGGAAGGGAGGGAGAGGGGGGTTGGGGTGGGGGCTGGGGGGGACATGGGCCACAAGGGAGGAAAAGGGGACCGGTGGCAGTGAGGGCTGCGTGGGTTGGTGGTGGTTGCCTGCAGTGTGGTGCCAAGCCACGGCAGCAGAGCAGCAGAGCCACTGGGCTACCTGCAGCACCAGGGTATAGCTGGTGATGCAGACATGGAAGGCGTTGGCTTTGCTCCAGCCCTGCCGTTTCATCTTGCGCTCCTTGGCTGAGCCGTAGTAGGTCAGCAGCTTGAAGGCAGGGCACCTAGGGGGGGTGGGGGGACGCAAGGTGGGGCAGGCACACACCCATTACAGAACACTAAGACTGACAGGGGCTGGGCGGTATGCCTCCATGACCCCCTCCCCCTCCCCCTCCCCCTCCCCCCTCTCCCTCCTTCTTACCTACCCCTCGCACCTTCTACTCCCTCCCCTCCCCGCCACCTAGCCCAGCCTACCCTGCCCCCTTCCTCGCCGCTGCCCTGCACTTGCCATTTCTTGAACTCGATCTCCCAGTTGAGCATGACACTGGTAGGCACCACGACGAGGTGTGGGCCCCAGGAGCCCTCCTCACAGGCCAGGTGCGCCAGCATGCTGATGGTCTGGATGGTCTTGCCCAGGCCCATCTGCAGTCAATGCAGGTGAGGTGAGGTCAGGTTGGATCATGTTGGCAACTCTCAGCTCATGTTGGGTGGATTGCCTAGAATCGGCATGGGTTAGGTGAAATAGGCAAAACAAGCAAATCATCATCTCCTTATCTCCTCCTTCACTCCTCATCACATTCCCTCCCTCCCTTGCGTCTCTAGCATGTGTCCCTGCACGGCCCTGCATGCCCCTGCATAGCCTGGCTACCTGCCAAGGCCTGCCAAGCTGCCTACCAGCCCAGGTCACCTACCACCTGCCTGCTACCCCGCTAAGCCTGGCCTCCCCTCCCCTGACTGTTGACGTCCACAATGCCCACCAGCCTGCCAGCCTGCCCACCAGCCCCCTCCACCCCAGCCTAGCAGTCCTCCCCTCCCTTCACCTGACCCAAACGTCAGCAAAATGCCACCCCCTCCCTCCCCCTCCTGCGCTCACCTCGTCCGCCAGGATGCCATTGAGGCGCTTGCGGTACATGGTGACCAGCCAGTCCAGCCCTATGTGCTGGTACTCTCGCAGCGTGGCCTTGAGGAAGAAGGGCACCTTGGTCTTCACAGCGGTGGTGGCCAGGGTGTGACCCGTGGGCTGCGCTGCTATGGCGGCCTGGGACACCCCCTCCATGGTCTGCGGGGTGCGTAGCAGGAGGGGCAGGAGGGGCAGGGGCGGGGACGCAGGGTCAGGGTCAGGGACAGGGGCCGCAGGGGCAGCATCCGGGACAGGGGCAGGGGCCGCAGCTGCACGTGAAGATGCCATGGTCAGCAGGGCTGCCATGGTCAGCAGCAGCAGTAGTGGTGGCAGAGGCGGCGGTGGCAGCAGCAGGAGGAGCAGCAGGAGGAGCAGAGGCAGATGTTGGAGGGAGGCAACAGCATGATTTCACACCTCCTCTGCCTCCCCCTCCTCATCTCCCGTTGCTGGTGGCTGCTGCTGCTGCTGCTGCTGCTGCTGCTGCTGGGCCTCCTGGCAGGCGGCTGCTGCCTTGACGACTGGCGGTGGCACCTCGCCCTCCTCCTCGCTGCCCAGGACATCCAGCCCAGGGGAGCCTGGCTGCAGCCAGGTGGGCAAGTGGGCAGGCAGGTGAGCAGGTGAGCCAGAGAGCCGGAGAGCTGGCCAGCAGGTAAGCTGTCAGGGCATCAGATGGTGTATGCGTTGAGGCAGAAGAAGTGATACAGCACCAGTGGTGCCTTAAATGCATACAAGGTACACAGACAGAGGGTGCAGAGGCAGGCGATGCAGGCACCCACCTCTTCCTGCTCAGCTGCCGCCTCTGCCTGCTCCCCAACGTCATCCTTCACCTCCTCCTCCTCCTCCTCCTCCTCCTCCTCCCCTGCTGCCGCTGCTTCCCCGTCTTCATCAGGGTCCTCGGCCACAATGTCACCTGCCCCTGGCACAGCATACCCATACCTGCGCCGCGTGGCAGCACACAGTCAGACCATGAGCAGGGCAGGTGCACTGCCTGGCATCAGGGCAGGGACCATGGCAACTTGGAAACATGGCAATAAGGATCACATCAAAAAGGAACTTGGACGCCTGCCTGCCTGCCTGCCTGCCTGCCTGCCTGCCTGCCTGCCTGCCTGCCTGCCTGCCTGCCTGCCTGCCTGCCTGCCTGCCTGCCTGCCTGCCTGCCTACCTGCCTGCCTGCCTGCTTGCCTGCTTGCCTCCCTCCCTCCTGCCTGCCATGCTTGCCTCACTTAGCCATGAGCTGCTCCAGTGACAGTTCTGCTTCTTCGTCTAGTTCCGCTAGCTCCTGCTTTGCGGCGTCGACGGCGCCGGCCTTCCCGCCAAGCTCCGCCAACTCGGCCTCTTCTTGCGCAGCCAACGTCTCCTCGTCGTCCTGCGAACGACATCACGATTCGGACGGCGACCAGCACTCAGCGATACGAGCCCGGTGCCGCTTCCAGGCAGGGTCCGATGATTGCGGTGCCGTAACGCCCAACAGGCTGGCCCACTCACGCTGGAATCTTCGGCGTCTGCTTCGAATTCTTCGTCGTTCTCCTCACTCTTTACCACTTTCTTGGTCACTTTCTTGACATCTTTGGTTTTGGTCTCAGATTTGGCAGCCGCTGCAGCTCGCCGAGCCGAGGTCGCTCTTCTCTTCACTGGCGGGCTGGCGTCGTCCCCTTCACTCTCCATCTTCTTTACTGAGGCCTTGGCCTTGTTAACGCGTTCCCCGTACCCTGCCTCCTCTGCCTTTTCCTCCTTCACCACAGCTCCGCCGTTCGCAACCGGTCCGGTGTCGCCGCGGGCCCGCTTCAGCGATGGGCCGTGCCCCGACGCCGCAATCTCGCCCTTCCCCGCTGGTGGTGCCTCCTGTTTGAAGGTCACACTCTTACTGGCTTTCTCAACCGCGTTACCCGCAACCTTCGCAGGCGACGCGAGGGCTGCATGCCGGACAGGCAGCAACAACAACATAGCGACGGCATCAGCCTAGAAAAGTAGTGCTATGGGGGGTGTGCATGTCGTCCAGGCAAGAAACAAGGTGTGAGATCACTGATGCAAGCGTTGTGTGCATGGTACTGGGAAAAGCTAGAGCGCACCTTGGGGTGCAGGGGTAGGGGGAGCTGGCAAAGCGGGCGCTGGTGTGGCCTTAGGCCCTAAGTTGCTAGCCAGCATCTTGGAAAACCGCTCTGTCTGACCCACTATCAGGTCCAGCTGCTTGTCCATCACCACCTTCTTCTTAGCTTCCACGGCCACAGCCACCTGGGGGATAGGAGGGTGCCCAGGCGAGCTTGCTGGCAGGACCTGTCCCAAGCCTGGCTCAGCACAGGAGGTCCTCCTCCGACCCTCAAAGCTTATGCCCGCTCTGATCCCCTGCCCCTGACCCAGCCCACCAAACCCACTCCCAAGCAGCTTGTGCCCTTGAAAACCGGGCAACGCCTCTCACACTGATCCCCAGTGACTGGCATACCCCGCCCCCTATCCCACCCTGGCCCTTGGGACAAGTCTTTCTCCCTTGCCCCCCCAACCCCTCCCCTACACACAGCCCCCCCACATACTACCACCCACCCCTCGCCACTCCAGCCAGCTCCCCCGTCCCCTCCTCCCCTCCCCTCCCATGCTCACCTTTGTGGCCACCACCCTCCTGGCCTTGGTCCAGAACTGGAACACCTGCTGGGAGATGGCCTTGGCACGTTTGCGCACCTCCTCTGCTGCTGCTTTCTCCCTCACCACCTGCACACACGGCAGCGGGGCCGGCAGTCTGCGAGCCAGGCAGCAGGGCCACCGGTGCACCAGTGAGGCCTGCCTTTCCCATGCTCAGGGAGTGGGCCTTCCTAGGACCCCATCCCTCCTGCCACTGGCACTGCCTTGCCCCTATGTGTGCAGCATTCGGTGCTGGCAGCATGAGCTGTTTGACAGATCCCCCACGCTGGTTGCATGCAGTGCACTGCACTGCACCAGCACACAACCATAGCTGGCAGCTGGCCATCGCCGTTGATAGGCAGCTGGCCGTTGAGATGCCTCACCCCCTGCACAGTCTTGCGCCCTACCCACTGCGCACCCGGACTCCCACCTCACTCCGTCCCCCTTGTGTACTTGGCCCTGACCCTGACCATGCCCTGGCCGCTGTCAGGCTTGAGTCCACCCGCACTCCTGCACAGCCTGTGCCAGTGGCGGCCTGGCTGGCTGCCACCCACCTGCCGCGCTTCTATGCTCATATTGCTCTTGCACACCGCGTTGGCCACCTTCTTGGCCGTGGCCAGCTTCTCCTTGCGCTCCCTGAGCACCAAGCAAGCACTCCAGCCAGGGTTTGCGCAGCCCAGGACTACAGCACGCTCCATAGAATTATGGATACATGTCAACCATGACTGGATACATGTCAACCATGACTGGGCAATGGCCCGGAGTATCAGGCCAGGTCAGTAGCAAGTGGTAGCCAATGCAGGTGTTTGGATAGTGAGGAGCTGCAGGGGCTGCAGGGGTGGAATTTGTTCAGGGGTGGAATTTGTTCAGCATCAGGCACAAAGAGAAAGGGAGGAGGGTGGCCCTAGAAGGGCACAAGGCTGCCAGCCTTGAAGCAGGGAGCTGAGTAGCAGAGGCCTGGAATCAGCCTGGGGCTCTGGTGAGGGCAGCCTACCTCAGCAGCCAAGGGTTGTGGGAGGCTGCAGGGGCAGGCTGAGAAGCAGATTATGGGCGAGGGCTACAAGGGCACGAGGGCTGGTTCAATGCGGGGCACTGGTCATTGTGAGTCTAGAAAACCTTGACCATGCTGTCCCTGCGTCCCCGCCCCTGCGCCCCTGCTCCTGCAGCCCCTGCCCTTGCAGCCCCTGCCCCTGACTTCCCACCTACCTGATGAAGTCCTTGGCCAGCCACTCCATCTCCTCCAGCACATGATCCCAGTGGCTCTTCGTGCGCTTGGGCTCATGCGCTGCGCTTGCATGTGCCCGGGACTTGACCTTGTTCAGCGCCTTGGCACGTGACAGCACCCACTGCTCATATGCGGTGCGGTCCCCCTCTCCATCCCCCTCACCCACCACCCCAGCTGCAACTGCCAGCTTCCACACCAGCTGCCGTCCGCTGGCGACCGCAGCCCCCCCACCCACCCCAGTCGCTGCTGCTGGGCCTGGGCTCATCCCCCGGCCACCCCCTGTAGCCCCGCTCCTGCCAGAGACAGCGCTGCTGGCCAGCAGCGATGAAACCGCCGCAGCGGTCGACGCAGCGCCCCCCTGCCCCTCCCCCTGAGTGGCCCCAAGTCCAGGAGTCCCCCCGAGCCCACTGACGCTGACGCTGCGGCCCCATCCCGCACTGTTGGTCGCCACAGCCCCAGTGGTTTCGCTGGTGCTGGGATGGCCCTCTTCTGCCCCGGGCGACCTGCGCCGCGGCTGAGGACCCCCTGTGGCTGGCCCGGCTGAGTCTGGGGGCTCTGGGGTGGCCTGTGACCCTGAGCTTCTCAGGCCCTCCAGCCATGAGGAGGTGGAGGGTCGGCCTGTGGCTGGGGAGTCATGCGCCTGGCCTGGCGTGCCGGTGGGTGAGCCATGCTGCTGCAGGCGGTGCAGGGCGGGGTGCAGCACTGGAATGCCACCACGTGCGCCTTTGCTGCCAGGTTTGCTGCCAAGGTGGCTGGCGGGGTCGTCCTCATCACCCTCAGGGTCAAAGTCCTCATCGCCTGAGACTGGGCCGTCGTCGTCGCTGGTGACTGCATCGCCTGATATCTCGGGCTCGTCCAACAACTCCCCCTCTTCTGCAAGCTCGGCAAAGTCGTAAGGGATTGCACCTGCCTGGCTGCGGCTTGCTCTAGAGCTGCGGCGCCCTGGGTTGCTCAGGGGGGTAACCCCTGGGGTGCCAGAGCTGCTGCGTCCAGACTGCTCCATGGGCTGAGCCCCCTGGCTGTTCTGGTTGACAGCCTAGGTTGGCAGGGCCTCGCCAGTAGCCTTGGCCATGCTAGAGCCAGCTGCGAGGGACGCTACGCGTAGCTCCGGTGGTTCACGCTCTGCTATCACGTCGTTCGCGTCACTGCGAGGGCGGAAAGCTTGGCAGCAGGCCGCTAATGCTGAAACAGCCAGCTCACAAACTCACATTAAAGCCAGGCCTGGTAGGTAACAGCCTGTGCGAGGCGGAGCCATGCAAGTGAGAAGAAGAGAAAGCAGCAAACAAAGTCACTTGCCACACTTTGCGCCTCATCGTCAAACTCGCCAAAAGCTACGCAGCAAGCAGTACAGAGTCAAGGTTAGAAGAGAGTTGCCTATGAGACACCCATCGTGCATCTTTGTACTCCCTAGTAACTGGGGAGCTATTGATAAGTACACAGGGCGTGTACCCATGGTGTGGCTGCAAGGATGATTTGCCATACCCGCCACCCCAGAGCTGGGGTAGCTGCAAGGATGCTCTTGCCATACCCGCCTAATATTGTCCGCATGTAATATTTCCTGAGCAAGCTACGTAGTCGTACGCAAAGTCGGACTGCGATGCCCAAAGCTAAGCGCACATCTTACGCCTCACAGACAGAGGCGCCGCTGCCTTGCAACTACTGCAACTTCGTCCCTCCCGACGGGGGCACGATTAACGGGCTGGACCGCTTCGACTCAGAGCTGGGGTACAGTGACGCTAACACCGTCGCGTGCTGCCCTACGTGCAACATGATAAAGGGCCCCAGGCCGGCGGTGGAGTTCCTGCAGAAAGTGCGCGGAATAGCGATGTTCCGCGCGCTTGGCGTGCCAATGGCCGGTCCTCGGAGCAGCCTCCCGAGCGCGACAGCATGGCAGGAAGCCCCCGAAGACAGGTTGGATGACTTCCTGACGGCCGACCAGAAGGTGGGTCACACACCTTGGGTCACATAGGGTGCCGCAGAAGGTGTAGGTGCGAATGACGGTGCAGCAACTTGTGCTCCAGCTTGTGCCCGTGTTTGCTTGCAAGGTGGACCTGTGGGCGTCCAACTGCTACCTGTGCGGCCAATCGCCCGCGTTCGGCATCGACCGGGTTGATGCAAGCTCACCCTACACACCGGAGAACACCAGGTCGTGCTGCACCACCTGCAACCTGATGAAGTGCAGCTGGACCCTTCCCGGGTTCCTGGACCACATCCAGTTCATCCAGGCGCACACGCAGCATTGGCTGCTGCTCGACGACAAAGACCTGCCGACGACTCACTTAAGGGGGCGGAGGGTGCCGGTGCGGGTGACGGTCGGCGGGCAGTCGCTGATCTTCCCCAGTGCAAATACATTACGCACAATGGCAGGGAAGACACGAAAGGCCGTGAGAGCGGTCAAGGCGCCCTTCCGAGCTTACAGAGAGCAGCGGGTGGTGCTAGAGGCCGCACGCCAGGTCATCCTAGCATTGCGCTCACAAGCATAATTAAATGAATACGACGGACTCTTGAATACGACGGACTCTTGTGTACTCTTGTTGTTGTTGTTTGACCTCTTGCTGTTTGACATCAACGTCACGCTGCTCGCTCCTTAGCTCACATGGTGTGTCACCAGCAGCCGGGCCGGGCCAGGCCGGACCCACCGGGTAAACTTGATTGAAGAAGTGGTTGTGGTGTCGTGGTTGTGGGTGCGGTGGTCGTGGGTGGTGGGCCACCACTGGTGGCCTAGGCTGGCTCACAGGCTTGCCCACAACAGAACATGGCCAGGCAGGCGGGCAGACCATTTCATGATCTTGTCCAGGCATAGTTAGGCCAGGTCAGGTGAGCTGCCGACAAGACGGACTATTGTGGAATGCAACCATGTCAGCCAGCGCTTGCATTCACACATGCTTTCGTTTCTGGCTGATGGATACAGTCCGCGCATCGCGAAGTGACGTGCTCGCTGCGACCATCCCCGCGCTTATGCCCCAAGCAGCATGTTATCATTTCTTCGTAGCGCTTGTTGCGGCTTCACGGACGCAGTGAAGGGCGGTGCTACATGGTATGGTCTTGACGCTCTAGCCGTTCTCTGTGTACGATCAATTAACATGTTAAAAGTGCAATTGCAGCGGCCGACCCATCACTGTGCACGATGACAATAGCAACACGCGACGCAGCAGCGATGAAGACAGGGTGGCTATCCTGCGCACACCTCTCCGTTGTGCCCCATCCTGGGTGCCGCAGCCACGCCTGAGCTACAGCTGTGACCCAGAAGCAATTAAGCAGACTACGCGTCTGGTTGTCGACCATCTGAAGGCGAGTCAACCCCATGTCATTCTACAGCCTGCAAGCCCTGGCAGTTGCAAGTGTTGAACACAGCATGTATTGTTCTTGTCTACATTGTGTTTATAAGCACGCACCATGTGTCAGATGCCTGGTCTACAGGGCATGCTTGTACGCACCTTGGGGCAACCTACTAACATCATCTAGCGATTTGACCCAGGGCTCTGCAATGTGAATGTGGTCAGGGCAGCCTAGCTGAGCTACCTGTTGTACCTCAGCTACAGCCCCATGGGCCTCAGCTGCACCCCACTGCCACTCCCCTTGCCTGTACCAGGGCTCCTTGGTGCTTGGACGGCACATAGCAGGTCATTCCGGACTATAGCACAGCTCCAGTGAGAGCTGTACTCATTCCCTAGCGCATTGCAGACTTAGCACTGAGGTGCTGTCCAGGTCCTGCCAGCAGCCAGTGTCAATACAGGTGTGCCAGTGTTGATCCTGCAGTGCTGTCAGTGTTGCTTGGTGCAGGCAGGCTGTCGATTAGGACAGCCTGAGATATCAGCGCAGGCGGTTGGTCTAGCAGGTGACGACTGTCATAAGTTGTGCCAAAACCATGAGACCTGGTGTGCCCGCATTAGGCGAGCCTGATTAGGTGGAGCCTTGAGCTTTTTACGCTTCAGCAAGTTTGCGGCATCTTATTGGGCCGCACGATGGCATGAGTCATGTATATATTATGATGAAGACCTGCCAGGTCAAGGGTGAGAGGGGCAGCTGCAGGAGCCTTGCCAGGCTGGGCAGGCTGGGCAGAGGTGCCAAACTAGGTAAAACTGCTAGATTGTGGGCACCTCCAAAGGGTGACGGTGGGTTACAGCACCTTGGCCCTCAACCTAGAGCCTTCATTGCAGTGGAACACTAAGTGTGGACCTCTACAAAGCGGTGTTTTGTCTGTGTGGAGTTCCCGTGCACATGGCATACACATGGCAAAGACATGGCATACACATGGTCATGGTCGCCTACCACCTACAGTATTGCCTGACCCAGAGGGCTATGATGTAGAGTTGGCATGACAAACATGCGCTAATTGTAAGCTCATATGTTGTCACTCATATGTTGGGCTGGTAGGCGGCAGGCAAAACTGTGCCTGGGGTGCTTGATGCGCGTGTCTTGCTTCCTGGCCCTGCCTCCATTGCCTTGCTCTTGATGGTTGCCACAGACAAGGGTGCAGCTGCGTGTGGTGCGTGCCACGATGGGTTACAGCACCAGGACCAGCCCCTTGACCTGAAGTTGCCTTTACCATCGTAGATCACGCATCGCAGAACAGCATCTCAAACTGTGAGCCTTCTCTTCCACCATTTGCAGGGCCACACATTTGTAAACCAGTACCTCATCATCGCCAACCTGGGTAAAGGCGCGCATGGGACAGTCAAGCTGGTATACAACACTCATGACGACATGCTGTACGCCATGAAAGTGAGCATGGAGCTGTCTACTCTCACCCCCCTCTGCTCCTGTTGGGGAGCTGGAGTGAACCTGCTGCTACTACTACACACACAGCTTGCTGCCTAGTGGCACATGTTTGTGGTCTTTGGACGCCTCCACCTAGTGTGACAGGGACACGTCACAGGGGACGCCCCCTATGTTTAACCGCTGTCTGTGTGCCCCTGTGTGTGCCCTTTGTGGTTTTAGGTCATCAAGCGGAAGATCATAGGCGGCGTGCAGAAGCAATCATCAGTAGTCCAACCAAGGGAGCAGGGCCAGGCCTTGCGCACTCAGCTGTCTATTGCATCTCAGCATCGACGAGCAATGATGATGCAGCGCAGTTCTCCAGGGGCGGCCCCAGAGGAAAGAGGCATCCCATCCTCCGACCCAGGTGTGCAGCATCCCATCCCACAGCTGCTTGAAGATGACATGGGACCACAAAGCACCCTCCTTCAGTTATATTCATCTGTGCACAATCGGATGAGATCATCCCTGACTGGGATAGTGCCAAGTTCCCACACTCATCTCTGCTAACTATGTAAGCACCACGGCTTGTTTGCATGGTCAGGCAGCAGTCGCACCTTCTATCGCCCATGCAGGCTGCTTCCAACAGGCCTATGCCACGCTCACGCCACTCCCTCAGCCGCCTTGTTCAGAGTATGAGGGTGGCCTCTCAACAGGGGGTGCGCAGCCGGGCTCAAACAGCACACGAAAGCAACGACATCGGCCTTCCTCGCTGTCAACCTTTGCTCCTAATCTAATGCCCATGCAAGGTCATGCATCCTCAACCAGCCGGCTCGAGGAACAGCTCACGGCACAGCCTAGCAGTACCTTGAATGTGAGTGTTACACTTGTCATAAGCAGCAGCAGTACAACCTCCAGCATCAAGAAAGAAACCCTGTCAAGCATAAGTGATTGCTTGAGTGCATGGAGTTTAGAGCGCAGGAGCAGCCATGCCAGGCAGGGATGCGTTACTGGTGTTCACAGGATCCAGAGTGTGACAATTGGATCATGTCTCTGGCATCACCCAAGCCGTCTGAGACAATCATGGCTGACCAAGTGAGTGCTCCACATGACGTCATTCATACCACACTGACTGTACAATCTAAGACCACGGACACTTTGTCAGTCTTTACACGGTGGGCACCATTGTTTTCAGTCGGGTGCGGCACTTGCTCCGCGGTACTGGGCCGCTTCCTCGGAGGCATTGCGCCACTAGGCTCGCACCTGCTCATACCTTCTCATACCTACTTATACCAGTGTGTCACTCCGCCACATCACTCTCGCGCCTCCAAAGGGCACTGCCAAAGGGCACTGCCAAAGGGCAAGGCAGCCACAAAGGTGACCAGCATGGCTGTTTGTGTTGTCTTTTCACTGCGCATTGCTTGACTCCTTGCTTGGGTACGCAGGCTGCTCCTGCTCTTATGAGCCGCTCTAATGCTGGCATGCACCCGCCCGCAACCGAGCGTTTCACCCAGCATGCACAGTGCAGCATCAACGCTGTGCCCTCATGCTGCAGCCTTGGTCAACACAGACAGCAGTCAGCTCCAGCTCCCCTCCTGGCAGCTGCAGGCAGTGGTGGGGAGCCCAGCATGCCTGTCCCTGTCAACAGTCAGGGTGGAGGGATGACGTACAACGGGAGCGAGTCAGATCTGGGCGTTTGCAGAACCCCTGCTGGCCTGCTGGCTGCCACCTACCCAGCAACCCAGACAAGTGGCAGGCTGAACCCCTGCACATACAGCCCCCGCCTTTCACTCTCCCCTTCCCCATCAGCTGCACTGGGCATGCAGCCCTTCCCGTTGGACATGGAAATCGAGGTGATGAAGGAGCTCAACCACTCCAACGTGGTCCAACTGTTTGAGGTCATCAGTGACCAGGGCAGCTCTCTGGATGATGTGTGGCTGCTGGATTCCATGCATGATGCCTTGTTGAGGCGGCAGAGTGGGCCGGAAGATGGCCTGGGTGCAGGCAGTGCGGCCAGCAACGTCATCCAGCAAACCTCAGCGCACCGGCTGGCAACGTCAACAAGTTGCCAGCATCTGGCCACAGCAGGCAGCAGCAGCTCCAAGCTGGCTGACAGCAAGCTGGTGATGGTGATGGAATATGTGGAGGGGGGCTGTGTGATGCAAGGCGAGGTATGTCGCTTTCTGCCTCACATGAATACCATCAATATCATCCCATGACACGCACCAATATGCTGTCAAGGTGGATGCCACCAGCCTTGCTGAAGCACATGGAACTAAAGACTCCACACATCGCTTTACCAGTTCTGCTTCAGGTCGCATGTGACCAGCTGCTTGTTATCTCAAACTGTCCAACAGCTCAGCCTGGTGTCTGTCACAAGGGATTGCCTGGTATCTGTCACTGGTGGTTGCGTGGCTGTCAGAGTGGCATGCGCCAGCCCTCCATGTTGCAAAATGCTTGGCCTGCCTTGCGCTGCGTGCCAGCCTGGTTCCATGCCATCATGCTTGGCCAGGGGGCCCTGCCTGAGGACCTGGCTCGGCGTTACTTCCGAGACATCCTGAAGGGCCTGGAGTACCTGCACTACAACACAATTGTGTAAGTTAACAACTGCTGGCAGTATTACAGCCTCACCTGGAGGGCACCAAGGCGTGGTCTGAGGGTTGCCATGGTCTTGGCGCTTGGTCTGAGGGGCCCAGGTTAAGGGCTGAGTCGTGGATCTGCTCCAGCCACCTGCTTGCTGCCTGGGCTGACCAGTTCCCTTGTTTTGATTTGTTTGGCTTGTGCAACTAGGCACAGTACACGGTTGGTCTTGCAGACCACCATGCCACCATCTCCCCGTCTGCTTTGTCATGTCATACCTGTCATATCTATCTTTTTTGTCATGCTGGCCCTTGCCATGCTTGTCATTGTTGGTGCTGTTGACCTGCAGGCACGGGGACCTGAAGCCAGACAACCTGCTCATCAACCTGGCCGGACAAGTCAAGATATCCGACTTTGGCTCAGCGCGCCTCTGCCACCCCGGTGCTCTGCTGACTGGCTCATATGGCACCCCTGTCATCATGGCGCCAGAGCAGTGCACAGGCAAAGTCAGTGTACAGTGTATGGCAGGTAGCAGTGTGTGATTGAGCTCTGAGCCCTGCCTCATGTGTGCTGCACCAGTGCTAGCCCCTGGTCCTGGCCTGAACACACAGTGCAAGTAGAAAAAGCTTCCAAGTGACATGCAGCATACCTCCACTCCCTGCCGCCGGTCGCACTCTTGGATACAACCATGGGTGACTTTGCCCGCCTGCAGGCTTATGATGGCTACTGTAGCGACATGTGGGCCTTGGGGGTCTGCCTGTACACTTTTGTGACCGGAAAGTTCCCCTTTCCCGCAGCCGGAAGAACTGCGTTCCAGGTATGTGCTTGTGCTGACTATGCAGCTCCACCACCACAAACATCCCCATGGGCAGCACATGGCTCACGATTGGCGACGCCCTGATGTTTGCCTGGTAATTTACATCCCAGCTTGTCGCATATTAAAGGCGAACTAAACCTTTGAGCCTGTAACAGGCCATCACACCCGCCACTTACAAGCTGTCACCTCACGTCTATCAGAGTGCAATGCGCCACACAAATCTCCAGTTGCTCCTTCTGCCTAGTAACACTGCACCGGTGTGGGTCTGGAGGGCTTGGACCTTGGTGGCACATGGCTGATGTAAGCTCAATGCATTAGTGCACGTATGAGTCATACTCAGTTCTTGCGCTCCATGCCATAATAGCAAGGGTGTCAGCTTGTGCGCTTATGCTCTGTTTGTGGGGGCTTGCAGGGTTTTGGTGTTTGTGTTGCACATCTGCCATGTTTGGTTCAGCACCAGTAGCGGCAATGTGAGCTATAAGTGATCAAGAGCAATGGCTGGATGGCCACACTGGCATGGCACTCTTGTTCTGCTGCCTCTGCAGGTTTATGATGCAATCCAGAATCAACCCCTGCATTTCCCTATGAACTCTCCTCGATTATCTCAAGACGTGATCTCCCTCATCACCAGTCTCTTGGAGAAAGACTCCAGCAAGCGTGCCAACCTCGAGATGGTCATGACACATCCATGGGTCACGTGCAGGGGCACACTGCCTGTCTTGGAGTTCTCAGGGCAGCGTGCAGTGCAGAAAGTACTGGAGCGCATCAGTGAGTGGCAATCCCATCTATTTTGATACATGGCACACACCTGACAAACTCCTCTTGTGATTGCACCATGGCAAGAGGCTGCAAAGGACAGTCATCACTCTGCCTTGAATTGCAACAAGGAGCCTTACTCCTTACTCCTTAGGTGGTCCTGGTCGCCTGGGAGCGCGCACCGTGCACCAGCAGCAGCCGTCCCCCAGCGGATTGGCCGGCGTGCCAATGGCCACAAACTGTGCGCTCCAGCACTTACTGTGAGTGACTCTATGTTCCATGCTCCTTGTCCATGTTTGGCACCATGCACCCAGCATCCATGGAAGGACTGTAACTGCAGCCTTCCTTTCCAGTCACCGCCACAGTCCTAGCAGGACAAAGCTGTCAATGTGCCAGAATGCCCCTCCCGTTGCACTTGCAGGCACAGCCCACATGTGCAGCAGAAGCACTATGAAGATGGCCAAGTCATCCTAAGGTGGGTAGGAAAGAAGTCTTAGATCCCAAACCAGCACCTTGGCCCTCAACCTAGAGCCTTCATTGCAGTGGAACACTAAGTGTGGACCTCTACAAAGCGGTGTTTTGTCGGTGTACAGTTTCCATGCACATGGCATACTCATGGCAAAGACATGGCATACACATGGTCATGGTCGCCTACCACCTATAGCATTGCCTGACCCAGAGGGCTAACCAGCAGCCAGGAGTGGGTGACCCTTACATCCCAGCTTGCCAATGAGCTGTGAATATGGTTGCAGGCAAGGCGATCAGTGCAAGGGGCTGTTTTTTGTCATCAGTGGCGAATGTGAGGTGGTGTACTCCGCAAAGCCCAAGGTAAGGAACATTCTTACTTTACTCGGCTCAAATCTGAAGCCATGCATGCATTAAACGCATGCCAACCAGCCTGCATCTAGTAGATTGCCTGATACTGCCTCTGACACCACCCGATTCCAACACACCGCACACTCAGCGCATGATGTTCTAGTCCCGCTTGTACTGCTTGGGGCTGTGGTTTCATCAGGGCGGTGCCGTGGATGCCGACGAGGACTTCCAGGATGTGTTGGAAGAGACCAGAGTGGACACCAGCAGCAGCAGTAGCCACAGCAGCGACAGCAGCATTGGCAAGGCAACTGATAGCAGTAGCAGTCCCCATGCACCTGTCTGTGACAGTCCTGTCATCCCAGCCTCCAATGCGCCACAGATTCATGGAACCTTTGCAGCAGCAGCACCCACGAACATGCAGCGAATCAGTGACATCAGTATGTCCCAGCATGCCGGCAAGCTGCTCTCCTACAACCATGCCAACGGCTCCTCTTCCACGCAGCTGTCGGGGCTAGAGGTCTACCCAGCCTCTCTTCCTGAACACCAGGTTTCCTACCTGCAGTCCCGTTTTCAGTGTCAGACAGGCAGGCAGGCTCCCACTCCTCTGCACTTAAACATCCCGTCATCGCTAACCCCATCAGCAACAGCTGGACAGCCGCTTGGTCAGGCACGCAACAGCGCGTCCAGGCAGCCTGCCGATGAAGTATCCAGCTGCAGCAAACCTCCCTTGAAAGCATCCTCCCACGGCGTCCTACATGCAGATGAGCCTGGGGCCTTGACACAATTCCCTGAAATGCGCCTACTTCCAGCAGTGATGGGGGCCCACATGGAGCCAGCCCCAGCCCCGCCGCAGTCACCGCAACGCCTGCGCAGGTCCTTCTCACAGCCTGAGCATGCTTTGTCAACACCATCGTCACCCCAGGTGCACGAGGCTAAGCCATGGAGCACCGGCGAGGCTTGGGCTCAACTTCAAAGACCGCTCCAACTGGCTAAAGGCATGGCCATGGGTCGTGAGCCCACTATGCCTGCTGTTGGCACGCCTGCCGGTTCAGTGGCAGTGGCGGCTAGTGGGCCGCTGCAGCTCACAGCAGTGCAACCTGCTGTGGAAGAGGCTGCTGCACAGTCCACCACCTCCCAGACCAGGCTCACTAATGCAAGGCTCACTGCTTCAGCACCAACCCACCAGAAGAGCCAGCGTCATCAGCATGCCGTCAACGACCAAGCCAAGCCACACGCACAAAGAGGTGAGCCCCACCCCTCTTCTGCTGTTAATGCCGCAGAGCCTCAAGATAGATAGGATGTCCCTGGTCCACGCTATTGCGCCACAGGCTGCCGCTCCTGTGCCTTGGGTTGGGTGATGGTGCCACTGACCACAGCTGAGGTCCGATAACTTCTGTGATTTCGATCCTTGCACTGTGTGGGCAGCACCTTGGCCCTGGTACTGGGCCGCTTCCTCGGAGGCATTGCGCCACTAGGCTCATACCTGCTCATACCTACTCATACCTACTTATACCAGTGTGTCACTCCGCCACATCACTCTCGCGCCTCCTGCCAAAGGGCACCGCCAAAGGGCACCGCCAAAGGGCAAGCCCTGTGTGGGCAGCAGTGACCAATCAGGCCCTCAGCGCAGCTTAGTCGAGCCACACAGGGCCTCCTGCACTTGCTAAAGGTTGGGGCTAACCAGCCAAGTTCCCATGTGATGGGCTGGGCAGCCTTGCCCTTGACTGGCTTGGTCTTGCTTGTTGGAGCCTGGGAGGCTGCCTTTGCTCTTAGTGGGCTGGGTGGAGAGGGGATTCTTCATCCCAGCTATCCTGCTGCCTGGAGCTCCATCCTCTGTGCAGTGTTTGACAGGCTTACACATGTTTGGCTTACACATGTATGATAGGCTTGCTCACACAGCAACGCAGCTCCTTGAGCCATTCCACATACCAAGCCTTGCGGTACACTAGCTGCCTTGCTGCTTGGCTGCTGCATGGGTGATGTAGTGACCTGATACTGTACCTGCAGGCACAGCCCAAGCAAGCGACAGCCACTGCCCTGGGTCCGCAACGCGCTACAAGGTGCTGCGCAGTGTTGTCTCTTCACCAGCAACCCCACCAGGCCATGTGCCGAGTGAGGTGAGCACCACCCAGACCTGTCTACTGAACCCCTGATTGCTACTCAAGCTGTGGGATGCTGATGAGGCCCAACCTTACATAACATCCCACCACGGCACTTCTACCTCACCTCTACCTCACTTCTACCTCACTTCTACCGACAAAGCTTAGCTGAGGTAGTATCGTTATGTGCGCCCTGGCTTGTCCCTAGGGGGTGAGAGCCTGCATGCCTGGCTGTGGTCGCCTGGCTACCGCGCCCTTGCCCTCATCCCTGCCGGGCTGGGTTGGGCAGGGTTTGTTGTTGCTGCTGCTGCTGCTGTCGTTTCTTGCATTGTGCCAAGCAAGGCCCCATCCATGGTGTGGGAGGCACCCTGTGGCCCCATGCGCTATAGCAGAACCCCCATGACAGTGATCTGTCATGGCGAGTTCAAGTCATGATGCCAGACACGATCATTGCATGCATGTGTTGCTGGGCTTGCACCTGACCTGCAGGTCCAGCCTTCCTGCATGCGCCTCGCCGGTGCAGCTGGGCATCTGCTGCATGCTGAGAGCCCTTTTGGCCTGCCTCATGCGGTGTCTTGCTCAACCGCCCACTCCAGCTTCCAGCATGTGTGGCAAAACCCAGACATACGCCCTCCCTGCCAGAGCCCAACAGTGAGCAAGAAATGGTCTGAGCTGGCGCCCTCACCAGCTGCTGTGGGCAGCGGTGGCAATGCCAGCTCACCCTTTCGTTTGATCAGCCAGTGGTTTCCCTCCAGCCCTGCCAGCCCTTCTCCAGGTGCACCAGCAGCAGCAGCAGCAGCAGCAGCAGCAGCATCAGCAGCAGCAGCAGCAGCAGCAGCCAGGCATTGTGGTGAGGCTGGAGTGCTGGCATCCGTTGTTACACGGCACCACTGGACGCGTGCAGCCAGCTCCCGTGCCCTGCAGCCTGAAGACGTAGGTCCTGCTGCTCAACGTCCTTTGGGGCCAACCCTGTTGAGCCCTGCAGCCTCGTCCCCGCCATGTGCTCCATCATCGGTGCACTGGGACCCATTGGGCTCAGCTGCTAGCAGCAACAATACATCCGCTCTTTTGTACGCATCACTGCAACGAACCAGTGACCTGGAAACGGTGAGGCCAGCAGGACATCACAGCAATCTACATGCAAGTAATATATGATGGCAAGCATGCTGCTCGTGCCTATCGCACTGCCCTCCATGGGATCACATTAGCGATGGTTGTAGCCTCCATGCATGCATGCATGCATGCATGCATGCCGCTGGCATGTATAAACAAAGTGAGAAGCTGCAGACGCCTTGGGCATAGCAGCAGTGCCAAGTGAGTGGTGTTTGTTGCGTGTTACCTGCTGCAGGTAACTTCCTTGGGCATTCGGCGCAGCGTTTCTACGGCTGCTATCTCTCAAAACATGCTTCCGCTCTCGTACTGCCATTCATTGCTGACCAGTCCGCCAGCCTCCCCCTTGCAAGGCCTCTCACCTATGTCCCAATTCTACTCATCACAAAATGAGTCGTCCACTCCCCTTTCTTCAGTAACAGGCGGCAGCCCTCCAGCGCAAGCGCCCCTCATCTTACCATCTGCTGCACGGCGGGATGCCCACATGGCTCTGGGTGGTCACACGTCTCTCTGCAAGGCAGCCATCCTGCACCCCAGCAACAGCCTGCCCACACTCAGCCACCTGGTCCGCCCAAAAGCTGGCTTGCAGGTAAGCTGGCTAAGACTTATAACACCCCAAACACAACGCATGGGCACTGTTTTCTGAAGATGTGCTGCCACAGCACCTCCCTCTCCTGCCCAGAGGGCAAAAAGTACCACGCAACAGCAGATTTGTAGGTCCCCTCACTAGGGGTGGTGTTTTGTCTGTGTGGAGTTATGTTCCCATGCACATGGCATAGGCGCCTCCCACCTACACTATAGCCTGACCTCTGAACAGGGCTATAGCCTAGAGTCTATAGCCTGCATGCACTTATTGTAAGCTCATGACAGCTCAAAGTCGGGCACACACTACTGTGCCGCAACAGGCTGCTGCTGCTGCTGGGCCTTGGGTGGCCGGTCACGCAGCCACTTGTACCCATGCTCAGGGTACTCCTTGCCCTTGACTGGCAACTTCAGCTGGCCGGGCCACCAGCACAGCTCCAGCAGGCGCCACCTGCTCTCCCCAATGTGCTGCATGCTCAGCGCTGCATTGCAGTCTCTGTCCAGCCACCTGCCTGGCTGTGGTGCTGGCTAGGCTTTGGCAGCCTCGCCCTTGCCTTGGCCTGTGCCCTTGGTGGGCTGGGTGGGCTCAGCTGCCTGCTCAGCCTTGGTGCGCTTGCTGCGCTTGCTGCGCTTGCTGCGCTTGCTGCGCTTGCTGCGCTTGCTGCGCTTGCTGCGGTTGCTGCGCTTGCTGCGCTTGCTGCGCTTGGCTAGCGGGGGAGTGCTGGGCCCTGGCTCTGAGGCTGCTGGCTGTGTGGCTGCCTGGCTGCGTGGGGCCTGTGGGGGCTTGCGGGGGGCCACTACCGGGCACCACATCAGGCCCCGCACTGGCTGGTCACGCTGCTGGCTCCAGGCTGGGCGCAGCAAGCGGTGTTCCACCTACCCTGCTGGGGGCTTCTAGTCCGCAGGCCTGGTATCCCTGCATTTGTTTAGCCTGCTCTCACAGGGCTGCTGGCCATTCACCGCTGAGCTGACCCGGCTGGTGCGGTGCTCATCCACTAGCACCACCCTGCCCCGCAGCTGGTCTGTGCCCCTGGGCCTGCACACCACCTTGCGGCAGGCACGCAACACCGCATCAGCACCTCAGCCTCCCCCAGTGCCAATGCCAGCTGGGCCAATGAAGACCGCCAGATGTTTGGCAAGCCCATGGCGCTGCATGGACAACTTAGCCATCTCCTCCTCCAGCTGCAGTCATGCACACAGGGCACACAGGCTGGCTGACGTGGTGGTACCAGGTCTGGCAATGCCACTAGGTGCTATGCTAGGCCAACTGTGCTGTCCGAGAATTTAGCGAGTCAGTCATCATGCGACACACTGATCGCCAGCAGGCTGATCACCAGCATGGTCTTCGCTGTAGCTCCTTCAACCACTCACCAAGCGCACGTCCCTGTGCTGTCCCTGCGCTATCCTTGGTGTAACATGTGATGTAGTCAGATGTTGTGGTGGTTCTGTACTGCAGAATCATCTTGGCAGCCATGGCAACATGCCCAGCTCCTCATCATCTGCAAGGGCTACGCTGGGCAGTCCACGCCAGCATACCCGGCAGAAGCTGTGGCCACAGGCAACCCGGACTACCGAACTTGACTTGGGCGGCAATCCTCTTGGAAGGCTGAGCGATGGCAGTCCCCACACGCTCCCCACTGCAGCCTGGCCTGCTCATGCCTCTGTGAGCAGTAGCGGGTGCCCTCCTGCGGTTGTGGTGGAGCCCCAACGTGCTTGGGGTGACTTCTTAGGAGCCAGGATGGCAGGCCATGATAGCAGCATGCGTCCAACTAAGTTCATGCTCCCTGTACAAGTGTGCACCCTGCAGCGGCCTACTTCGCTGCAGCTGTGCAGGAGCAGAGATGCAGCTGCACAACTCAATAACTCCATGCCTGACCTGGCCAGGCATGCAGAGGTCAACTTTGCCTCCCTAGCCAGCCCCCAGGCAACGAGTGGTGTTGTGTGTCCAGCTGCCTTGGCTGCTGCAGCCTTAGATGAGGAGCAAGCAGCCAACACTGCTCGGATGGAAGCTGTCGAACAAGCTGCACACAAGACAGAGGCTGAACTATTGGCAAGTGCAGCAGAGGACGGCAGTCTCAGGAGAAGGGTAAGAAAGGAGGGTTAGGTAGAGCACCAGATGAGCGGCGCTTGATTGCAGTCCTGATGTGATGCGTGTACTTTCAGGCCAACAAAACTCATTCAACTTTCAGGCCAACAAAACTCATTCAACATCTTCTCATGCCTGTGCTTCCGCCTGCCCCTTACAACTGCCCAAATCAACAAAACTCATTCAACGCCTTCTGCACCTTCAGTCACTAGATTTGTGGCTGACACATTGGGCCTAGCATAGCCGGCTGTCACGCCGCTCAGGCTTGCTGGCTGTCCCGTTCTGCAGCTGTGCCCCAGTTTGTGCCACTGTGTTGTGCCAGTTGTGTTGTTTCACGACCAGAACCAGTGCCAATATTGAGCACAGTAAGGCAGTGATGGGCTGTCATGCCATGGTGCTCGCAGAGCCTGGACTCCAGCCACCTGCACACCCTGGCCACGCAATCATGGGCTACTTTCAGCTCGAGCAGCCCCAATTTACAAGCCTTTGCAGCTACTTCAGAAATTGCTGTAAGTAAGCACTTAGACCGTAAGCGGCAAACCCGTCACACACATGACATGGGCGCTTTCCACCCAACCTGTTACCTGACCCCTGTGACAGGGCTACAACCTAGGACGCACTACTGTGCCCCAGCCTGCTGCTGCTGGGCTGTTGGGTGCTTACAACCGCTGGTAGCGTAGGTCAGCGTTAGGGTTAGGGCACCAGCACCACCCTGCTCTGCCGCTCGTCTGAACCCCTGAGCCGGCACATCACCTAGCAGCAGCAGCACCTTACCTCGGGATCTCAGGGCGTGTTCTCTGCTTAAGGCTGCTCTTCCTCTTCTTTCGAGACACTGCACTATAAGCCGCTGCGATTAGGCACGGTTACACCTGATCCATAGCGCCTCACTATCAGCAGTTCGAAGGATCTCTAGCAGTTCAAAGGTTCTGATAGTGTGTCTGACAGTGTGTTAGCTTGAATAAGCAAATTGAGCAATTTATCCTCAGCAGCAGCCTGGGGATGGTCGGCCCTCGAGTACAACCGCCTGAATCATGCCTGACTGTGTGTTTGATTCATGTCCCTACAACATTCACTGTGCAGGCTCCCAGGCTTGCCGGACTCTGCAGCCCCCGCATGCAAGCCCAGCTGGGGCTGTCAGGCAACTTCCACCTGCTGCCCATCTTGGAGCATGCCTTGTCCTCCATAGCTGAGACAGCTTGTGAGCTGAGGCCTCAGCGGCCGTCCGATGACCCGCCTGGTCAACTGCAGTCCCGCATACCCAGTGCCACGCGGACAAGCTCTACAGCCCCTACCCTGGTGAGTGTAGCGGAACATTGGACATGACGAGATGGGAGTTGTTGGTCTTGCTGGCCTTGCTGGATGCTGGACCCTGTGCTGCAATGATGGACCTGGCAGCTCCCTGGGTGGCCTGGTGGATGGTGTTGCTTGGCGACTGGCATAGGCCCAGTACTGCACTGAGTCTTTGTTGTTGCTGGTCGCAGAAATCAAACAGTCACAGCCACGGCGCGAGTGAGGCGCAGGCAGCATCATTCACTATGGACAGCCTGGTTGTCCCCCGGCCCTCATCCGAGGCCCTCATGGTG
Source organism: Haematococcus lacustris (assembly GCA_030144725.1). NCBI lineage: Eukaryota > Viridiplantae > Chlorophyta > Chlorophyceae > Chlamydomonadales > Haematococcaceae > Haematococcus > Haematococcus lacustris. The sequence goes on along the minus strand of JASKMD010000024.1, from coordinate 2,954,390 downwards.
CAGGAGGCCCGTTGGGGCCCGGACCTTGACCTCGACCTGTGCGGCTCCAAGCCAAACACGCTCCACTCTGGCTCCGTCGCCTTCACAGACCTGGGTGTTAGCACTGAGTCCCATGCTGGGGAGCCCCACAGCTCCTGGAGCTTCCCAGCCCCACACACTCACACACAGCAGCCATCTGAGCACAGTGGGGGTTCAAGGCAAGGCATGCACCTGCCAGGCCCGCTGGCTGTACGTCATGCGCTCCCAGAACAATGGCAGCCACACTTCAGCTATGCTAACCTTCCCAGGGACACCCCTGGACTCCCTATCGGCTTGGACCCAGCACGCAGCCTGGACCTGAAGGCTGACACAGCGGCATTGCACCTGCCTCATCAGCCCAGCAGGGCGCAGCCCAGCCCAGACAGGTGCAGCCGGATAGGTACAGCAGCCCATCCCAGCACAGTTGGGCACGCAGACCCCGGAGCAGCTGGTGGCAGTGCTGGTCTTGGTGCCTCAGGGTCGCATCGTGAGGTGCTGTGGGGCGTGACGTCTGCTGACGAGGCTGAAGTAGGGACAGCTCCGGACACCAGCGTTCAGCCTGACACAAACAGCAGCAGCTACCGCTGCCTCGAGCGCCTAGAGGCTGCATCAGGCGAGACTCAGCAGGAGCCATTGTCAGGTGCACTGCCTGCTGCCCTGAAGGAGTTGATAACGTGTCACTACCCAGCTGCTGCCCCTAACCATATAAGTAGAACATCATACGATCACCCAGCTGCTTCCTCAACCACTTACCTTCCACAGCTTCCTGAGGCAGCAGCCGCAGCAGCAGTAGCTCCAAATGCGCAGCGTCCAGTGAAAGAGTGTAGCGCTTCTGATGGAGACTTGCTGGCAGTGGGCCGTCCTGAGCTGGCAGGCCCTATACGATCAGCAGCAATGGCTGCAAAAACTACTCCCACCATGCTCACTCTGCACCGCCAGCCTGTGGAGACCAACAGAACAGGCACGGCAGCAGCGCCCCAGCACCTGGCCGTGCAGTATGGCAGCGTGGACTCCCTGGGGCACTGGAGCTCCAGCCTTGCTGCCATGACCACATTGGCGTCTGCATTAGACAGGCAGGGTGCCTGCAGCAGAATGGCTACAACAAATGTCAGCTCCAGCAAGCCAACTGACGGCACTGAAGTGCGGGATTCAGCCACATCCAGGCATACCCACACCTGGCCATTGCTGACCGACGTAACGGCTGCAGGTCATCGTAGCAGCAGCAGCCCCTCCCTGCAGCCCATGCCAGCCTCCCTGGCAGGCCCCTCCAGAGACACCTTGACCAATGCCGCCCGCACAAGCCCAGTGCAGGGGTTGGGCTCACCCCTTCTGCCTGATGCCAGGCCAGGAAACCAACAGGCTGTTGATGGCGCGGCTCCGGACCCACACCCACAGGTGTGCCACCTCACTTGCCTCACTTCATTCTGTGCCTATGCTTGTTGCTGCTCCTCGTTGCACAGGCCTGCCTGTTTATGCCACTTCCTAGATATCATGTGGGTTGCCTGACTTACTCAGCCTGTCTCATGCACCATGCAAGCCGTAGTGTGAGGGCCTGGGACACAACAAACAGTCTCCAGCAAACAGTCAGTCAAATAGGTTGCATGATGGCATGGGTCTGCAGTGTAGATTGCAGGGTGCTGCCATGGCATGCATGCATGTGCATGGTGGTGCATGAACAGCACCTCCTTCATCAGCCCGCAAGGGCAAAATCAGGTCCCCCAAGTAGGGGTGGTGTTTGGTCTGTGTGGAGTTATGTCCTCATGCACATGGCATGGGCGCTATCCACGCATGCATGTACAACATTGCGTGATTCCCAGTCTGCAGGCTGGTGGCATGCAGTGGCACTCCCAATCAAGGTCCGGGCCGTGGCTCCATTGTCTGACAAACATCCAAGAAACTCAAGAGCAGGGTGCTGCTGGTTTCCAAGGACTGGGAGCCAAGCATGCCATGGTGTGTGGAGAGCAGACAATGTAGCTGTTCTTTATCCATGCTCCCCTCTTTACTCCATCTATTGCCGCTGAAATGCTGGCCGTGATGAAGGGGATCTCCTTTGCCATAACTGGTTTGTCCCTGCTTCTCATGCCTGTGCTTCCGCCTGCCCCTTACAACTGCCCAAATCAACAAAACCTGATTTACACTCACAGCTGACAAGTTGTCGACATCACCGTGGCCAGGGGTGACTGCTCAGCTTATGAGCTCCGCCATGTGGCTGCTGCATCACAGATCTCCTCATCCTTGTCACTGGGGCAAGATGGCATCCCTTTCTTCGGCTTCTCACGTAGCAGCCCTCAAGTGGGCCTTGACCTGCTATCCTTTGTGCAAGGCAGCAGCAGTGGGGCCCTGGCCGAGACCCTACTCTCCCAGCGCTGCTCCTCACAGGCACGGTCACAGCGTGTATTGATGGGTGTGGGCGGGCACAGGACACCAAACAGCAGCTCGAAGCAAGTGCAGCTTGGTGGGGCTATGCCGCAACAGCTGGTGCCAGGAGGCAGCAGGCTCTACGAGCAGCATCCTGGGGCGGCTATATCCTCATCACCCTGCCTGCAGCAAGTCGCGGTCGGTGCCGGCCAGCAGGCCAACACTGGCCAGCATGTGTCCACGGGCCATGCGTCCCCATGCACCAGTGTGTCAGTTGATGTTTTGGTGAGTAATTCAAATGTGGGAGTAAGCACAACAGTACGAGGGATGCATGCCATGCTTGCTGCAGTACCCAAGCGCCCAGGCAAGCAACATTGAACAGACGCACGGCTTTCTCGAATAGGGCACATTCCTTCACCGCAGACAAATCAAACAGCTTTGTAATCAGCAGGATCTGTTGTGAATGGGCTGATTGAGAAAGACTGTCCAGCCTTTCCTGCACATGCTGCCAGCTTTGCTCCCAGTTTCCAGGTGTGTGATCTCCTTCCCTCTCTCGTGCTGCCTCCGCAGGCCCTCAAAAACCAGCTCCAAGGCTCCTCACGCCGGCTCATTGCTGCACTCCTTCAAGCCTCACCCTTGCCTTGGGTCAAGTCCGCACCTCGGCTGTCGACCTGCAGCATGGCTGCCGACTTCCACACACGTCCAGACGCCTGCAGCATGTCTGGGCAGGCATGGATGGGCAGCAGGCACGGGAGCGAAGCTAACAACATCATACAAGACAGCGTCGGGCCTGTGTTGTCTGGGGTAAGCGCTGGGATGAGGGAGGAAGGCAGCTGCCGTGCCCTTGCCACTGCCATGCCCTTGCCTTGATTTCCATTTGATGACACCAACTCTTGAGCCACTCTAGTCACAAACATGAAATGCTACAGGGTGACACAGGTGCACAATGCGAGAAGGGCACAGTCGTAAACCTGGTGACACAGGACCACCGCATGTGAACACTGCTGGGTCCTGGTGCAGGGCCTGTTTATGCCAGGCACGCCTCGTGTCCGTCAACTGCGCAAGGCCTTGGAGAGGACTGACAGCATGCACAGGCGCATGGCTGGCATGGTGCTGAGGGCCAAGCAGCATGCCTACCGCCTCAAGCACTGCACATCTCAGTGAGTCAGGCTCCTGTCACATGCTGCTGCCCTAGCCCTGCCATGCTCCCCAGCTTGCGCCGGTCAAGTGGTGCTAGCAATAGCACAATCACACAATGGCATAATCTACTGCAGGCATATAGAGGCAGTCATTTGTAATGTAGAGACAGGCGTGTAGAGACAGCCATGTGTTGCTAGTAGGATTGATGTTGTTAGGGGTTGGTGCCAATGCCACCCCATGGTAGCGACCGTGGTAGAGGTATCGTTTGGCACATATATTAAATCTTCTATAATACTCTAGTGATACGCCTTATAAGTGAAATCATTTCGTCACCAAATTGTATCACCAATTGTTTGAGCATGGAACTTTTGGTCGGAATTCTTTGAGCATGAGATGTTTTTCGTCACCAAACTGTATCACCATTTGTTTAAGCATGAGATTTGGGTTTTCACCAAATCAGCGTATCACCAACAAGGCGTATCACTATGGTACATCTATACTATTAAAAACCAGGGGGGGGGGGGGGGGGGGGCGGCGGAACGGCCTGCGATCACTCCTACAAGTTAATCCCTGCGTCCGTCCCTGCGTGTTGACCAACCTTGTCCGATCGGGTTGGAATTTTAATAGATGGTAGTTTGCAAAAATAAAACATATTTTGCAAGAAAAATAGTTTGAAAAGATTAACAGCTGTTGCGCTGTGGCCCGCAACCTATCCCTGCACTCATCCCTGCACTCTAGCCACAGGGCCACAGCGCAGCCGCCTTTGATTTTTTTAAATATTTTTTTTCTAAAAAATATGTTTTATATTCTGCAAACTACCATTTATTAATATTTCAGCCCGATCGGACAAGGTCGGTCAACACGCAGGGACGGACGCAGGGATTAATTTGTAGGAGTGATTGCGCGCACAGCCTCGCAATAATGATGTAAGGACTCCCTCCGCACAGAATCGCGAAAGAAGCACTGTGCCCTGAGATCGACTTCCGATTAGCGGTTTTAACGCCCCACAAATAGTAGCTACCAACGAACTTGGCTTAGCAAGCGATGGCGATGCAGGCAGCAAAGAGATAGTTCTGACTCCGCGGATGGTCAAAAAGCCAAACGAGTCAAGTCTGACGAGCTACAGCTACGGCTCCAATAGCCTCATCATGCGACCCTCCTCCGTGCCCCTCTAACAGGGCATTGTGATGAGGCGACAAGTAGGCTGGATGATTGTAGTTGGCCTTCAAGCCGTGCCAGGCCTCGCACACGCTGTAATGATGGGGCTTTGTACACAGATAATCAGGGTTGGCCAGAACCATATAAATGTATATACGTAGCGTACCCCAACCAACGTGTATCCGTAGGCAGCTGTAGGTACGTAGGTTAACTGTACAATACTTTAGGTTTGACCGTGAGATCGCAAAGGATGCAGGACGCGGGTGTGTCCGTAATCGCGGGTCAAGTCGCTGCGATATGCAGCCAGCCAGCCGGTGACATTCATTGCGCGGGAACCACCTGATGACGCATACGAGGGATGTGGCGACGAGACCCGGACATGGCAGCCGGTCAGGGTAGGGCAGCAGCAGGGCAGCCGGTCAGGGAAGGGCAGCAGCAGGGCAGCCGGGCAGGGTAGGGCAGCAGCAGGGCAGCCGTGCAGCGGGTCAGGGAAGGGCAGCAGCAGGGCATCAGGGCAGCCGATCAGAGTAGGGCAGCAGCAGGGCAGCCGGGCAGCTATCAGGGTAGGGCAGCAGCAGGGCAGCAGGGCGGGAGTTTTTATAATTGTTGTGCACCGAACTGCATACTCACTGTCGCATAATAATAATCTTGCACCTACAGTACGCATGCAGTATACACATACGTATATACCGTCATTTTGGTCGCCGCATACGCTGCAGGCCAACCCTACAGATAATGTTGTGTACAGTGAGGTGTTTGCTGCATAGTCTGCTGGCCCTGACACCGATGAGGGGTTGGTAGGGCAGACACAGCCATTGCTGTCACAGTCGGACTCACTCACTCGGACTCACAACTCGGACTCACTTACTCAGACTCACCACTCAAACTCACACATCCTTAGACATCGGACTCAGCACTCAGCACTCGGAGACTCAGCACTCAGCACTGTGGCCTGGTGCAAGAGCTGGTGCAAGGACTGGTGCAAGAGCATTGTGGCCGGAGGCCGCAGCTTGATCCGTGTGCCCCGTCCGCTGTCGGACGGGCCCGCTGTACTAGTTATACAATATAGTATTAAAAGATAGTATGATATTATATTTATAGTTTAGGTCAGCTATAGTACAACTATACTTTAGGCCAAGTACACTTCATCACAAACTGAGCCTGACATCCCACACAATCAAAAAGAAAATCAGACATTGTGTCTTGAGCAGGCACGCAAGGTGCTTTTCAGGCTTCTTCTCCGTTACTTTGCCACGCACTGGTGTCAGTTCACCCAAACCTCTGTCTCCCTCATCAAGATACCCATCACATGGCATTGCTGCAGAGCTGACGCCAGCACCGCAAGCACTCTTATGTCATTGGCCTGCTGTGCTCTTGCAGGGGAAGCAGCAAGATGGTGGTGTCGCTGCGAGGCCCTGGCTCAGTGTTTGGCGTCACCAACCAGCAGGGCAACATTGGCTCTGGTGGCCTGCAGGATGCAACAAACCAGGCCAGCGTCATAGCCCGTGGCCCAGTGCAGGTGTGTTCAAAGAGCCAGGGTGGAGTCTTTCATCGTCACATTCCCTTGGCCTAAGCTGGGGCAGTGCTGCTCTAAATGCTACAGCTGAATGCACATGTGCTGAACCAGCGCCGGCGGTATCCAATAGGCTCGCATACCAGCAAATGCCATGTAGTGATGCTGATGGTGAATGCCACAGCTGCTCTCTTCCCTCAATGGAGGTAGGCCAAAGACGTTGGCATGAAGGACATTGGCATGACACGTAACTGAATTTGATCTTGAACTTGACTTTGAACTTGACCTTGGTGGCCTGGGTGGGGTGGGGTGGGGTGGGGTGGGGGCTGCTGGGGGCTGCTGGGGGCTGCTGGGGGCTGGCTGTCCGGTTGCCTGTTGCAAATGGTTACCTGGTACTTGCCCTTAGGTGGCTTGCAAGGGAGCACCATGGGGCATCACATAAGGCATGGCTCTGACTTGGTTGCTGCTCTTTCATGGTCACTGATCTGCTTGGCTCTCCAGATGGCTCCTCGTGACTGCTGGGCCTCTCCACCACCTTACGACAGGGCCTGCAGCACAGCATTGGTCCCCCACTCACACATATGCACATGAGCTGCTTGCCACAAAGTTGTGAAGGCCAGCCCTCATCAAATGGCAGATGTGTCAATTCACTGCACATTGCACCTACAGTTTCTGATGGTGATGTGCAGTTCACTGCACATTGTACCGCCAGATTTTGATTGTGATGTACAGTTTACTGCACATTGTTCCTCAAGATGCTGCCATACAGCTCTTAGCGAGCGGTGCTCTTTCGCTTCTTCGGAGGCATAGCGCCACTAGGCGCAGGGATTTCACGGCTCACTTTCCTGCCACAGCGGCGGCATTGTCGCGGCCCTTGATGCACAGATCCTGCTGATCCCGGTGGATAAGCTGGCGCACTACCGCAACGAGCCCCTGGTGCGCGCGGCGCTGAACAAGAGCGCTGTGGCCCTGGTGGTGCAAGAAACCCTGGAGCGATTTGTTGAGCATGAGGCGGAGGTGAAGCAGGTGGGTGCTCCTGTCTACTCTCATCGCGGTTTGCGGTGCTGGTGTTGGGGCCGGTGCCCTAGCCAACACTTACAGCAAGGCATCCACACTTCCTGGCTGACTGGCGCATGTGAGCATGACCACTGGCATATGCCATGACATCATCATCATCATCATTATGATCAGCAGCAGCATGCCATGGTTTAGGCTCACTGTTCACAGACACACCATGCCTTGTTTTGACGCATGGCCATCCTGGTCTGCAGCCTTTCCTGATGTCTGGGCCGCACAGGTCCAGGTCATGTGCACACACAGCAGCTCTGCCGCACGAATGCCACACCCACTTCAAGGCAGTATATGGTGTACAAAAACTGTGCATGCCCTGAGTGCTGCTCAGATTGAGACCATGCGCCAGGTGGCAGCTCAGCAGCTCGGTCTAGAGGCTCGTGCTGAGGAAGTGCTGCTGCCGGCCGCGATGCGCATTCGAAAGCTGTCAAGTCTGCAACCGGGTGGGCAGTCACTGCAGCACACCCCCAGCTTGCCTGGCATCGCCTCCTCATCTCGCTGCTGAGATATTGTTACTCTGTTCAGTTACAGCCGAACCTTATCAGGCAATAGCAAGTATGTTGGCGTCATGCACGGAGCAAGAGGTCGCATCGGCCTTCTTAATCACCCATGTCACGGTCGAAGGCACTTGTAGGCACAGCCTGTAGCGCAGGAATTTGCACTAGGAACATGCATTTCCTGTGAGCCATGAGACTAGCACACCCCCGGGGGGGCCAGGGGATATAGTCATGCCATCTTAAAACAACGTTGCACCAACCTGATATTGAGGTGCGAACTCGAGTCACACATCACCAGGCAACAACCCTGGTTCAAGCCTGCAATGCTGGTAATGCATGTAGTAGAATGGCCATGATCACACTGCCAACTCAGGTAGAGGTCTGCAATGCCATGTACGTATGCACTGCTGACACAGCACTGCTGTGACCTGCCCTACGGGTTACTCGACGTGTGCTCATGTCCATTCAGCCCATCATGTGTGCCATGTCTGACTCAGCTCCAATCATCTTCCTGCTGCATGTGGTGGCATGCAAGCCTGTGGCAACTGTATTGCTGTGCTGAATTCGTGCAGATGGACAATGATAGGGAAAGGATGGCAGGGATAAGCGTACATCCCATGGTTTGCAGGGACATAGCATCAGGGATCTCCACTCCATGCGTGATCTTGATCCAGGTTGCTTTCATGGATATGGACTGCCTAAACGGCATGGTCGTGCATGGTACAGCATAATGCATAGGCAGATATACAATGATAGATCACTCGGTGTGCTTGATGACGATCGGCATGTCTGCTGGTAAGGATATGAGCGAAGGTCAGGAACAACACATATTTATTTCACCATCGTTCGGTGCATGATGCATGGTGCATAACGTGTAATGGAATGGCAGGTACACAGGTGCCTGGTGTCAGTGGAGGGCCGTGAAGGATAGCCTCAAGCAGGGGCGCATAGTTGCCGCATAAAGGGCCTGCAACGTGCCCTGCCGTTCACGCACCGTTTCTCAAATAACCTGGGCCGCCACATTCTGGTTCTAGGGTAATGGATACAGCTTGGATGCGGCTTTACAGAGGTACAAAGTTACTCGTGTGTAGGGAACGGTTTCTTAATTAAGTTTAATTAGGCGTCATATTAAGTATCAGGTCGCTTACTACAACTTAATATTAAGCACTGGTTACTCTCTTTTCCTTTTGCTCGCGGTATTACCATTTGTGCACTACTAGCAACTTTGCTCAACTCGCATCGTTTGTGCTTAAGAACCACACCATTGGCCTTTGCTGGGTGCGCAGATGCAACACCAACCAAATCGCGTCTTTGTGCAACTTGGTCGCGGTCCACTGCGGGGCCGGGCCCCAGCGACCCAGTCATAGCCATTTCGCTGTAATATAGCTGTTCCGGAGCCACTACTGCTTGTTGGCATATGTTGCTGCCTGCCCGCGTGCCTGCCGGCTGAAAGTGCAAATGTGAGGCGATTACGGTTGCGACCCGTGCGCTGGGGTCGCACAGCTGCACTCATGGCAGTGTGGGTCAAAATAAAGCCACACTGCTATAAGGGGCTTAATACGACCGGCCTTAATTTAATTAAGCTATTAAGTTAATATCAAGCGGAGGAACCGCACCCTACTCGTGTGTAATAACATGCAATTTAGGCGTGTTTTTACATTGTTACAAAGCTACATGTAGTTACATTGTTACATTGTTACACAATTACGCCTGTAATCACGTACTATTACATGTAATCATGCATCACTGAATGGACAACACCCGTGTAACACGGGGATATGGGGATGGCGTCATGGACGAGTAGGAAGCGCACTGTGAATACTGATTGTCGCGGGCATCGCAGTTGCGGGAGCTACAGGGAGGCCTGCTGGGTTGTTATGTGGTCATGGGCACCTTCACCACATCCCGAGCGCATATCGAGCCCAGAAGCAAGTGTTGCATACAAGGCAAGAGCATTGCTGCAGCTCCAATCTGAGCTACAACGAGTGCAGCACCAGCAAGGCCAGCTACCGCAGCGACACTGTTGGCTTGTCCCATTTGATGGCCGGCTACCCCTCATCTGGGTCTAGGTGCTTGTGTTTGGCTCTGGGTGAGAGTAGGCAGCGAGGCCTGGGAGGGGGTGGACCGGGCAAGGCAGCACACCAACGACCTACACCCTGCATCGCCGCCTGGGCCGCATGTTACTAACGCACTTGTCATAGAACATTAGACCTGTGGCAGTCCAGGCGCCTCGGCCCCTGTAGCCTCCCCCTCTGCCTCCCCTGCCCCAACGCCTGCTGGCGCCTCCACCGCCCTAAGCTCAGGTGCCACTGCCACAGCCTCGACTGCAGGCTGACTGTCAATGGCTGCAGGGGCAGGGTCGAGGGATGCGGCTGTAAGCGAAGGAGCCTGGCTAGCATCCAGAGCCGCGTCTGGGGCAGTGGCGGAGGGCTCAGCCGCCGGCTCCTGCTCCTGCGCCACCCCAGCTGCAACCTGCTTAGCAGCCTGGGCCTGTGTCTCAGCAGCAGGGGCAGGGGCAGGCTCTGTGGCAGGCGCTGGTGCAGCATCCTCCGTTGCCACCGCTTGTGGGGCAGCTGGCTGCTCATCTGCCTGCGGGGTGGGGGTGGGGGCCAGGGTGGGGGCGGGGGCGGAAGGTGTGGTGGCGAGAGGAGGGTCCACCGCCTTAGGCTCAGCAGCCACTGTGTCAGCAGCCACTGTGTCAGCAGCCACTGTGTCAGGGGCTGGCGCCGAGGTCGTTGCCTCAATCTCAGCGGGTGGTGCATCACTGGGCACACTGGGGGTGGAGGCGGCCGCCTCAGCTGGTGGTGGGGCAGGGGTGGGAGCCGGTGCTGCTGCTACAGGTGCCTGCAGAGCCACAGCGGAGCACAGGCAGGGCTGGCAGTCTGGGCACTCCGCAGTCAGGGTGTCAGGCAGGCAGCAGCAGTGGTGGAGGTTGTCTGTGGATGCCTGTGCCAGTTTGTCCTAAGACGCTGGGCTGAACTCGCTGCTTGCCAGGTATCACATCAGTTGGCAAAGCCGGGGGTTGCAGCTCCACCTGTTGCCCCTAGCCGTGCAAGTCTGCCCTCCTTGCCCCTAAGCCCTGGGAATGAGCCAAGGGAAGAAGGAAGAAAGACTGTGCCCCTTTTCATTTTTATAATTGATAACTCCTCTCTAAAGCTATAGGCACCCCCTGCTACCTCCCCACTGCAGCTTTGGCAAGGGAGGGTTGTCAGACCGCCAGGGGCACTTAACAGGTGTGCCCACACTCTGAGCCACAAGAGCAGGCCACAGACAGCCCCTCACCTCCACCGCTTCCTGCTGTGCGCCTGGTGTCCCTTGGAGACCAACAGGCAGCGGCAGCAGCCCCGCGGCAGCTAGGGCAGCCAGTCCAGCGACTGCCGCTGCCGTCAGCAGCAGCAGGAGGTTGGGCCCCGCCTTGGGTTCGTCTTCGCCACCCCCGGGAGGCTGAGGAGCAGCAGCCAGGACAACCAGCGTGCAGGTGGGGTGCTAGCAGATTGTGGCAGACTATGCCGGGAAGGCTAGCAGGGCTATGTAGGCTGCCCGCTGGCATGCTTACAAACACCGTCCTAATCATGTACACGCTATGGAACGTGCGAATTGTGAGTTGCTTCGAGAGGAATAATCCCATGGAACACCGGATCCCGTGTAACGATGGGATGCCCAGTGGTCTCCGGTGGGACGAGCGTGCCACCGGTGTTGGGCTTGTGGTCATCAAGAGTGCGATTGAGGACGCTTCAACTTGATTGTAGCTGAGTGAGATTACCCACAGTCAAACATGTTCTTCCATGTTAAATGACTTATGTTTGTCTGTAAGTTGCTACAGAACATTCACAGACGTCCTGCATCTGTCATGGGCAGGGGTCCAGCGATCTTTTCTCATGAACTGCCAAGACTTGCCTTAGACCCAGAGGTCTTGCTCCGAGATGGTGCGCTCCTATTGCTCCCGGTGGCCTTGCCAGACTTGGAAGCCGCCGTTACCTTGCCTGCAGCACCCCGGGTACTGTTGGCCGCGGTCTGTACCCTCCTGCTCTTGATTTCCTGTGACACGCACGTGGACATGTTGTGATGCTGGACTGCAATGCGCGCGGCTGTTCAGCGCGCGGCTGCCGCACTTGTGCACTAAGTCACCTGCACCCGAGCCTGCGGGACATGCGCCGCGCTACCAAGAGCTCCCCGCACACGCAGAGCTGTGCGCGGCATCTGCAGCAGAGCAGCGCGTCGTGTCGCCCCACCACGTGCGACCACATCGCACTCACGATGGACAGAAGGGGTAATAGCACCATCCTGATGCTCACATAGCCACGCTGCATGACTGAATCGTGCCCCAGGCAGCCCCGCCGCAAGCTCGCATATGTACGCATCCCCCAAGTTTGGGCTGGGACTGGTTAGCAGATACTGATGTACTGAGCAGTGACGGCAGTGCGATAGCGGCTGGTGGATAAGTGGTTGGTTGGTTGGTTGGATTGATTGGTTGGTTGAGCATCATAATAAATGTTGGCCAGCTGTAGCGAAAAGGTCTGATGTCTGTATTGGAGCAAAGAGCAATGCTGTCAGCTTGTCAATAGGCCAGATTCCGATCAAATGCCGACAAGATCGATGTGCGCTGCACAACTAAGACTGGGTGTTTAACAATCGGTTTAGTGTTCCCGGGATGCTTCTTGCTCAGAATTTCTAAAGTTAAGCTAAAAGGCCATCAATTTACGACATCTATTCGGCACACATTGATGTGGTTGGAAGCTTGCCACCTCCTGCACAACACTGTGCTGTAATTGGTCAAACTGATTTGCTGCATGTGTCCTCTTGCACTGCAACGCATTTCTCAAAGGTAAATGAACTGCATGACCTGCCAGACCAGGGAAGGTTACTCCATGCATCGCCTAACGTCAATTATTGGAATGCCCACCTGCACCCACCTGTCAGCTTCCCGTAGACAAGCTGTTGCAGCGTGAAGGGTGACGTAGCGTTGCGGGGAGCCTCCGCTCATCCCTCTTGGCTTTAAGCTCACACCCACGAGCAACAGAGGCAGGGAAAGATGACTGGCGCTTCAGGCGGGAACCCTGGCGCTTTCCGAGTGATGCTGGATACTGGGTTGTGGCGGTTTTTTCCTTTCATGCTGCTCTACAGTGTAGGTGAGTAGGTTCATCACCTTCATCACCATCCTTCTTACTCTATTTGGCCAAGGAGCTATACTCCGTTGGCATTGTCACCACATCCTGAGCATATGTTGAGCCCTGATGTAAGTGTTGCGTACAAGACAAGAGCACAGCTGCCGACATGACTACAACTGGAGTCGAAACAGCTGCAACATCAACACAGCCAGCTACTGCAGCAGTACACAGTACTGTGGGCTTGTCCCATTTGATGGCCGACAACCACCCCTCTGGGTTTTGGTGCTTGTGTTTGGCTGTGCATTGATTCCATACCCAATAGACAAGGTGCCTTGCATGTGCCTTGGCTTTGGTTGCCGGCAATCTAGTAGCACTTGTTACATGCTCCAGTGATGTTGTCTTTCCCGCTTGAGCTAGCTGGTCCCATGCTCCTGCACACACACACACTTACCAACACATGTCATTGAGCTATGCAGCTGTACCACTTGTATGGTCTACTGGGCTAGTGGGCTGCTGGGCTGGATTGCTCTGCTGCCATGCTTTGCGCTTCCGCGATTTGACCGTGCCGCCTTGCAGGGTTTGCCACCCTCTTTCCTGTGGTGCCCACCATCGTGACAAACGGCTTTGCCTCCCAGACAGCCGGGTTTCTCATCAAATGCGAGGACTTCACCCCTGCCACAGCCCCTCCCGCCTGTCAGAATGCCCATGCTCAGGCAAGGGCCATAATCAGGCAGCCAGGGCTGGCTTTCTGCAGCAGCAGCCCAGGCAAGAGTGGACAGCCTCGACAAGGTTCACTGACCCAAACACTATGCTTGCCACACAAAAACAGCACCAGCATCAGCATGCGCGTTTGCATCTGCATGTACACACATTCAGACGTCATCAACAGCACTAGCGCATTTACATATCAGCAACAGCACCACCACTGCCAGCACCAGCACTGCCAGCACCACTACCAGCAGCAGTAGCAGCACTGCACCTGGGGTGGCTGCAGGCAGTGACATGGAGTTCATGGACATCCTTTGTGTCCGGCTCCATCCTATCCTTCCTGTGTGCCCCCAGCGTGGGCAGCCTGAGCGACCATTGGGGGCGCAAGCCCTTCATGCTGGCGGGCATCAGCTTGGCGGGCTTGCCCATGATCGCCCTCACCTTGCACCTGTGGGGCTGGCTGGCCATCCAGTGGTGCGTGGGGCTGGCAGGGCGGCACCTGCTCTTATAGGGGTACCTTGGGATCAGCGCACTGGCGCAATCATGCTGGGTGGCTCTTAGCCTGCCTGATGCTAGTGTTGTTGCAGTGGTGTCAGTGGTGTTTGTGTTGTAATGCTCGGTGTCTGCAATTAAGGGATAGGGCACCAGGTGGCCTGCCTGCTGCTGAAAAAGAAAACTGCTCCGGTGAAGCCGGCGTGCAAGTATGGAGCGGGGGCATGGCCTGTTCCCACCACCTACCCTAGATGTCAAGGGTCCAGAGCCTGCTGCCATTGTCGTCGAAGTGGTGTCAGTGGCGTTGTGCTTGGTGGCAGTGCTTGGTGTCTACTCCCAAGAGTTGGTGCACCAAGTGGCTGAGGGGAAAGCGCAAGGCTTGATGCTTTGAGAGCTGAGCGCATCAGGTGCTTGCTCTGCTCACCATCAGTTGTCTGCTCTGCACACAGCAGGGCCATGTGGCCGTACCCCACTAACTAAGCCTGTCAAGCTTGTGTGTGGGCCATGCTTGGCTTGTGCCCTGTCTGACCTTTCTGGCCTGTCTGGCCTGTCAGGCATGGCCTGTCTGGCCTGTCTGGCCTGTGCTTCAGTAGCTTGAGCCATGCCTGCACCTGACCTGACCTGCCCTGGCCTCCGTCCATCCCTAGCCCCTCACCCCTCACCCCTCACGCTGCCCTGGGTCAGGTACTACCCCTTGTCTGCCCTGAACGGCATGGTGTCCAGCTTCAGCGTCACAGTGGTCAGCATGGCGGACCTGTTGCAGCAGCAGCACCGCACCACTGCGGTGGGCTACTTGTCCGCCTGTTTCTCAGTGGGCATCATGGTGGGACCCCTGCTGGGCGGCTACATCAGCGCGGTGGCGGCAGGTGAGGGCGGGGGGCAGAGGGCCCAGGCAGGAGGGAGAGGAGGGGGCAGGGTCGGGGGCCAAGGAGAGTGTAGGTTACAGGGCAGGCTGGCAGGGCATCACAGGCATAGTGTGGACCGGTGTATTTTTTTCATTTCGCCCTAATGCATGAGTTATAGATCTAAAAAGTGACATGTCATAGATGCATACCCTTAGATTCGTAGCTCGACCTTACCTAGAAACATCGCACAGGTGAAACAGTCAGTGAAAAGTACGCTAAAATACGCAAGACTGCAGGTAAAAGCTCGATGCACGGTAGTGCTGCTCACAAAGCGATCATTTCATAGCACAAAAGGACCTCGTAAACGTGGCATTTCATAGCAAACGCTGTATATAGCGCGATGAAAAACCTGGTGTGTACAGGTGGAACGGCATGAGTCCACCTTCGCTTGGATTGACAAGGGGCTGGCTTTGGCACTGGCTCTGGTTCTGGCTTAAAGTCTGGCTTTGATTCTGAGCCACATGCAGGCTTGAGTTTCTGCCACAGGCAGGCTGCAGCTTTGGGTCAGGTCTATGTATGTATGAGGGTCAATGGGTTTCAGGATCAGTGAGACTAGATGCTTGACGTGGCATCACCTGAGCATCAGATGCCACAGCACCTTACTCATCCACCCTGCGGCCAAACCAAAAGAAAACAAGTCTAGCAAAGAGTTGAGCAAATTAATCAGTTTAGGCTCCAAACTGAAGGTGTAATATTCTCTAGATAGATAACCGCCTCAGTGATGGCCCCAAGCTCAGTTGTTTCAGTTTCTCAGTCCAGACACCAGCGCCATGGTTTGCTCTTGAGCTGTCCTCCTGCATCTGCCCCCTGCCTGCCCCCGAGTGCTGTGCAGTGTATGTGTGCACCATCATGATCGCCACCACGGGGCTGTACGTCCTGCTCTTTGTCCCGGAGACAGCTCCTCGTCGCTGCCCATCCACCGCCCGCCTGCATGCTGCCTGGAAGCAGGCAGCAGCAGAAGCAGCAGAAGCAGGGGACCATGGCAGTGGTGTGGATGCAGGCAGTGTGCAAGGTGGCAAAGCCAGCTGGGCAGTAGGGTCAGAAGAGCAGGAGCCGCTGCTGCACGCTGTGGTGTGCCTTCAGGACTCCGACAGCAGGCCTGCCACCCCTCCACCGCCCTCACTGTACACTGGCAGCAGCAATGTGGAGCAGCAGCAGCAGCAGCAGCAGCAGCAGCAAGCAGGAAGTGTCCTGGGCCAGCCGACGTTGCTGCTGCAACAACGTCAGGGGCGGGCGGCAGGCAGTCGGGAGCAGCTGGTGCTGGAGCTGATGGACCCAGTGGGCGGAGTGGTGCCCCATGTGCATGAGCCCCCCTTGGTGGACAGCATCCTCATGGCGGCTGGCCTGACCTCCTCAGGCCAGCCTGTGCAGCCGCCAGGGCCAGCTGCAGGCGGCGCCCCCTGTGAGGCCGAGCAAGGGCCAACAGGAAAGGCTGCAGGGTGGGGCCAGGGCGGCGAGTCCCACCCTGCCAAGGGCTCTGTGTGGGCTGTGGGTGACGAGCAGGGGCTGGAGACCACCCCGTGGTTGCAAGAGGGCCAGGCGGAGGATGGTGTGCGTGCAGCGGTGGAGAGTGCGGGGAAGAGAGCAGGCAGGGCAGCACTAGGGAGTGGTGGGGGCGGGCAGAGTCAGCTGGGTGGCAGGGCGGCCAGCATTGCCACGGGGTTCAGGATCATCTGGGCCAGCGCCTGGTACCGCAAGCTGGCCCTCATCTTCATCATCGTGGCCATGGCGTCCGAGGGGGCGCAGGTGTGGGGTGTGTGGGGGGCTGTGGCTGGGGCTGGTGGAGTGGGTGTAGAGGCAGGCGGGTAGAGGCTAGCGAGGTGTGTGAGCAGGTAGTAGTTGGGTCAGATATGGAGGGGGTGGGTGGGTGGGTGGGTGGGTGGGTGCGTAGGTGGGTGGATGAGGGGAGCGGTTGCGGTGAAGAGCAGCGTGAGGTGGTAGCAACAGTGCGGCAGTCAAATGAGGTTGCATTACGAACGGGGCCTTGCTGTGTGTGTCAAAGATGAAGAGCTGGCAAGGTCGCATCAGGTGGGAAAAGACCGTACGGCAGTCACTGGGTGTTTATTGTGAGAAGCATAGTTACAAATTAGTGATAGCGTACACAATACCATAAACAACACATAAAAGCCACAAATAAAAAATCCCAGTGTCGACCTTCCCATTGAGGCCCACCCTGACGCTACCTCCTGCCCTCCCTATGGCTCTAGCGACCACTGTTGCCTGCCTGGTCCCCAGGACATGCTGTTCCAGTACCTCCAGTTGCAGCTGGGGTTCAACACCAAGGACACCAGCCTGCTGCTGGTGGTGCTGGCGGTGTGTGGCCTGTCCATCAAGCTGCTGCTGCTGTCCAGCCTGGTGCGCGTGTTAGGGGAGCGCTGGCTGCTGGCTCTTGGCCTCACCGCGTACATGGTGCAGGCAAGTGCCGCTGCACTGTAAGCCTGCTGCAGGCTGCTGACACACACACACACACTCTGTTGCATCTCATTCCCTCCCTCCCTTTTAGCAACCACTCAGTCACACAGTCAACTCCTCTCCAACATATTCTCTTGGCGCCCTCTACCCTCCTGACCCTGTTGCCTCTTAGCGCTGCTGCCCACGCCCCTGCCCACCATCTCCTCACCGTCTCCCTTCTGCCACTCCCCCGCCATCCTCGCTTCACTTCCCTGATTGTCACACTTTTCATATCTGGCCTCACTCCCTACTCTATTTCTGAGACCCCCTGCCCTGCCCTGCCTTCCCTACCTTGCCTGCCTCCAGGATGTGCTGCTAGCCCTAGCGCCCACCAAGGCAGCTGCCCTGGCTGCAGTGGCCCTGGGCTCCTGGGCCTGCGTGTGCTGGCCCACCACCATGGCCCTGCAGACCAGCCGTGTCAGCCCGCTGGAGATGGGCGCCGTCTCGGGCGCACTCTCAGTGAGCACCTGCCCTGCTGCCAGGCCCCTGCGCAGCCTTTTGAACGCTTGGGGCAGGGGGGCTGGGAGGACAGGGGGGCTGGTCATGAGCCTTACCCTTGCCTGCCAGACCTGCCCTCCCACTAGCTGTGTTTTAAGCCGTGCCTGCTGGTGTGGTTGACCTTGCAGGGCATCAGCTCACTGGCCACTGGCGTGGGTCCGCTGCTGTTTGCTGCGCTCTTCTCAGCCACGTCACGCACAGATGGCTCCCTCCCCTACATGCCCCAGGTGCGACCCCACTGCCACCCTGTGCCGTCTTTGGTCTCCATGTGCTGATGGAAGCCAGGTGTTATCATTGGGCCGCATAATGATGAGTGCCGTGTTATGATGATGAGGATGACGATGATGGTGATGGCCCTGACCCTGACCAATGGCTGGCAACCCAAATGTTGTGGACTGGCAGCAGCTGCAGCAAGGCCACACTCCTTGCCAGTCTAGCCAGGGGTTGACCCTGCCCCTGGCCCTGCCCCTGGCCCTGGCCCTGGCCCTGCCCCTGGCCCTGCCCCTGCCCCTGCCCCTGCCCCTGCCCCTGCCCCTGCCCCTGCCCCTGCCCCTGCCCCTGCCCCTGCCCCTGCCCCTGCCCCTGCCCCTGCCCCTGCCCCTGCCCCTGCCCCTGCCCCTGCCCCTGCCCCTGCCCTTGCCCCTGCCCCTGCCTCTGGCCCTGGCCCTGCCTCTGGCCCTGCCCCTGCCTCTGGCCCTGCACTGTGCTGCAGCTCACAAGCCCTGCCTGCTGCAGCTGCATGGCTGCTGGGGCATGTCAGGTAGGAGATGGACGCAGTGTCGCCATCGTCACCACCATCATCATCTTGGCATAGCCTTTGCTGGTGCTGGGGCTGGGGCTGCGGCTGGCTCAGCAGGCCAACACCTCAACCAGCCGCAGTCGAGGCTTGCTTGCATGCAAACATGGTTGGGTGGCAGCAGTGCACGCATGTGCCTCCTGCACCCTGCGCCACAAGAGCCAGGGTCTAGCCAGATGACTGAGGCAGGGTCTTGTCAGACAGCTGTGCAGACCGCCAGTGACCCAGACTGCCTGCCCTGCGCCATGCATCACCCTGACCCATCAAGCATGCTTAGTTTGATAGATTTTCCATGTGCTGCAGCAACAACGCCATTGATGCCAATTGGACTGCATACCGGTGGATGCCTTGTTTGATGATGAAGAGGGCCTGACCCTGATCAAGGGCCTGACTGGTGCTGACTTACAGCAGCTGCAGCAACGCCACCCTCTCCACCAGACTCCACACCAGGAACTAGGCACCTGGTGCCTCAAACCAGACCAAGCATCAGACGTCCCACTTGCCCGCACCCTCCACCCCTACCTCTCACCTCTACACCCGCCCCTGCCCCTGGCCCTGTCCCTGCTACGTCCCCCCCCCCCTGGCCCTACCCCTACCCCTGGCCCTGCACCTGCCCTTGCCTAGTTATGATGATGGTGACGACCCTGACCATGTGGCAATGCAGATGTTGACGATCTGTAACAGCTGCAGCAAGGCCACTGTCCACGCCAGACTTCACCCCAGGCACCAGACCAGACGTCACATGAGACCTCACCCTTCACCCCTGCCCCTGCCCCTGGCCCTGCCCCTGCAGGTGGTGTGGTACCTTGCAGCAGCGCTCACTCTAGGTGCCATCCTGCTGACCATCAGCCTGGACACCAGACCCGCCACCCCACCTGCCACCAGCCGTCTTGTGCCCAGGCCTCCCACCCAGCCACCGAGTCCCAAGGCCACAGCGCCCAGCATCACTTCAGCACCACCACCGCTTGGCTACGAGCCACCACAGCCTGTGGAGGGAAGGGCAGGAGCAGCACTGGTGTGAGCCGAGAGGTCAGCTGGACTCGCTTTGGGCGCTATGGGCTGACACACCTCACTGTGGCTGTCTGGGCTTTTTAGCGGCGGTGTGGGCAGGGGGAGGGATGGCTGGGAGGGGCTCGGCATCAGCCGTAGGTGGGGGCTGCTTGCTGCTGTAGCAAGGGAGGCATGGCACTTATGGCCGTCTTGGGGTCAGGAAGCTTGATGCCCTGGCGGGTGGGGTAGCCCTCCAGGAGCCGGAGCAGCAGGCTCAAGGCACCTATGCAGGCTGTGCCCCGCTGCTGCCCACTGCTGCCTTCACTCTTCCCGTTTCTTACTTGCTTGTGAGCTAGGCATGGTAGCGTGATAGAGCAGCTGGGAGGGCTCTGGCAGCATGAAGGACATTGCAGAGCGCAAGGTGTGCAGTGGGGCAGTGTAGGCGGTGCAGGCATAGGGTCACGCCCTGGGACTGCCCTCGTTTTGACGCGCACGGCTGGGTTGTACCCTTCTTGCGCTTCTTGCCTGACATTTGCTTGTACAGCGACATCAAGGAACAACCCAGCTTTGAGGCTTTGGCTGCGTGCAGGTTTGTTGTTTTGGGGTTTTGGGCGTCGGGCCTAGGGTCAGTCAGTTACACCAGCCATAGTCAGGCTTGTGTGCTCAGCCTGCTCCTGTCGTTACTGGTGCCAATGTCTTGTCATTGTAGTCCTGTCATCACTTGTGTCACTATGTCACAGCCTTGGCTGTCAAGTGCAGGGAAGCTCTGGGGTCTACAGCTTTCTGGCCATTGCTTGTGGTGTGCACGGCTGTTCCCGCACTAGCTGTGGATGCTGTGTGGGCTTGGGGTGGAGGGAGAACCATACACAGCCTGAACAAACTCCAGATGAATCCTTTGTGTGTGCGAGGGTATTGAGCTGTTCATCATGCGCTTACTTGACGAGGAAGCTGGTGTGGCAAACAGAGAGGGTTGAGCGCGTCTCTTGCCGTGTGTGCCATGCCATGCTTGTGCCTGGGTGATAGCTTGGGTTAGCTGGGTTGGCTGCATTGGCTGGGTGCTGTTGCTCTTGTTGGACAGCCAAATTCCACAGCATTGTTTTGGCAGCTAGAGAACAAAACATGTAGTATGTGGCGCCTGTGAGGCCTCCTTTGAATAGGCACATGGTGCCCACAGTGATGCTTGTGCAGGTGCATGGGTGATAGGTAGCAATGTCAATGCGCCCATTGAACCTGGCGGGGAACCTCAATGGAGTTTGGTGAAGCTAGCATATCTGCCAGGTCCTGCGGCCTTAGGGTCGGGCACCTGCTTTGCGCTCTGAACCCACACACCCCAGGGTGCCTGACAGCAGGCCAGTCTATAGCCTGCAGCTTGAGGGTAAGGGGGAGGGCTGGCCTCCAGTTGGTGGGATGCTGAGCACACACGCGTCAGAGCCTGTGTACTCAGCCATGGTGATGATGTATTAGCGCTTGTTGTGTCCGGTAATGGCAGCGGTGGGTGGGGCTGGCACTCACCCGGAGGGGGTATGGTGATGAGGAGCAAGGTGGCAGGACGAGGTAGGGACATGCAGTGCACATTGCTGCAAATATGTTTGTGACTAGGCAGCCCCCAACGGCAATGACCCCATCGGCATTAGTAGCCGGGTTCCTTAGCAAATTGCTGGGCCACTTGCAAAGGCATGTTAATGATGATGATGCTTTGTGTTGTGAATAATATGGATGAACACGATTTTACATACCAGTGCGAGTGTGTGGTGTTTTCATGGTTGTCAGGACTCTCAGCAACGTATTGCGAGGCCAAGTGCACCAAGGTGCACAATGGGACATTGTATCTTTGGGGCACTTGGTCGTGCAAACCTCTACTTACAGCTGCTTGTCTTGCAGGTATGGTGGCATGTGATTCAGGCCAATACCATTCCCATGCCTGAATATGCAGCGTGCAACATATGAGCACACCTTCCCAACGTCTCAGGCAGCCTAGGATCTCACAAGAACCCGGCCCATCGCCGCAATCACCTCTCGAAAGCTTGTCGACCAAGACTATGTCGGACCGAGCTGCAACTGAGAGCGATACTGGTTTGGAGGGCGTCAAACCCTCTTCACACTCGGGGTTCCCTAGTGGATTTGTGAGGCGATCTGCCACATTATCCTCTTGACTACAGACCCGGTCATATCCCATCTTTAAGCCATCATATTCAGTCATATGACTAATTACTCAGCAAGTTATATGATCGGTCGCGCCCTAATGTCGGTGTGAGGGAGCTTCTTGATAGCAAGTTGAAAATGAGCTCTCCGGCTGGTTTGGCTGCTCCTTGCCTTGATAATCCGCACAATTAGGTCGTTGGTGCATAGCTCAGCACTTTGCATTCTCATCTGCAAGCTGACCCAAGCTCGGGCGCCCCCAACAACAGAAATCCTACCCCTGGTAGTAGCACGGCTGTAACTCTGCACTCACTGTGCCAAACATTATGCTAGATGATTCACAATGTAGGCAACCCAGCCAGCTTCCTTCAACCTATCCAGAGTAATTATGCAGTCAGTAGGCCGTGCACAGCAAAGCATCAAAGTAAGTGATTCAAAACTGAGCCGTTGCGGAGCATGCAGTCATCGCTGCGACCGCCCGCGTCGCTTAGGCTGCTCTACACGAGCATGCGCGTCGGCAGCAGCAGTCGGATCGCAGAACGGTTGCGGGAATGTGGCACAGAGGCGGTTGGTAGGTGCGGTTGGGAGAGGTGGCCGCGCACTTCACAACCTGGTTTGGCGCTGGGGGGCTGTCTAACTATGTCAACTATGTCCAAAATGTCACCGCTTGCGCCAAACCAGCAAGTGTGGTACGCTTGCGAAGCGTGCAGCCAGGAGCCGGCGCTGATGCACCTAGCAGCCATAGCAGCCTGCTGAGCTGAGGTCTGTGGTTGCTGACCTAGTGCCTGGTGGCACCCCCAGACCTTTGAGGAGTGTCATCCCGTCGTCCCTCACTTATCCGTGCCGTGCATCACTCATCCCTCCCTCATCCCTCCCTTATCCCTCCCTTATCCCTCCCCGCTCCCTCCCCGCTCCCTCCCCGCTCCCTCCCCGCTCCCTCCCCGCTCCCGCCCCGCTCCCGCCCCGCTCCCGCCCCGCTCCCGCCCCGCTCCCGCCCCGCTCCCGCCCCGCTCCCGCCCCGCTCCCGCCCCGCTCCCGCCCCGCTCCCGCCCCGCTCCCGCCCCGCTCCCGCCCCGCTCCCGCCCCGCTCCCGCCCCGCTCCCGCCCCGCTCCCGCCCCGCTCCCGCCCCGCTCCCGCCCCGCTCCCGCCCCGCTCCCGCCCCGCTCCCGCCCCGCCCCGCCCCGCCCCGCCCCGCCCCGCCCCGCCCCGCCCCCGCCCCGCCCCCGCCCCGCCCCCGCCCCGCCCCCGCCCCCGCCCCGCCCCCGCCATGTACGGCACACTGAATGGGCGCACAAAGGCACTCCAGGCTGGTTCGCCTTACCCCTCATGTTCTGTGTATACAAATGTCATAACCGCCCATGGGCCTTGCACGATCCTCATCTGCCTCGGACCACCGCCGTCGGGCCTTGCATCAGCGTCCACCGCTTTCGGGACTAGTACCGCGCTCCGTGCGCTCTTGGGTCATGCATCTCTTGTTCTTTCGCAATCAACAGGGCTTGCAGAGCCACCGTCTTCTCACGATTGCCACTGTGTCATCGCCGCTCTTGCAAAGGTTAATCTCCGCGACGGGTTGCACCGCACAAAGGCTCAATAACCACTGCTTTCTGGGCTCTCTAGCCTCCTCTCTTGGCTCGAAGCCCATACACAGCCGTCGCTTCGCGACAATTCCATGACGCACTACAACCAGCTCAAATGGCGCACTACAACCAGCTCCGAATCAGCCGCGATTCCACGCACCATTCAAAGCGTTGTCTGCCACTCAAGTACAAGCAGAACCGCGTCAAGGACACCCAGTCGGACTCAGAGGCATCGGTCGGAAACCAACTGTTGCGTTATCAGTGGCGGTGATAGAGTTCTCCGCGACAGACCAGGGCGTTGTCCTCACAACACATTTCGGTGTACTCTTCCGTGCACTCGCCTCAGTGCCGGCACTCAAAAACGCGGCTTCATGCACGTTCGGCGTCGCAACCGCATGTTGCGCACTTGCACTGACTCCAGTTGAGCCTCCCACTGAGCCACTAATTGGGCCTGCGCCTGCCCCACGGGCCTCACTCGCCACCCGAGCCTCACTTGCCACGCGGGCCTCTCTCACCGCCCGCTCACGGGCTTCCACTTCTCTCTCACGAGCCTCAAGCTCCGCACGCATCCTGCGGAGCTCTTCACCACTCACCACATCGCGCGAAAGCGGAACGTCACCCTGGGCTCCTTCGCTCATCATTCTTGGACGGAAACGCACAAGGCCTGCATCTTGCAACAACTTTGCTGCAACAACACAATTACCCGTTACATTAGCGAGCTGCTCAAAGAAAGTATCCGGCAGTATGATTGTACTGCTGCCTGACATGTCTAGAAAATTGCGGCAACCACAAGTTACTAGCAATGTGCAGGCGCACAGCCTCAAGCTCGCGCTCCTGATCCGGGTTGAAAGGAAACTCCAACTGTCCTCCCGACGCTTCCCACCAGGCTTCTTCGTCTTCCCCCTCAAAACTGGGACACATTTTAACGTGCTTCAACTAATCCGGTCAAGGAGGCGCCAGGGCCGCGGTCGAAACGAAAACTCATAAATATGTGCAAGGATTCACGACCTGTTCGACAAGCTGGCTGGCAAAAGGGTGTTTAGCTCCCTAGACCTGCAGTCTGGGTACCACCACATCAGGATGATAGGAGGAATGGTACACCTGGTAAAGACCTAGGAAAACATGACTGCCACACAGTATGCAAAGTTGTTCCTTCTGCATATGTTCCGGCTGTACGGGACGCCGAGGAGTGTGGTCAGTGATAGAGGGCCCCAGTTCCAACACATGGCCAAACAGAGCGTGTTAACCGGGTAGCCGAAGAAATGCTGAGACACTTCATCAAGCATGACCAACGGGACTGGGCAGAGTACTTACCTTTGGTGGACTTCGCCATCAACACCGCCCGGCAGGAGTCGGTGTGCAACTCGCCCTTCTACCTAACATATGGCTATCATCCGCGGTTGGCTGAGCTGCTCAACCTGCCGCAGAAGGTGCCGCAGGCGCACGAATTTGTGAAAGGCATGAAGCAAGCGGTTGAGCGGGCGAGGCAGTGCCTAGCGCGGGCGCAGACGCAGACGCGCATGAAGTCATATCGAGACAACAAACGACGTGAGGTACTTTTCCAGCCTTGTGACATGGTGTTGCTAAGCACACAGAACACGAGGGGTAGGGCGAACCAGCCTGGAGTGCGTCAGCTAAAGCCTCCCTATGTGGGCCCATTCAGTGTGCCGTACATGGTGGGCAAGGCAGCTGTGAAGCTGTGGCTGCCAGATAAGTGGTCTGGACTCCACAACGTGTCCTTGGTGAAGCCCTTTCGCACAAATGCTTCAGGGGCAGTGCCTGGGCCGGTTGGACCTCCTCATGTGCAGTGGCTAGATGGAGAGCCCCAATACACAGTGGAGAAGGTGGTGGGCCACAGGCTGGAGCCCAACAAAGGCATGCGCAAGGGCAAGAGTAAGAAGGGACGGTTTGAGTTCTGTGATGTGGTGAGGTGATTTGAGGCAGGGTTCGATTCCCAGAAGACTCCTTGACAACGCCCTTGTCTGTCACGGAGAACTCTATCACTGCCACTGATCACGCAACATTTCGAACAGGTCGTGAATCCTTGCACATATTTATGACTTTTCGTTTCGACCGCGGCCCTGGCGCCTCATTGACCGGATTGGCTGAAGCACGATAAGTTGTGTCCCGGTTTTGAGGGGGAAGACGTATAAGGCTAGTGGGAAGCGTCGGGAGGACTGCTGGAGTTTCCTTTCAGCCCGGATCAGGAGCGCGAGCTTGAGGCTGTGCGCCTGCACATTGCTAGTAACTTGTGGTTGCCGCAATTTTCTAGACATGTCAGGCAGCAGTACAATCATACTGCCGGATACTTTCTTTGAGCAGCTCGCTAATGTAACGGGTAATTGTGTTGTTGCAGCAAAGTTGTTGCAAGATGCAGGCCTTGTGCGTTTCCGTCCAAGAATGATGAGCGAAGGAGCCCAGGGTGACGTTCCGCTTTCGCGCGATGTGGTGAGTGGTGAAGAGCTCCGCAGGATGCGTGCGGAGCTTGAGGCTCGTGAGAGAGAAGTGGAAGCCCGTGAGCGGGCGGTGAGAGAGGCCCGCGTGGCAAGTGAGGCTCGGGTGGCGAGTGAGGCCCGTGGGGCAGGCGCAGGCCCAATTAGTGGCTCAGTGGGAGGCTCAACTGGAGTCAGTGCAAGTGCGCAACATGCGGTTGCGACGCCGAACGTGCATGAAGCCGCGTTTTTTAGTGCCGGCACTGAGGCGAGTGCACGGAAGAGTACACCGAAATGTGTTGTGAGGACAACGCCCTGGTCTGTCGCGGAGAACTCTATCACCGCCACTGATAACGCAACAGTTGGTTTCCGACCGATGCCTCTGAGTCCGACTGGGTGTCCTTGACGCGGTTCTGCTTGTACTTGAGTGGCAGACAACGCTTTGAATGGTGCGTGGAATCGCGGCTGAGTCGGAGCTGGTTGTAGTGCGCCATTTGAGCTGGTTGTAGTGCGTCATGGAATTGTCGCGAAGCGACGGCAGTGTATGGGCTTCTAGCCAAGAGAGGAGGCTACAGAGCCTGGAAAGCAGTGGTTATTGAGCCTTTGTGCGGTGCAACCCGTCGCGGAGATTTACCTTTGCAAGAGCGGCGATGACACAGTGGCAATCGTGAGAAGACGGTGGCTCTGCAAGCCCTGTTGATTGCGAAAGAACAAGAGATGCATGACCCAAGAGCGCACGGAGCGCGGTACTAGTCCCGAAAGCGGTGGACGCTGATGCAAGGCCCGACGGCGGTGGTCCTAGGCAGATGAGGATCGTGCAAGGCCCATGGGCGGTGGAGGCCTTTGTGGCAATGAGGCATAAGGCCGCGATGAGGCGATAGATGCGCCAGTTGGTGGCTCATTGTGGCCCAATGATATTGAGGCATGTGACAAGCAACGTTTTGGCCCTTTAAAATGATGGTTGGATGATGAGGCTGAAACGTCATGATGTTGTGTATGTTCAGTGAGAGCTCAACGTGTAAGATGCTCATGAATAGCATGGAAGCACCTACTGTGGCTGCAACAAGTGCAGAGCTGCAGTTACCTTTAGCTGCACCCCCCTTACAAACGTTTGTACAAGCTCAGTCCCAGAGAGGGGGTTAAGGTGGAGAAGCAGGTGGCTGAGCTACTGGCCAAGGGGTTGATTGGGTCAAGCAGCAGCCTATCCAGGGCACCAATCCTGTTTGTGCAAAAGAGGGATGGGAACACAAGGATGTGCATCGATAACCGTGCTCTCAACAAGCTGACAGTGAGGAACAGGTACCCACTACCCAGGATTGACGACCTGTTTGACAAGCTGGCTGACAAGAGGGTATTTAACTCCCTAGACCTGTTGTCTTGGTACCACCATATTACGAAGGTCGGTGGAAATGGTACACCCGGTAAAGACCAAGGAGAGCATGACTGCCACACAGTATGCAAAGTTGTTCCTTCAGCATATGTTCCGACTGTACGGGATGCCGAGGAGTGTGGTCAGTGACAGTCAATACACACCTTTGTTCACTTGAGATGACGTTGCCATCACATTCCGATTGAAAGCATTTTGTTCGTACAATACAACAACATGTCTAGAGATAGGGAGGTCGAAAAGCATGCATGGTTCAAAGACGTAGCGAATGGACCCATTGGTGATGTTAATGGTTGGTGAGCATGTGGTGAAAGGCAATAACAATTATTTTACACGGTCTAGCAATAGTTGTAAGGCTCAAAGTGGTAGGACGCAAGGAGTGCACATCATGTGTGGTGATAAGGGACGGATGCTTTGATACCAATTCCAATCATGAAGTGTGGTCATTGTAGGTTATGTGATCGTAAACGTGGGCTCGCGTAGTGAACAAGGACAATTAACATAATACAAGGTCGCTTAACATAGACTAAGGTTGGTAACGCTATTGTCGCAGTGCCAGTACCATCAACAATGCCAATACAACAAGCTGTTGATGATAGCTTGTGGTCAGTGGCATGGCAAGATAGTGGAGGTGTGATGTGTTGCCCTCCAACCACAGTTCAGACACAACTGGCACCCAACACCACCTAGCCAGCCCCAAAACCGGTCAAGTAGTTGAAGATGAGTGACCGGTGAGAGCGTGCAGCGACCCATGGAGCTATGCTATCAACCAGGTCGGGCCGCCCAGACCCCCAAGGAATATGAGGTCAGCAGCAAGCCATTCATTGACCAGTTGCACAAGGCCTAGGCCTACGCATTATCCTGCACTCATCACTTGTTTGTGTTTGGCAGGTAGCCCCTTGGTGCCCATGCCTTGAAACAATCAGCCAGCTGCCATGGGGTGCGTGCTATCAAGGAGGGTTATCAGGTTCATGCCAGGTGTGAACGCCTTGGGGCTCGTCACCCACAATTGACAGGCACAACGACAGGCTGCGTTTGTTCATGGCGTTGTGTGTGGACTGCAAATGGTCAAGCTTTGCTCAAGTTGTTAGCCATAAGGCCGCTTGGCTGTCGTCCCCCTCTACGGGTGCGGGACCCTATACAATGCTCTTTTAGGTAAGTGCAAAGACAAAGGGCATCAGTTAAGGATGTTGGTTATGCACGCCCTTCTCCAGAACCAGCCACATTCACTACGATCAGCCACCTTCTTATGTTAATACCATCAGCTTCACATCCACCTCCTCACAGATAGAGACAAAGCCGGTTGTACACCACTGTCAAGCTTGCCACACCTGTTGTCGATCACGCTTGTGCATGCTATGGTTGGCTGGCACTGGTTTGGACGGTACAATAGGTAGGGCATCCCATGGGTCAAAGGGCACCAGCCTACCCGCTGCCGCGTCTGGCCTCAGGAACAAGGGGGTAGGGGTGACGTGCAGCGGGTCGAGCTCTCCGCCAGCTGCCCAGCAAGGGGTGGGGCTGCCAGGAGGGCGGCCCTCCAGTGGCACTTCTGGCAGCATCCCAAGCTTCATGTGGTTCGGCTGTGGGATGGGGACCTGGGCAACATGCGACCTCTGTGGCCCCTGATGGTGGTTGAGAAGGGCTGCCGCAAAGCTGAAGGTGCTGTTGGAGGCCAGCAGCACGTCAGCCTCCCGCTGCACCCAGAAGTCAGCCTCACAAAGGTCCAGGGGCCAATGCAGTGCCTGGCCTTGCTCGCCCAGCTCCTGGCTCGGCTGTGGCTTCCTTGATTGCTGCTGCTTCTCCTCCTCGTCCTGTTCCAACCGTGCGGCCTGATGGGCATCCAGCTGCTGCTGCTGCCACTGCTGTTGCTGCCCCTGCTGCTGTTGTTGCTGCTTCTGCTGCTGCTCCTGCTGCTGCTCCTCCTCCTCCCTGGTATGCTGCTTCTGCTGCTGCTTCCTATCATGTTGCTGCTGCTGCTGTAGCTGGTGGGGCTGTCTGAGTGGCTGCGCTGCTGCCAATAAATCTGCCTGCAGGGCAGCAGCCTCCCAGGACCAGGCAGGCAATCCAGCAATACTAGGCTCAGCCGTCAGCTGGCTGTCATTGCTGCACAGCCACAACACATTGAGCTCGTCAACCGGGCAGAGCTCTGGCCCTACACTACCCGCACCCAGGTCTGGCTGGTGCTTTTCAGCGGCCTGCTCTTCCTGGCTTGTGGGGTGCCATCTGCCAGGTGATGCCACAGGGGCAGCTGCAGCCGCAGATGGGGTGGGTGGGGGATGTGCGAGGCTGCCTGGCCTTGCCCAGGCTGAGGAGTTAGGCTCCAGCTGCAGCAGAGCAGTTGTAAACCAGGCATCCGGGCAGATGAAGAACACGCCAGAGGAGTCCTGCCAGGTGTTGGCTGGTCCAGTCTCAAAAGGGGGGTGCGGTCCAGGGGTCTGAGGGGGGGCTGGTGGCAGTTGAGGTGGTTGGGGTGCCCGGAGTCCTTGAGTTAGCTGAGGCGGTTGCCCTGTTGCAACACCTCCGGTGACATTTGCTCCTGCCCCGGCTTCCTTGCCTACCGGGCAGCCCTTGGCTGGTGGATTCGATTGGGAAGTGGCAGCCAGCAGCTCTTGCGGCATGCTGCTTTGCGGGGCTACCTCTGTGGTTGTGGCTGCAGCTGAGCAGCGGGCTAGGGGCGCAGGCAGAGAGGCCAGGGATGAAGCCCAGGGGTCAGCTGCGCCCACATCTCCTGGCATTATGTTGCTGGGAGCATCGCTATTCCCAATCATCATGCTTGCCGCAGCCATTGAGGTGTGCAGGGGACCCGGGGCAGACCCTGTAGATATAATGGTGCTGCACGGATCTTGTTGCGGCTGCAGATTGGCAGGTGGTGGATGGCAGGGTGGTGCTGCCGTTGTGCAGGCAGGTTCTGACAGGCACCAGGCTGGGGCGCCCAGGGTAGCAGGCGGCGGCGCGTCTCGACGCAAAGGCTGAGGTGCTGGGCTGCCGTGGGGCGCGGCTGCACCATAGAAGGCGCGTCGCATGTGCACCACCACCAGTCGCACCTTCGGCATCGGAGGCACGCAGCGCGCACGCTCAGCTGAAGACACGCAGGAGGTGTGCCGCACGACGGTTAGTGCTTCGGCTGGCTGTGGCAATGCCTGCGATCTCTGTTGGCTGGACGCCAGCGGGTTCCAGTCGCACCTGGTGTCGCTGCAGCTCAGGCCGCCCGAGGCTGCGGCGAAGGAGGCCCATGAGCAGCTCCCGAAGCTGCGTGTCCCTTGCCATGACTAAGCTGGCAATGAGGGACGCCTTGTGCGGTCGCAGCAGGGAGGTGTGCACTTGGAAGAAACCCCATAGGCCCCTGCGGTGACACCAGGGCTGGAGCGATGACTGGTGTTGTGACAGCCCAGAGTGTGGTTTATTGCCATCGTGTCTAACATCACACGAGCTTTGCCAGATATGGTGACCTCAGTGCCATTTGCACCAGCAAAACCACCGCGCATACACAGAAAGTTGCCTTATTCCGGCCACTTCTTTGGAACATGCATAGTCAGCTACAGGCAACCTAAGAGAAGCACCACGCACCCACGCAGCTGGACCATCAGCGGCCCACTAGGCCTGCAGGGTGGAAGCCCCCAGCAGGGCGGGTGCACCACCGGCTGCTCCGCCCAGCACGGAGCCAGCAGCGTGACTAGCCAGTCGGGGGCCTAATGTGGTGCCTGGACCCACAACCCACACACAGCCAGGCAGCCACACAGCCAGTAGCCTCTGAGCCTGGGTCTAGTGCTCTCCTGCCAGCCAAGTGCAGCAGCAAGAGCACTGTAGGCTAACCAGGGAACAGTGCCCAAACAGCCCAACAAAGAAAAGGTAAAAGCAAGGGGAAGGCTCCCAAGCCAAGCCCTCCGGCGCCACAGCCTGGCAGGTGGCTGGACATGGACTGCAATGCACGACATGCAGTCTGTTGGGGAATGCAAGTGGCGCCCACTGTAGCTGTGCTGGTGGCGTGACCTGCCTGGGCTACAAGCCCCTGCAAGACCAGCCAATCAAGGCCCAGCAGCAACAGCCGGTGGCACAACAGTGTGCCCGCCTTTGGCCTGCTTTGGCTAGCAGCAGCGCATAAATGCCATGAAAGTACTAAGCTGTAGCCTTGTTATAGGGGTCAGGCAAGAACACAGGCACGGTAGCCGTGATGGAAGTGATAACAGTGCGTCAGCTTGTACAAGAGGCCCGTTTGCCAGGGTATCAGGTGACAGAGTACAAGGGGGTGCACCCACGACGTCGGGGACATAGAAATAGAAACAGCAAGTCTGGGTCTGCTTTGTCTAGAACAGTACGTTCAGTATAACAGACACTGAGGCCATTACTGCAGCACACACACACGCGTTGTGATCCAGCCCAGAGGCCTCACAACTAACCTGACCCGACCTGACCCTGACCTGACCAGATCTGACCCAACTTGTGACCCATGCCCTGATGAGAGGCATCCAAATGGCAGTGCACAGACCATGTTCATAAGCTGCAGGTTGTGACGGGCAGTAGAGATGGCTGGGCAGGCTGGGCAGGCTGACATGGTGCAACACAGGCCTGTGGGTGGACAGCAGTGGCACAGTGGCATTTGAATGACAAGCAGCAGCGGCGGCTATGCATGCCTCACTGTGTGCCAGGCGACCACATGGGCTGTTCACCCCACTCACCGCATGTGCAGCTGCCTTGCCAGTTTGTCTGCGCTGGTGGTCAACATGCCTGTGGCCACAGGTTGGCCTGGAGCAGGCGCAGAAGTCACACACATTCCCGCTGTCGGCAGGGGAAGCTGCCCACCTCCCTCAGCACATCCTGAAGAACCCTTCATGTGCAGTACATCTCCCCTCTCCAACACATCGGTCGAGGCGTCAGGGTACGGCTCCAGGTTTTGTGACAGCCCTTCCAGGGAAGTAGTCACCCCTGCTGGTTGGGAGTTGATTGTCAAGTGCTGGCCAGACAGCTGTGGGAAATGCTGGCGCAACTGGCGCCCTGACAGTGGCTTCCCAGCTGCCAGGCCTGCATGGATGGTAAGGTAGGGCTCCCGTGCACGCATCCATTGCAGGAAGCCTGGATGGGACAATACTATCCGGTCAGCCACGAGTGGCAAGCCCAGCAAGACTTCATCTGACATGACCCTGACACATCCAACCTGTACACAGCAGCGTGAAGCATGCACTGGTGATACCTTCATGGCATGAAGAGAAGCAACCCCAGCCCCAAGAGGCAGCGCAGGAAAAGTTGAGGTGTTCTGTAATTTCCTCACCAGTCCTGTGAAATACTTGCGTTGCCACCATCCCTCGGGCACAGCTATCTCAACCTTCAGAAGTAGACCAAGAACTCGCACGAACATGAATTGAAGTATCGCGTTTCCCAACAATCCCAGCTGGCCGAGGCATGAGGCGCAGAGCATTCGCGTTGTAGAATGTTGATGTGACAGCTGCGCATTCACTATGTGTTTTATTCTTGTCATGCGTACATCTGCGGCGCAAGTTGTGATTTCAACGGCCACGGTCACGGTCAGCCAGGTGGAGTGGAGTGCTAATGCAGTACGTTGTCATTGCAAGGCTTAGCCGCAGCCAGTCAGTAAGAGGATAGTGAGTTTCGGATTTCCAAAATGTAATATGACAGGGACACCTGAAAGCATCTGAGGGCTAATAGTCAGGCTGGAGTATCAAGAGATGCACTGCGTGTTGGAAGTTGCAATCAAGCCATTCAGGCAACTCTTCGTCACGGGTAGTGTTGTATGTGTGACCCGGTAGGATTTCAGCAGCCACCTGCGTGAGGCACGATGGCACGGTCTTGCCCTTGCGCATGTATGGTGATGTTCTGCATTGCTATGAATCTAGTCACAGCTTAGTCGCTCAACACTTGCGTATACTTGTTTACTTTTCACATTTGTAACAAGGCACGGTCGTGCCCTTGCACACTGCGCAGCCACTTTCCATGAGCCAACAAACAAACCTAACTCATCTAACTATGGAACAGCATGTTTAATCATACTGTGATGGCACATAGGTCCTCAGCTTGGGTTGCATATGGCGAAATGCCAACATCCGGCAAGCAGTGGGCGTTGAAATAGTCTTCTAAAAAGGTGGTATAGGTTCCACTGGATATGGGTCCACAGGGTGGTGTAGTGGAGGGCAGTGTTGCAGCCCACATTGACCGCTGTGCACCATGCAGCTGGAGTAAGAGGTGGCTACACTGTCCAGGCGGCGTTGGGGCTGAAGAAAGTAGCTGGTCACGTTTGATGGCACCACCTTCCTTCCCACAGCCTGCCACCAATCTGGACATGTTGGTCCCAGGTCACACCTGCATATGCCTGCAGGTCACACCTGCATGCCTACGCTGGCCAGCTGCTGGCGGATGCTGTCCATGTCATAGTGCAGCAGGGCCTGGTGCAGCAGGCTGCCCAGCAGCAGCAGCACCACCACCATGACCCGCATCTGACGGTCCCGTGGTCGGGACTTCCCTAGCACCTGGGAGCCACCTAACCCAGCCGGCCCTGGCCCTGACAAAAGGCCTGGGTGCACCGCACCCCACCCTGGCCCACCACCTTGCCTAGCCTCGTCACTGCCTACCAAGGAGCTGCTGTGGGGCTGAGGGATAGGTGGGAGGGAGAGGGCTTGAGAGCTTGCTGGCTGCTGGCTAGAAGGCTGGCTAGGGACAGGGGCTGCTGCTGGGTTGGCTGAGAGAGAAAGGTCTGGTGAGGGTGACTGGGCCAGTGCATTGAGCATGCCCCGATAAAACCTGCAGGAAAAGTTGCCCAAGCAGGGCCAGAGGGAAGGGCCCGGTGTAATGCCATGTGGAAGAGTGTGGGATACGGGGTGACAAACGGGGCATAGGTGGTCTAGGTGGTCAGTTGCTAAACATGGGGATGCATGTGCATGTTTAGGATCCAGGGAACGAGTACCCTGCTGCTGGCTCCCTGCTCCTGCACCCTGGGCACGTGATGGCCAGCTCAACCTTGCCAAGCGTGTGATAAGTGTGCTGTCATCATGTATGAAATTGTGAAACCCCAGCGGCACTCTACGAGTCCAGCATGACTGGATGCTGCTGCATGTGCTAGCATAGCCCAGCTGCATAGAGCTACACTCCAGACACCACACTATTATTCAAGGAGCAAGCGCTCACAATGAGGGCATGAGCATGAGAACATGAGGCCTGGCCCCTCCCCTCCCCTCCCCTCCCCTCCCCTCCCCTCCCCTCCCCTCCCCTCCCCTCCCCTCCCCTCCCCTCCCCTCCCCTCCCCTCCCCTCCCCTCCCCTCCCCTCCCCTCCCCTCCCCTCCCCTCCCCTCCCCTCCCCTCCCCTCCCCTCCCCTCCCCTCCCCTCCCCTCCCCTCCCCTCCCCTCCCCTCCCCTCCCCTCCCCTCCCCTCCCCTCCCCTCCCCTCCCCTCCCCTCCCCTCCCCTCCCCTCCCTCCCATCACCCACAGTGAGGTATCGCGCACTGAAGCAGCCTGGATGACTGGGCCCATGAGGCAGCTCTTCTGGAAATGCACCTGAACGTCAGCCACAAGCAGCCACCACTGCATCCAAACCTGCTCATGCCACACTGCCACCCTCACACCCATCCCACATCCACCTGCTGCAGAGCATGCAGCCCCACCCCACTGCGACAACATAGCCCTGACCCAGCCCAGCTTAGCCTTGCTTGGCCTTGCCTTGCTTGGCCTAAGCTTGCCTTGCCTTGCCTGGCTTCGTGCCATACAATGTCTGCCAGTCTTAACAGCAGAGGCGCTGCCTGCACTGCTGCACCACCTGGCCTTTGTCTAGGCCACTGCTGATGGAAGCTCCTGATGCTCTGGAGCCCACTGTCGCGCTCCTAGCAGCAGCCTGGCCTTGCAGAGCAGCTGTCAGCAGCCAGGACGGCAGGGGGTCTTAGTCTGTCGCACCGCATTGCCTGCCTGACGCCCTGCCTGACTCTATGACATAGTCAAGGTGTCTCTGGAGGGGCCTGCCAGGGAGGCTGGAGCTGACATTTGTTGTAGCCATTCTGCTGCAGGCACCCTGCTGAAAAGTCAGACCGTACCTGGAGAGTTGAGGGCTGGAGGAGGCCCGTTGGTAACCAGCAAGTAACCATCTAATTCATTCCAGATTACGCCACGCAACGCCTTTTGTCTCGCTCCGCTACGCCGCCGTGTGTATGAGGGGCCTGGCCTTGCCCCTTCCTGCACCCGCCGTGCATTCCCACTCACTTGTACATAGACAGAGACACAGCAGCCACAGCTGGCAGCCTCCCTGCCATCCCCTCGTGGCACTGAGGGTCGCACGCTGGTGATGGTGTTGACGGTGTAGCAGTCATGGAAGGGCGCTTGCAGCGTGTTCATCACGGTGGCAAACAGCAGCTCAGGACCTGGCAGGCAGGCAGGCAGGCAGGCAGGCAGGCAGGCAGGTAGGCAGGCAGGCAGGCAGGCAGGCAGGCAGGCAGGCAGGCAGGCAGGCAGGCAGGCAGGCAGGCAGGCAGGCAGGCAGGCAGGCAGGCAGGCAGGCAGGCAGGCAGGCAGGCAGGCAGGCAGGCAGGCAGGCAGGCAGGCAGGCAGGCAGGCAGGCAGGCAGGCAGGCAGGCAGGCAGGCAGGCAGCTCGGTGCCTGCTTGCCAGGTCCTGAGCTGCTGTTTGCCACGGTAGGCTAATCAGGCAAGCCAAGGAGCTAGACAAGCAGGTACATAGACATGCGATTCGCATTGCTGAGGGCCATGGCGCCTAGTCACATATGAGAGAAGCCACTGCTCCTTCTATCCACCTCCCTTCTGCCAGGCCCCAGCCTGCCAATCCCGCCCCTACCCTGCCGTCGCCTTGCCCTGGCCGGCAATACTCATCCCTGGCTAAATAAAAATGCGCCCTGTCCAACCAGGCATGCCCGCCTGTTGGCCCTCGCCTTGGAAAACCGCAAACTGCTGGCGTTGTACGCAGTCCGCATCACGCGGGTTGGGCGCTTTGCGTGGCTGCGTGAAGTGCAGAGAACGCACAAAGCCGCTTGAACCGGCCAAGCCTAGGGTGGCCTCGAATACGCTGCGACCCTGTGCCGCGAGGTTGCTGCCGTCCTGCATGCCCAGACGCAAGCACTGTGCTAGGGCGACACGGCTAGGTGAAGCGAGCAGAAGCGGACGAGCAACCCCACATCCGCGCACATTACTGTAAACGTAGGACGCCTGGGTGAGTGGCGCCTGCTTCCAAGCCTGGCACGTCCAGTTGTATTGCCCCGCGGCCTGCACCAGCGGCGCCAACCTCACACCACCTCGCACCACAAGGCATCAGGCACACAAGATGCTGGCAGTGGTAAATGCTAGGCACTCCTCAAGCTGTGCCCGGTAACACATACCCTGCCACCACAACACGACCGGTCACTCTGATTGATCAAGGCATTAGCCAGGCACACAGCCCAGCACAGCCCCTGGTGAGGGGACCTTGGACTGACATGGTCGTGCTGTGGTCACCCAACAGCACTGCATCCTGTTCCCACCGCCACACACCTGCCTGTGGTAGGCTTCAAGGAAGGTGGCCGTGCCTGCCAACACTGTGTGATAGTAGTCTTGCACGCTGCATGACAGCTCCTGGCTGGCCAGCAGCCTGTAGTCTGAGGGTATGGGGGGAGGGCTGGCTTCCAGGGGTTGCCAGCAGTCTTCGCTGTCCTGGACACCGCATCACATCCACACATGTAAACCAAACCTCCCTATGCCTACAGCATGCTCTCCCAGTCAGGGCAACTGGCTTGACGGTTGCAGCTTGGCTGCAGCACTGAGTGCAGGGCACCTCCGGGGCTCGTGCTGCTGGGCCAAGGCTCACCAAGGCTGGGCTTGGAGACTGCAACAGCTTGCGTGGGCTTCGAGACAGTAGCTTGCCTGCAGGGGGAATGGTGGTAGCAGTGGCAGCGGCAGCATCATCACCAGTGAATGCCAGCATGCCAGCATCCAGCCTGTCTGGCACCTGCATGACTACTGGATTTCGAGCTATGCTAGGCAGCCTGGCAACGAGGTTGCTTAGCCCTTCTGGATGCGGCAAGCACAGCAGCACATTTAGAAAATCGTGTAACGCACTGAGAAGATGCACACCCAGCCTTCCTCCAAGAAACGTCAACGCAGCCACCCCGCCGACACGGAGCGCAGCGCGGCCAAGCTCTCTTCTCCTGGCCCCTGCGGGCATGCTGGGTGAATAGCTCAGCTGAAATAGCTCAGCTTAAGCAGCTCAGGCGTGTACGGCATGTTGGGTGCAGTATGACGCTGATGAGATGAGATGACGATGTGTGTGCATGTGATGGCGGTTCTTTTCTCCCCTCATTTCCTCATTGCCTCATTGCCCTCATTGTACTGATAAGAGGGTGCAGCCGGCTGGTCGCCTCGAGGTCACAGGTCTTATGCCGATGGAACAATGTAACGATGAAACAATGAGATTAATGCATGCTCGGAAACAGGCCAAGTCTTAACGCTGCTTAGAATCTGCATTTCTAGCTGCGCTGAGCGGTGTGCCACCTGTAAGCAATGGCCATTGCCGTGAATCTGTCAAACCCCACTTTGGTCACATTGTTTGCTACTGCCAAACGCAGGAGTCTTACGCAGGAAGTAGAATAATTTTCGATGCTTAAGCTGAGCTTCTCTTAGGGAAATTCACCGCCACTTTCCGGGCTCTAAGTTTGTGAGAGTGCCACGCTTTAGCCAATACTCAGCTGCTGTGAGACTGGAGCTGTAGACTATCGCTCATTTTGTAGGCCACAATGTCGTGTCTTGCCGGTAAGGCGCCCGCCTTCCTCTAAGCAAGCAGGAGCGCGATGGTCCCCGAGCCTAGCATACCAATGCTCTTGTTGAGTGCAGAGATGGGAGTGGGCGTCCCGCGACACGCCCACCACCCTCAGTGGCTTCGCTTGGTGCAAAAAGAGGATTTGCCCCTTATCACCCCATACAATGCGATGCCCCTCTTGCCAGCGTGTAAGGTACGTGGTCCCATGTGCAAACATGTGCCCCAGCTTCACTATGCCGTGGAATTGGGTACATTCCACCACTCCCTGGAGGTTCTGCGGTGCAATTAAGGAAGTGAAGAGCATGCAAGACTGAGGCTCACAGGAGCCTGATGCACAGTTTCATCACTTCTGCTTTTAGGAACAGCGTACAAACCCCCGTTCCGTCAGCAGCGCCCAGGAATGGTTCAACCAACTGCCAGATGACACTGCCAAATCCATCGTCCACATGAGGTGTGTAGACAGCTGCTGCTCCTCCGCTCCTAGGCCCCACACCCAGCGATGCAAGCGTCAGCATTTGGTGCAAGTGGAAAGGTTGCATGCAATAGAAGAGACCACTAGGTTTGTCGGCAGAAACCAACACGCAGCACCAACAGCAGCAGCAGCATCTCTACATGGCACCTGCCCCTTTGCCGCACAGCAGAGGACGTCAGTCGGGGTGAGAGCAACAGCTATGTGGGGTGTGAGGGCACAGCCCCCAATAGAGCAGCACTCCTGGGGTTGCTCTTCCTTGGCACAGTGGTGGACAGCACGAACCCCCATCTGCAGCGTGCAGCTCCGTGAAGAGCAGCGCCTAGGCTCCCCTACACCTCAGTCCTCAGGCGCTAATGGCAGTACCACACAGCAGCGAGTCGTACTCAGAGCTGACACCAGCTCACAGCACACTGCATGTGGCAATTAGGGGTCAGGCATGGCAAGTGGCAATGGATATGAGCAGCCAGGTCATGGCGGATAACAGCTCGTAGTGGTGCTGCCAACCGTGCTCTTGCCCTACCCACACAGACTCTGTGTCCTGGGTGGGTGCTGCACATGCTCTTGCACGCTCTTAGCAATCCCAAATAGTTGAACCAGTAATAGTTGAGCCCTCTCCAGCACCTTAACCCTCACTCGGGCCTTCATTGCCGTGGACTACTAAGCGTGGACCACTGCAAAACGGTGTTTTGTCTGTGTGGAGTTTCCATGGACATGGCATACACATGACGTGCGTACCTGGCGCCGCTGCGTCTTCCATTCCATCTTCCCTCCAATCCTCTCGTTGCTTGACGGTGTTCTTCCGCTTCTTCGGAGGCATAGCGCCACTGGGTGGTGTGCCTTGATCAGCAATGGTCCTACTCACTTCAGGGATGTTGGTTTTGTTTGCATGTTTCCATTGATGTATGAAGCAGCAGCGCCACCGCCAAAGGGCCTTCTCCAGCGCACAGCCATGCCCTCATGTACCAGGCTTGACCAGTGCCAGGTCAGCCAGCCATGCAAGCAAGCCCCCTTGCGAGTCCAGCAAGTCAGACCCCACAGCCTAACCCAGCCTACCTACCTGCCTTGCAGCGCTCTTGGTTGTCTCACAAAGCTCTGGTCAGCTGCCTGAGCCTGGGGGTTGTAACCACAATGAAGCTGACCCGGCTGCTGCTCATCCACTGTCCCCGGACGCACCCAGGCCACACCCCAGACCCTCTGCAACCCACACAGCTCAACCTTCTCTACCTTCTCTACCTTCTCTACCTTCTCTACCTTCTCTCCTTCTCACAGCTAACCCTAACCCCTAACCCTGCTGCCTTGCAGCCTAGCTGAGCAGTGTAAGCCTTCACCATTCTTGCCCCAGCGGCCGCCACTCCCTGATGTGGCTGCAGACGCGCTATGCTGCATAACTATTCAGCCCAGGCGCTGCCCCTGGCCCGCCCTGCTCGGCCGCCCCAGGCCCCGCCTGATGAGGTGCTGGACGCCCTGAGTGCGGGGTTCAAATCCCAGACAGCCCACCGTTTTCATCAGGTAGGTGTGGTAGCAGGCATGCCTTGGTGGCAGAATTGGGTGTAGTACTTTCAGCAGGCTTTTGCTGTGCAACCAAGCATCAAGCACGAGCCTGGCAGGAGTGCAGCTGGCTATCAATGCAACAGGCAGACTCACCTCAGACTGTTTTGGCTCAGCAGTTGTAGCAAGCAGCTGCCATGCAGGCCTAGCAGCCAGGGTAGGTAGCACG
Source organism: Haematococcus lacustris (assembly GCA_030144725.1). Classification (NCBI taxonomy): domain Eukaryota; kingdom Viridiplantae; phylum Chlorophyta; class Chlorophyceae; order Chlamydomonadales; family Haematococcaceae; genus Haematococcus; species Haematococcus lacustris. The sequence goes on along the minus strand of JASKMD010000024.1, from coordinate 2,914,227 downwards.
GCAGGAATTCTCAGCTTGGTGCCCCAGGTTCTCAGCTGGAACCTGAACCCTGCTGATGTGGGGGAGGTGGAGGAGGAAGGAGGAGGGCAGGAGGAGGAAGGAGGGAGGAAGCTGAAGGAGGGCAGCACAGGGCAGTGGTAGGCTGGGTGAAGGGTACCTCAGATGGGGCTCGGGTGAGGGCTAAGCAGGGGGTGGGGCAGGGAGGGAGGATGGGAGGAGGGAGGGGGAGCAGGAGGGTGCCTGGGAGGGATCTGGGTCATGGGCACGGACCTGGGCATGGCAGCCACACGCGGTTGGGCCCATTGGGTCCATGTAGGTACACAGTGCAGTGCAGACAAGGCCAGTGCAGTGGACTGTGCTGTGGGGTGCTGGGCTGAGCAGTGGGGTGCGGAGCTTGCCACTGTTCCTGGGGTGGGGCTTGTCGCCGTGCTATACTTGTGCCTCACACAAGGCCAGGCTGAAGCTGAAGCGTGGTGTAGGGAGACCCAAGGTAGCAGGTAGGGGGTAGGAGGGCCTCCCTGAGGGCCTCCCTGAGTGAAGCCATGCTGAGGTGATGTGTAGGCAAACGGGCGCACAACGTGGGATACAGCGACCGTCTTCTTGTTGTCCACTCTGCAGCCTATAGGGGGTGGGGGTGGGGGTGGGGGTGGAGCAGCGTGGGTGATAGCCACATCCCCTCTCTGGCTTCACCCTGTGGGTAGGAGATGAGTCCGGCTGAGCTACCATGGTATCAAGGGCTGAAGAGCAGGCTGAGCCAGGGTGTCTGTGGCTGTAGAGCAGAAGGCGTGGGCTGTGGCACACACAAGGGCTGAGGGCCAGAGGGCGGCGGCAGAGCCCACCCTGCAGGCCTCTACTTCACAGTCCAGGAGCACACACCTCCTCCGGCACTCACATCCTTGCACAGGCCTGCTGCACGTCCCCACATCAGCACCAGATAAGCACCAAATCCCCACATTAGCACCAAATAGTTGAACCAGTAATAGTTAAGCCCTCTCCAGCACCTTAACCCTCACTCGGGCCTTCATTGCCGTGGACCACTCAGCGTGGACCACTACAAAACGGTGTTTTTGTCTGTGTGGAATTCCCATGCTCATGGCATACACATGGCATACACATGAGCATGGTCGCCTATCACCTACAGTATTGCCCGACCTAGAGGGGTATGATCTAGGTTTGGCATGACAAACATGCGCTAATTGTAAGCTGATAACAGCTCAAGAGGGGGGGCACACGCTACTGTGCAACAACAGGTTGCTGCTGCTGGGCCTTGGGTGGCCGGTCTCGCAGCCGCTTGTACCCATGCTCAGGGTACTCCTTGCCCTTGGCTGGCAGAGCTCCCTGGTCTGGCCAGTAGCACAGCTCCAGTGGGCGCCACTTCCTCTCCCCAATGCGCTGCATGTTCAACGCTGCATTGCAGTCCCTGTCCAGCCACCTGCCTGGCTGTGGTGCTGGCTTGGCCTTTGCAGCCTTGCCCTTGGCCTTGCCCATGGTGGGCTGGGTGGGCTTAGCTGCCTGCTCAGCCTCAGTACGCTTGCTGCGCTTGGCTGGCGAGGGAGTGCTGGGACCAGGCTCTGAGGCTGCTGGCTGTGTGGCTGCCTGGCTGCTGCATGGGGCCTGTGGGGGCTTGCGGGGAGCCACTACCGGGCACCACATCAGGCCCCGCACTGGCTGGTCACGCTGCTGGCTCCAGGCTGGGCGCACTAGGCGGTGGTGCACCTGCCCTGCTGGGGCTTCCAGTCTGCAGGCCTGGTGGACCTGCGCTTGCTCAGCCTGCTCTCACAGAGCGGCTGGCCATTACTGCTGAGCTGACCCGGCTGGTGCGGTGCTCATCCACTAGCACCACCCTGCCCCGCCGCTGGTCTGTGCCCCTGGGCCTGCACACCACCTTGCAGCAGGCCCGCAGCACCGCATCAAGTTGCTTATCACGCCCATGGCACTTCATGGACAACTCCTCAATGTCCTTCTCCAATTGCAGTCATGCACACGAGGCACACACATGGTGGCTGACGTGGGGGCACCAGGTTAGGCATGGCACAGTCAACTACTCTTTCATTTCATGCCTAAACCACCACCTCTCAGTCCCTTACCCTCCCTTCCACCCACCCACCCTCACATGCGTCTCATGGTTGGGCCACATGGTGGACCACATGCCCACATGGAAGGCAGGGACATGGAGGACAGGGGAGGCAAGTAGGGATGGTGAGGGGGTGATGTGCGGCTGACAGCTGCTGCTCCAGCCTGTCACTGCTCCAGCCTGGCTCCTGCAACTGCCCACAGGCTGGCAACCAGGTGCGTGCTAGCCTGCGCCTCCCGCTGCCCCCCAGCCCCAGCCCTCCCTCCCCCTCTGCCCTGGCCACCCAGCACTACATGCAACAGCAGCAGCAGCAGCAGCTGCAGGCCATGCAAGCCATGCAAGTCGCCAGCCTTGCCGCCCAGCAGCAGGCCGCCCTGCTCAGCAGCAGCACAGGCATGCCCCTCACCCCAGCCGGCTTACTTCCAGGGTCAGGCAGCCCAGGGGCCGGGGCCGGGGCCCAGGGGTCAGCAGCTGGCTGGGTGTCTGCCCTGTTTCGGCCCAAACTGGGTGGTGCAGGGGCGGGGTCCCCGCCTGGGGTGCTGGGGCTGGGTGAGGGGCAGGGAGCAGCAGTCTGGGGAGGGGCAGGGGGGGCCCCCTTGGGGGCTGCGGCAGGGCCAGCTCGTCCGCAGTACCCCCTGGGTCCAGGTCAGCCCCTGCCCCCCCCGGGCCAGCCGCTGCCGCCCCCAGGCATGAGCAGCCTGCCAGACCCAGTGGCCGCGACAGGGTCCATGGCGGCTGCAGGACCAGGGGCAGCAGCGCAGGAGCAGGACTGGGGCAAGTACGAAGGTGGGGCCTGGGGTGGACGGTGGGGTGTCGTGGTCAAGGGAATGGATGTGGGTGGCTTACAGGTGGATGTGGGTGGCTTACAGGTGGATGTGGGTGGGATGTAGCATGCAGTAGATGAGCCATATCCTGGTCAAGCACTGCGGGTGGGAGCGGAAGTGCCTGGTCAGGGAGGAGGAGGAGGGATGGGGGCCTGGCCTTGGGGTGTGTGAATGTAGGAGGGGGAGGGGAGGGGAGGGGAGGGGAGGGGAGGGGAGGGGAGGGGAGGGGAGGGAGGTGATGGTGGGTTTACACCATTGGGATAGTTAACCTGGTTTGATTCCTTAGCCTTGGCTGTCATTAAGCTGGGCGTGAAAGCTAGCGGAGGGAGCCGGCACAGTGGCAGGGGTGAGAGCAGGGCGTTCAGGTGGTGACGTCAGCACTGTGATCTGCTGCCACACCACCACCAGCACTGGTGTGCATCACAAGGTGTTGGTACTGTGGCCCTGCACTGGGGCACGGCACTGTAGGCGTAGCCTGAGGGGGAGGGGGCCAGCTCAGCGTGTGAGGTGTGAAGATTGGGTTTCGGGTGGGGTCAGTAGTCTGTGGCGCTCCTCTGCTGCTGGGTAGGGCCACTGGGTGTGCACCCACTGAGGCTTGAACACCACACCTCAGGCAGCCTCCTCCAAGCCTGTCTCAGTAATTGTAGAACTGCTGGCGGTGGCACTGTGTTGGTCACACTGTAGTGGCCGTCATCATCGTCATCAGCAGCAGCATCGCCAGCAGCGTGTGGAATGCGCCTGTCAGCAATGCTGCAACACGCACACTCAGCGACTTAACCAGCGTGCTATGGGTCACCAGTGCTGAATGCGGGCGCGCCTGCATTGGCACCGATGCTTCCAAGCCTGTCCAACCTGCCCTCTGTGGATGTATGTGAGATTGTTGATGACATGGCATCGTAGGACCCCATGAGCCCAAACCACTGCCTGCTGCCTCCAGGAATTGAACCCCCGCCCCAAGCCCCATGGTACGAACGGATGGGTGCCTTCGCCCCCATGAACTACAAATGGAACAAGCTGGACAACCTGCCTGATACGCCCTCCCCCACCACAGCCGTCGCCAGCCAAGCAGCTGGACCAGGCCAGGGGCAGGGGCAGGGGCCTCAAGGCCAAGGCGACCTAGTGCCCCGGCACCTGCTACAGCCTCCTCTGGGGCTGGGGGCGCCTCAACCTGGGGTGATGCCTGGCCAGCTGCAGCCGTTCCTGGGTGCTGCTCAGCCCAGCTATGCCATACCAATGCCTGGGGGCCACTTTGCCTTACAGCAGCAGCAGGGGGCGTACCCAGGGCAGCAGCAGGGGGCGTACCCAGGGCAGCAGCAGGGGGCGTACCCAGGGCAGCAGCAGGGGGCGTACCCAGGGCAGCAGCAAGGGGCGCACCAAGGGCAGGATCAGCAGCAGGGGGCATACCCAGGGCAGCAGCAGCTGCAGCAGGGGGTGTACCCAGGACGGCAGCAGCAACAGGGGGCGTACCCAGGGCAGCAGCAGCAGGGGGCGTACCCAGGGCAGCAGCAGCAGGGGGGGGCGTACCCAGGGCAGCCACCCCCTTACGTAGGGGCCCAATACAACACAGCCACACACACGCCACCCCCGCTCCCGCCACATCAGCAGCTGCCCCTGTATCCCCCCCGGGCCCCCCCTACCTACCCACCTGACCTGCCGCCAGCCCCCCCCTTTCTAGGGGACCCCGCCTCCCGCTACCCTTCCCTGTTCACCCACCCCGCTCAGCCTACCGCAGGGCAGCAGCAGCAGGGCAGGCACAGCCCCCGTCAGCAAAGTCCATCACTGCTGCCACCAGAACGCTCAGCAGCTCCTGCCCGCCACTCCGAAGCAACCAAGGGACAGGGGTTCGGGTTGAATGAGGTGAGCCAGCGCACAGTTGGGTACTAACTTTTCGCCTATTGTTCCACATGGCACTCACACTGGGCATAGTGGGCACCACTCGCAGTTAATGGGGCCTGTGTTGATGGGGCTCTATGTTCAGTAGAGTTCAGTAGCAGAGTTCAACAGCAGGTAGAGTGCCGGTAGAGCCAGTAGACTTCCTGTCGGTTTAGAGGCCAGTACCCCGTATTGGTACACTGAGGTCTCAGGTGGTTTCAAACTTGCGCAGGAATTGCGGCCTGCGCAGCAACGAGCGGCAAGCCCGGCCGCCCGGCCTGCCGTGTCTAATGCCGTGGGTCTGGGTCACGAGATCGCGGAGCTTGAAGACAGGCAGGCTAGCCAGGCTGCGTCGAGACAGCGCAAGGACATGCACAACGGAGACGACAGCATTGGTCGGCTGCCTCGTAGCGGCGACACTACACCGCGCGGGGCTGCCCCGCTGCCTCGTAAACCGGAGCCTGTCAGCGACCGGGGAGCGGGGAGCGGCAGGTTTGGCTCGCCGCAGAAACCCAGCGGCTTTGGGTTGGAGGCAGAAGCAGGCGAAAACAACAAGCGCAGTCAGGCGAGTGGGAGTGAGCTCGCATGTCTAGAAAGGTAGCAGAGGCCTCCCACCCGCGAGGGTGCTTCTGTGCCTGGGGCTTGGGCAAGGCCCTTCATAGGACCCCATGCAGGCCGCTTCTCATGACATGCAACCCAATGTGCCGCTGCCTCACTTGCTGGCTCCTGTCCTGATGCAGGCCGCCATTGTCGCTCCACCCGCGGACAAAGTTGGCCAGGGCGCTGCAAAACCAGCTGCAGCAAGAGCGCCAGTGGCCCCTTCGTCTGACGACGACGAGGTTGAAGAGGAGGAGGGTTTCGGATTGCAAGCAGGCCCCACCCCACGCAAGGCTTCACCCAGCCGGCTGGCTTCCCCCCGTGCCCGCAGCCCCAGCCCCTCCAACCGCCAGCCCCCGCCCCCTGCCACCCGACCTCCCTCCAACCCTGCCAGCGCTTCACCACACTCCAGGTCAGCCGCCCCAGCCAGCTTTGGTCTTGAGGCAGAAGGGGGGGAGCAGCAGGTGGGCCTATCCAGCCGCCCACCGAGCCGCGGCCTGGGTCAGGGCCAGGGCGCTGCCACCACTGCAAGGGGAGGGTGGGAGGGGGAGGTGCGCTCCAGCCATGCGGGGCACAGCAGCAGGGAGGCCCAGGGACTGGAGAGGCAGGCAGCTGTGAAGAGCGTGGCAAGGGACGGCTTTGGGTTGGCCAGCGAGGTGCAGCCTGTGGATCCAGCACTGCCTGCACGGTAGGTGGAGCGGGGCAATGGTATGGGATGCTGCTGCCCGAGCACTGAAAGTGTCCTAACCCCAGATCCCAGATCACATAGCCCCTAGTTGTTGGGATGTTGCACTGAAAATGTCATTGGCGCATGCTTGTCATGCCAGGCATAGCAGGGCAGTGAGTCACCCTTAGCTGTCAAGTCTTGAATAATCTGCTCTTTCATTGTTGGCATGCCTGCCGATGCTGGTGCCTCCTGCTCCTGCCCCTGCCACACGTTGCGCCTTTGTGCCTGCAGATCGCCGATGTTGAAAGGCTCGGCAGCCAGTATGGCTCAGCCCAAGCCAGCGGCAGTGACCAAGCCTTCAGCATTTGGCCTGGGCGCGGAGTTGGATGAGAGTTTTTGATGACCAGCATGGAGGATTGAAGACCAGCATGCAACAGTTGAGGCAGTTGACAGTTGGCGTGAAAGGAGATGCAGGCGAGTTGTAGTCACTTGAAGAGCTTCCGGGCATACCTACAGCCGATGCGTGGTCTTTGACAGAGTTTTGCGATCCGTGCGCCATCACCCCGCGTGTCGCGCCGCCACAGTTGTTCTATGTAAGCGACAGCTTGTACAGTGCCTAGTGCACACATTACTGGACTTCAATAGCAAGGAGACAACCTGCGCGTCATCATGCAGTTTGCGCTGCCCATGCACCACCCAACAGTCGAGAGGCTGCCGGATGCAGCAACACAGCCTCCCACCTCCAACCACTACTCTAGGTACTAGAGCCCTTGCCAACCTGCACGGGTATCTGGGTGGCTGGCTCGACTCGCACCTGAAAGCTCCCTCCTGTCCAGCACCCTGTTGGCAGCGGCTGAGTTGGTAATGCTGACCGTGAACCCTGTGAGCCGGTCATGGCGTCTGTCAGTTGGTCATGGCGTCTGTCAGTTGCCACCCGACCTCCCTCCAACCCTGCCAGCGCTTCACCACACTCCAAGTCAGCCGCCCCAGCCAGCTTTGGTCTCGAGGCAGAAGGGGGGGAGCAGCAGGTGGCCCTATCCAGCCGCCCACCAAGCCGCGGCCTGGGTCAGGGCCAGGGCGCTGCCACCACTGCAAGGGGAGGGTGGGAGGGGGAGGTGCGCTCCAGCCAAGCGGGGCACAGCAGCAGGGAGGCCCAGGGACTGGAGAGGCAGGCAGCTGTGAAGAGCATGGCAAGAGACGGCTTTGGGTTGGCCAGCGAGGTGCAGCCTGTGGATCCAGCACTGCCTGCACGGTAGGTGGAGCGGGGCAATGGTATGGGATGCTGCTGCCCGAGCACTGAAAGTGTCCTAACCCCAGATCCCAGATCACATAGCCCCTAGTTGTTGGGATGTTGCACTGAAAATGTCATTGGCGCATGCTTGTCATGCCAGGCATAGCAGGGCAGTGAGTCACCCTTAGCTGTCAAGTCTTGAATAATCTGCTCTTTCATTGTTGGCATGCCTGCCGATGCTGGTGCCTCCTGCTCCTGCCCCTGCCACACGTTGCGCCTTTGTGCCTGCAGATCGCCGATGTTGAAAGGCTCGGCAGCCAGTATGGCTCAGCCCAAGCCAGCGGCAGTGACCAAGCCTTCAGCATTTGGCCTGGGCGCGGAGTTGGATGAGAGTTTTTGATGACCAGCATGGAGGATTGAAGACCAGCATGCAACAGTTGAGGCAGTTGACAGTTGGCGTGAAAGGAGATGCAGGCGAGTTGTAGTCACTTGAAGAGCTTCCGGGCATACCTACAGCCGATGCGTGGTCTTTGACAGAGTTTTGCGATCCGTGCGCCATCACCCCGCGTGTCGCGCCGCCACAGTTGTTCTATGTAAGCGACAGCTTGTACAGTGCCTAGTGCACACATTACTGGACTTCAATAGCAAGGAGACAACCTGCGCGTCATCATGCAGTTTGCGCTGCCCATGCACCACCCAACAGTCGAGAGGCTGCCGGATGCAGCAACACAGCCTCCCACCTCCAACCACTACTCTAGGTACTAGAGCCCTTGCCAACCTGCACGGGTATCTGGGTGGCTGGCTCGACTCGCACCTGAAAGCTCCCTCCTGTCCAGCACCCTGTTGGCAGCGGTTGAGTTGGTAATGCTGACCGTGAACCCTGTGAGCCGGTCATGGCGTCTGTCAGTTGGTCATGGCGTCTGTCAGTTGCCACCCGACCTTCCTCCAACCCTGCCAGCGCCTTACCACACTCCAAGTCAGCCGCCCCAGCCAGCTTTGGTCTCGAGGCAGAAGGGGGGGAGCAGCAGGTGGCCCTATCCAGCCGCCCATTGAGCCGCGGCCTGGGTCAGGGCCAGGGCGCTGCCACCACTGCAAGGGGAGGGTGGGAGGGGGAGGGGCGCTCCAGCCAAGCGGGGCACGGCTGCAGGGAGGCCCAGGGACTGGAGAGGCAGGCAGCTGTGAAGAGCGTGGCA
>JASKMD010000024.1:2746494-2905269 GCA_030144725.1 Haematococcus lacustris | reverse complement strand
AAGGGACGGCTTTGGGTTGGCCAGCGAGGTGCAGCCTGTGGATCCAGCACTGCCTGCACGGTAGGTGGAGCGGGGCGATGGTATGGGATGCTGCTGCCCGAGCACTGAAAGTGTCATTGCCTACTGTGCATGCCTACTGTCACAGAATAGCACCGACCACCTCTCCCCATTTCCGACTTTGCTGCACATACTGCGGTAGTCAGGACAGCAACGTTTGTGTGCTAAATATGTCATCAGCCCGGCTGGACAAGTCATAGGCAACGAGGGGGTCGCCACAGGCCAGGCCAGCATGATGGGTCGCCACAGGCCAGGCCAGGCCAGCTAGATGTTAGCTCCAGTCCTCGATGTCGGTTTCATGCAGTCCACACAGGCAAACTAAAAACAATATTTTTAATAATCTCACACGATTTGACAAGATTTGGCACATAGCCCTACGTTGCTATTCTTAGGATGGGGTTTGAACGATATCTCATAAATAGGCCTGGTTGGTTAGATATCGCTAAGGTGTTGTACTGTACCACTCGGTGTGGTGCATCACTGCACATTGAGGTATAATGCAGTAGTGCACCAGGGACAGGTGCAGCACTGCACCATGAGAAGCAAACAGATATACAGGAACAACAAGCTCAAGACCAGAAAATCATCAATGAATACCAACATAACTACTTTATTACATCATAATACTACTAGACTGAACATGGTACAGTTTTGCACGATGAGGTGTGGTGCAGTGTTGCAGCATAAAGTATGGTGCAGTACTGCACGATGATGAGTTGATATGACAAGGGAAACTAACTATTATTTGATGGAACTCATGTACACCTCCAATTACTACGCAATGTTTACGATTTTGGTGGCTATGGAACAACACCTGGTAGCCCTGCGCTTGTTCAGCCTGCTCTCACAGGGCGGCTGGCCATTCATTGCTGAGCTGACCCGGCCGGTGCGGTGCTCATCCACTAGCACCACCGTGCCCCGCTGCTGGTCTATGCCCATGGGCCTGCACACCACATTGCAGCAAGCACACAGCACCGCGTCAGCACCCCACCCACCCCTGGTGTCAATGCCAGGTGTGCCATGAGAAGACGATCAGCTGCTTGGCACGCCCATGGCGCTTCATGAATAATTCCTCCATGTCCTCCTCCAACTGCAGCCATGCACACAAGGCACACGGGTGGCTCACATGGTGGCACCAGGTTAGGCATGACACAATCAACTACCTTTTCACTTCATGCCCAACCCACCACCTCCCTGATGTTCCTTACCCTCCCTCCCTCCCACCCACCCTCACCTTCTTGAATAGTGCCCGGTCCTGGGCTCCGGACAACCGCAGACGCTCCCGTGCCCACTTGGGGTCGAGGTACACCTCCCACACAGCGTCCGGAGTGGCCAGGGTGACGGTGATGTGGTGCAGGTTGGTCTCCAGGGAGGTGCCTACTGAGGTGGATGCTGCCAGGTGCTGGAGGTGGGGCTTGATTGGTGCTAGCCCCACCGCATGGGCCGCTGCTGCTGCTGCTGCTGCTGCTGCGCATGGAGCTGCCGCTGGGAGGCTGCCGCTGCTGGAGGGGCCTGCTGCTGGGGGTGGGGGTGGAGGAAGGGGGGAGGGGGCGTGTGTAGTGCACGCACACACTGACACCGTCTGTCTCTACCGTCCTATCAAACTCAAATCCCTGGTGAGCCAGCTTGCCTGTGCTGGACCACCTGTCCCAGTGCTTGCTCTGAGCTGGCTCTGTGGTGAAGGCTGTCATAACTACCTAGCTGGCTGACGACATATTCGGTTCATTTGGACGTTGCTGTGTTAACTAGCGCAGTATTTGCAATGGTACACTGCTGTCTTACATTGGGAGAGGTTGTCAGAGCAACTCTGTGACAGCAGGCACGCTGCCCACCTGGCTGCTATGCTTGCCTGCCTCCACTTTACCTACCTGCCTGCTTACCTGCTCTTCCTGGCTTCTTACCTGCCTGCCAGTGATTTACGGATTGAGGACATTGGAGGCGGAATCATTCGAGGTGGGTTCACACTTCAGATCTTACAGTAGCCAAGTAAAGTGAACACTGCTTGTTCCCACCCGCCGATGCTATCACCCACAAAGTCCACACGTCCAATATCACCCCAACGACCTCGCCAAAACACCTCTCACGTCATCACACCTAACGACCAAATGGTCACGGCCCACTACTACCACACACCCTCAACAAAACATGGCGACGTCGCCCCTCACCCATACCACTAGCTCACATCTCATGAAACGCGCCGGATGCAAAACCCTGACACCTTGTTGTGTGCCACGGCGTCAAAGACTCCGACCCATCATGCGGCAACAGTGACTGATGCTTTGCAGGCAGCTACATGCCAGCCAGCCACACACCCAGCTATTGTTTAAAAGTCTCGCCACAACTACCACACACCACACGCTTAAGATCACACTATGGAAATGCCCCCTCTTGGTTACAAGGAGCATCCCATGACAGCCGCCATCAAGCATCAAGCAATGCCATCTACCTCACTCATTCCATGCCTTCATTCCCAGCCTACCCTTGCGCAACTGCCACTGCACCCTCACTGCATACAGCATACTTGCCCAAGTGGGCCATGACAACCAACACTTGCCAGGCGCACAGTAGGCCACGTGGCCCATAGCGACCTCTGCTCACAGCACAACATAGGCCACACATGAGAGACCATCCCCTCACATTGCCCATGCAAGGCCGCACTCCCTCCTGCCACTGACTATCTGCGCTTCCAAAAGCCTGAACGGCCCATGCCCAGAACCTGGCGCATCCCTCCTATAGGGACCAGGCTGCCACCCAGCCTCTAGCAGCACCCTCTTTGCAGGGCACCATAACCTATGCAGCTGCGTGCGCTCACTATGTTCTCCTCTGCATGCACCACCTGCCCCTAGCGGACTACACTCACACACACACACACGCACAGAGTCAGCTCAGCAGGTCTCAGCCTCCACACTGAGCGCAATTCATTCCCGCCTGCGCTGCCAGCTAGTCAACCATGAGTTGTCCTGGTCCGAGGTGTTGGCTGTTGCCAAGGGCTGCTCACAACAGGCTTACTCACAACCGTCCACCCTCTGTCAGCCTGCCTTGCGCCCAACTGGCTGCTACCAACTGCAGCTGCATTGCCCTCACTGATTCATTCCAACCTGCACACATCTGCAGTCATGGTACGCAGCTGTCAGCTACTTGCTCTTGGAGACGGCCAAAGCCAACAACAGCTGGTTCTCACCCTCCCTCACTCCCACCACCCACTGCTCATGCCTCACTGCCTCACTGCTTAGACATACCAGCCGTATGTCATAGGTGCTGTGGAATGAGTCCCACCATGCCCAACGCCCCACCAGCACCGCTTGAAAGATAAGCCTGAGCAGCAGCAGCAGCTGCAGCTCCGTCCATGCCTTCCAACACCTCCTCCTCCACCTGTGCATTGTCATGACATGGGTATGATTGAGCAGGTTAACCATGCCACTGCCAGTGTGCCAGGAGTACTCGGCAACGTCAAGGATCTAGATACATACTATGCACAGTGCGACAGCCCCACAGCCTTGCTGCCTGCCTGCCCAGCTGCCTGCCCGCCTGCCTGCCCGCCTGCCTGCCCACCTGCCTGCCCGTCCGCCTGCCTGACTCCTTGCCTGCCTGCCTTCCAGCACGCCCCCCTGCCTGTCTCCTTGCCTGCCTGCACTTGGGCCTGGCGGCCAACCAACCCTACCTTGGGCATGGCGATGTCAATAGCAATGGTGGACCCTTTCAACTTGTGGCTGCCATGGCTCACCACCCGCTGGATGGCGGCCTCAGTTTCGAACGTCACAAATCCAAAGCCCCGATGCTCCTGTACATCACACCCAGCGCCAGCCAACCTTGCTTACACAGTGCCACTGCTGACAGCAACACCAAGGAGGAGCAAGCCACATCATCGGCCATGCAATGATAGTGATGGGGATGAGGCAGCGTGTAAGAATAGCTGCAGCTACGCCAACAATACTCAACTGGACAGCACACTCCTCATTCGGCATCAGGATAACAGGAATACAAGCAACATCAGGCACTGGCACCATGCGTATTGGTGTGTTTCATTGTGCTGCAAGTAGAATGGGTTCCTGGCAATGACAGCAGGCACTTGCACCATGCTCTCATCCTGCTGAGTGGTTACCTGCTTGTTGTCCTTGGGTTTGGGCATGTACACATCCATCACGTAGCCAAAGCGCATGAAATACTCCTTCACATCTGCTTCACTGGTGTCCTTGGTCAGCTTGCCAATAAACAGGCGTGGCCCAGCCCTGAGCAAAGCAGCAGACATGCTAAATGGTTTTGTGTGACGGAAATATATAGATTTGCCATCATGTTATAAATTACGTGGGTGCATCAACATATACAGGCTGGATGGCAGGTCTACACCAAGTGCTTCCCTAGTTTTCCTGGCCCTCCTCCTGGCCTGTGCAGTTACTGCTGCCACTGGTTGCACCTCAGTCTCCAGGTGTGGGCTCACCTTGCACTGGCAATGCTGGGGCCCTCCATCCTCTTCAGGGCAGCAGCAGCACTGTCCAGGCTGCGCCGGCTGTTGTGCGCGACGGCAGCTGCGGCCATGATGTGCTGCATCGCCGCCGCCGTTGAGCCGTGCGCAGTGCCATGCATCAAGGCATCACTCAACGCTGCACTACTGGCAGCCATGGGGCCCAGGTGGTTAGTGGCACCTCCCCGCAGCCCTCCCAAGCCTGCTGCCGCTGCCGCAGTGGACAGAGCGGAAGAGAGCAGGCTGGCACTGAAATGGTCAGCACTACTCAGTGAGCCCTGGCCATTGCTGGCCGCTGCGGCTGCGGCTGCAGCTGCCAAGGAATTGAGGTGCTGCGCTGCACTTGCGGCATCTTCTGCAGCAGCAGACGAGGCGGCCACCAGGTTGCGCTCCCTGGGGCTGCCATAGCCTGAAGGGTTGGTGTTGCTGCTGTCCAGCACCTGGGTGCTTGAGCTATGGTCGGCAGCTGCTGAGGCCTGGCTGCTTGCATACCCCTGCAGCTGCTGCTGCTGCTGCACACGCGCCAGGGTCTGCAGGGCAGAGGAGGTGGCGGCTGCAGCAGCTGCAGCGGCTGCAGCACTGGACGGCTGCAGTCCCAGACCCAAGTTCAAACCCAAGGCCTGCTGGGCGCACAGTGCTTGGTGAGACAAGCTGCCTGCGCCTGCACGACAGTCATGGCGACAGGAGTCATGGCGCCAGAACTTATAATTACAACAAAGACATCTGTGAGCCACTATCCAGAAGGTTCAGCACATGACCATGGTTGTGGAGGAGTGGTAGCAGACAGATGCTATCACAGCAATAACTACAAGTAAACAACTTGAAACAACCTGCCCTGCCTTCCCTGTACTGCACTAGGTGTAGGTGCCTGCACTGTCTGAGGGATCACGCTTTGCACCCCTCACCATCATTGAAGCCAAAGCCGTTTCCTAGACCCCGCATGCCCGCAGCAAGGTCCAAGGAATGCGTGCCCCGTCCTGGCAGCATCTGCTGCCGAAGCTGACGGGCAGCTAAATCTCCCTGCACCCCTGCTAGCCCAGATCCCTGTAAAGTGGTCCCACTGCCTACTCCGTTGGCCGCTGACCCCACGCTGCTGCCACTGGCTGGTGCTGAGGCTATGTGGGAGTGGCCATTGCCGGCCAGGCTGGTCAGGGCAGAAGCCATGGCCCCATGAAGCCCCGGTGACGCGGAATCTTGGCGGTCCTCACTCAGGGAGCGCAGCTGGCCATATGAGTTCATGTGGGCTGGCAAACGGCCATGAGCAAAGCTGTTCAGAGGAGTGCCCAGCGTGGCACCATTCTGCTGCTGTTGCTGCTGGTCCAGGCTCGCTGCTGCGGCTGCGGCAGCGGCCATGGCAGCAGCAGCGGCAGCAGCGGCAGCGCCAGGGCCCAGCTGCGACAATTGACTTTGCATGGCTGACAGGGTGATGCTGTTCAGGCCTGTGCCCACTATGCCAGCACCTGCACAACATGACAGCAAACCAACCATTCATCGACACATCAACACCTGACTTGGTGTCCCTGCCAAGCAATTTCTTCTGCTGATGGAGCAACGCAGATGCACACTACTGGGCTGGCACTACGACATGCAAATGCCCTGCTTGGCATTTCACAAACCATTGTCAAAGGAGCGGCGCTGGGAGGATGGCACCAGGACACGTGTGAAGATATTCTTTAGCGCGGTTGGCTCGTCCTTTGGTGTGGCCCGGTCGATTGCCACCTCCTGCCCATTCATCCAGTGCTTTGCAGCCATAATCTTCTCCACACTTTCAGGTGAGGCAAAGGTCACAAACCCAATGCCACGGTATCCCTGCAACAAACCGTAAACACAGTCAGATGGGTGTCTTGCACGCTCCAGGGCTGCTTGCAGGCAGGCTAAGCGAGGCTAAGGAGACATCTGGTCGCATACCTGCTTGCTATGATCCTTGGGCATGTATGCGTCCTGCAGCTTGCCATAGGCTTCAAAGTATGACCGAAACTGGGACTCTGTGACGGTGGGAGGAATGCGAGCCACAAAGATCCGAGTAGTGCGTGGTGGCGTGGGCTCCCCCTGAACACGTCAAAAGAAAGGCGGTGGACATCAGTAAGACGGTGGTCATCAGTATAGGTGCACCAACCCTGCTGCTGAAGCCACAGCCTCTGGGCTGGGTTGGATTTGTCTGTTTGCCTCACCTTGGGCAGGGCCACTTTGGCCTCACACCGCCTCCCGTCAATGGTGTGCTCGGCTGCAAGAGCTCGCTGGGCACAGCCGCTGTCACAAAAGGTTACAAAACCAAATCCACGGCTCTTTCCTGTGTAACGGTCTTTCATAATCTCGGCAATCTCCAAGGGGCCAAACTGGGCAAAATACGCGCGCAGTGTCTCCTCGCTGCGAGAGCACACCAATACAGCAAGTCCCTTTAGCCGAAACACATCGTGCTGTAAACAGCTTGTGTTCCGGCATGTCACCTGGTGTCCCAAGGCAGACCCAGGACAGCCAGCTTCTTGGGAGGCTCGGCTAACTCTAGGGTGCTGCCGCTGATGTCCAGGTGGTCCAGCAAACTTTGCGTCTGCGTCAAATCCATTGCAAAGGCTTGCGGGAGAGCGTAGGCCAAGTACGAGCCTGCGCAAAGGCAGAGGTGCGGGCAAAGCTTGCGTCATTCAGCTTATGGCTTTAAGCCCGCCTGTGCACTACGGAATGGCTAGCTCAGGAACCGGCAAGAGGGCAAAAGATTTCATTTCGGTCAGAAACCGGACTGAAGATATGCGTGCGACTAGATTACATGTTGCAGGCTTACCTAGAAGTTGCCTTGGCAATTAAGCAGCCGACCAAAGCCTTGGTAACCCAGTAGCCGACCAAATCTTTTGCCAAGATTGGGCGTCGGCACACTGGTTACGACTTGCTGTGCGACAGCCCGTATGCTCTTGAAGTCCGTAAGGCGGTCGTGAAGGGCCACACGTCAAAACTGCCGAGAGGAGAAGCTGGCGTGAGGGAGGGGGGCTGTGTATTCGGAACGAACTAGTTGCGTCGACACGTTTGGCAGATTTTGCGGTAAGGTTCATGCTGTTCATGCTTTATTTTGGTGTGTATTCAGGTGTGTATTCACTGCCTTCAGTGCTTCTCCTCTCTGCTGCTGCTGCTGCACTTGCAGCTGCTGCTGCTGCTGCACTCTGACACTTGATTTGTTTGGTGTTTGAATGGGGTCATGGGGCAGATATGGTGTAGGATTCTGTCAGTACACACATCAGTGTTTCTTTCTGCGCTATTAACATTAAAGCTCGCTTTGTGCAATGAAATGGTTGCTCTGCGAACTGCACTATCACGCATCGCGCTATGAAAAACGGCATTTGACCTGCGATGTTGCTAAAACGTCGCTGACTTTTCATATGAAGCGATGTGTCCAAGTGAGATCGAGCAGTATCTGCGAATAAACGTGCGTTTTCTGGCAAGCGGCGCGTTTACCCTTGTGAGTGAGGCCATGCCGGCGCAAGCGAATGCGGACACACCTCAGCTGTTCACCATCAATTGTATTAGTGGTATGTAGCGGCACCAACAAGTGAACTGCGCCTGGCATCGAGCAGGAAGTACTATCACATTTCAGCCCGCCATGCTCGCTCCGCGAGCCTTTCTTTAGTGCAGGCGGTGTCGGAGGACCGTAGTTAAGCAAGTTGACACTCGACATTGCAGCGAGGTGCGAATGGGAAGAGGTCTCTCTAGCCAGCCACACAGAAAAAGGGACCCCCTTCCACAGTTCGGCCTGTTGTGAGCTGACCACTGTGAATGTGACCACTGTGACACAGCTGCAGGAGAAGAAAGCATGGCATTTCATCAAATACGCCTGCTGGAAAATACTTTGGCGTGACCGGACTTCGCCTTACAGGAATGACTGGCCTACTCCGATCGCCAGGACCCTGCTCCCTCGCACCCCTCACACCCCCTCGCACACCCTTGCCGCCCCACCCCTCCCCAAACCCAGCATAGCCTTCCCGCAATCTCTCACCCCCTTAAACCCCAGCCCCGCCCTCTCACCCCCCCTCCCAGCCCCCTCACTGCCCTTCCACCCACGCCACCCCCTCCCCACCCCCTCATACCCCCTCACACCCCCTCACATCCCCCTCACATCCCCTACCATCCCCTACCAACCCCCCCCAGCCCCGCCACCCCCTCCCCACCCCCTCCCAGCCCCGCCACCCTCTCCCAACCCCCAACATGTCGAGCAAGGTAACGTAGCAATGGCCTACACACCTTGTGTGGCCTTACAAAGTGGCCAGGTAGTAGGTACTACTCACGAAGCGGTCTAGCAATGCAAGCAGCTGGCAGCTGTTGCAGGTGCATTCCCTGAGCTGCTCAACTCTCCAGCTGAGCAGCAACACACACGCAAATTAGTGCACAACTAGCGATTTTGAGGGGGTGTTTTTTGTCAACGATTCGCCTCGGAATGAGACTTTTGTTCCATGGCCACCAACATCGTGAAAAATCTCGTAGTAATTAGAGAAATTCCTGAATTATATAATCACTATTTAGGTATCCCTTCTTTAAGCTACTCCTTGCAGTGCAGTACTGCACCATACCTAATGCTGCAGCGTTGCAACAAATCTCAGCGTGGAAAAGTTCACCATATTCAGTCTAGTAGTGTTATGATGAAATAAAATAGTTATGTTGGTAATTCACTGGTATTTTAAAGGTTTGGAAATTGTTGTTCCTTGAAATATCATTTGCTTCTCATGGTGTAGTACAGCACTTGTGTAGTTCAGCGATATCTCACCAACCACGCATATTTATGAATTTTCGTTCAAACCCCATTCTTACAATCACACTACCGGGCTATGTACCAAATCTGCACGTATCTGTAATTCACGTATCTGTAATTCACGGATACAGAGCAGATATCCGTGAATTTGACTGTCAAATTGCCACGGCGGATACGGTGTGGACTGAGTCGTTGCAAGCCTGAAGTGGCTAAGGGGGTGCGCATCTTTAAATTGCCTCGTAATACATGATGTCTCGTGATGTGTAAAGATGTGCTGGACTGCATAGGGGTGGCAGGGGTGCACCTGACAATGGCTCCTGCTGAGTCTCGCCTGGAGCCACAATGGAGCTTACTAGTGGAGCGTTCATCCCTACCCGAGCCCTAGAGTCAGGGCCTCCCAACCAGTGTTACCAAATACGGTCCAGAACGGTCCGTTTTTACCGTATAATCGTTTTTTCGTAAATGGCTCTGTATTTTTCCGTTTATACAGATCGTCTATACGGTGGTCCGCGGCCTTTGGCGGCAAAGAGCGATGCCTCTACCCAAGGAGCTAAATAAACCTGTACATGATTCTTATCAACAACTTCAGCAAGATAGCGGGTCCCCGAGGTTCCAGTGCCGAAACTGCAACTTGGAGTTCGCCGCATCTAGCGTCTCTCGCCTATGCCAGCACATCACGGGCAGCGGAAGAGATGTTGCGACATGCCTGATGCCCGACAGCGAACTGAAGTCTCAGCTTCTGGCAAAGGAGGCAGAAAGCAAGCGAACTACAAGCCCAGAAGACAGCCCTCGGCAAAAGCAACGCGGGGCCGCAGAAGTGCATGTTGAAGAGCTGGACGACTTGGTACGTTACTGCCACATCTGTCGTTGTAGACCAGTTGCAGTTGTAAGATGCTAGTAAGAAGGAAGCATGCTGCAAGTTGCCAGTCGCAGGAGCAGCTGCCATGAGCAGCTGCCAAGAGCAGTAGCCAAGACAATAGCCACCTACCCTACCCATCAGCCCAGCCCAGCCCAGCCCAGCCCAGCCCAGCCCAGCCCAGCCCAGCCCAGCCCAGCCCAGCCCAGCCCAGCCCAGCCCAGCCCAGCCCAGCCCAGCCCAGCCCAGCCCAGCCCAGCCCAGCCCAGCCCAGCCCAGCCCAGCCCAGCCCAGCCCAGCCCAGCCCAGCCCAGCCCAGCCCAGCCCAGCCCAGCCCAGCCCAGCCCAGCCCAGCCCAGCCCAGCCCAGCCCAGCCCAGCCCAGCCCAGCCCAGCCCAGCCCAGCCCAGCCCAGCCCAGCCCAGCCCAGCCCAGCCCAGCCCAGCCCAGCCCAGCCCAGCCCAGCCCCACTTGGACACAGACCCTCCCCACACAAACCCCACCCTAGCAAATGGTGAGTGGTTCATCTTGCAGTCATGTGACTCCAAGTACATTGCCTGACCGCTTGTTTACCGCTTGACTGCTGCAGGGTTAATGGTCTCATTCTCCCTTTCCCTACAACCACCTCAACCATTGTCATCCCACTTACCTTACAGCCTGGAGCAAGCCTCCCCACCCTCCCCTGACCACCATCACCACCACCACCTCCTAAGCCATCAGATCTCCTCCCTTCCCTCCCCTCCCCCCCCACTCCCCCAGCCTGGAGCGGGCAGCATGAAGCCCGCAGCCTGGAGCGGGCAGCATGAAGCGTGCGATTGTAGTTACAACCAACAAGCTCACATCAGCCATGCCATGCCCATACCCATGCCATGCCCATACACCACAATGACATGGCATAGTAGGTAGGACCCCACGCTGCAGCCCTCTCCCTACCCTACCCATGGCGTAGCAGCCTGGAGCGGGCAACATGGAGCGGGCAACTTCGAGTGGGATCCATTAGTAGCAGCCAACCCAGCCTACTGTAGCCATGCCATGCCCACACACCACTATAGGTAGTATCTATAGGTTGGTCATGCTAGAATGATCCGATCTTGCCACCGCCGTCATGTTGTGATCGTGTACTATTGATAAAAAAAAGTCCTTGAGTCACTAAGGATTGAACAGGCGACCTCTCGGCCATACGGTCAAGACGATTGTACGGTACAGTATATACGAAAAAACGGTGTACGGCAAAATACGGCCCAGCCGTTTTTGGTAACACTGCTCCCAACCAGGGTTCGACCCCCCGTACGGGGCCCGTACTTTTGACCCGTTTTGGCGAGGGCCCCCGTAACTGGGCCGAAGGCCCAATACGGGGGCCCGTGTTTTTCAAAATTTGGGTTACGGGGGGGAGTTCACGGGCTATCTACGGGCGCCTGTTATTCTTAGTTGCGCCCGTACATATCTCAAACCTAACTCACGGCTGCGTTATCTAAACCTAACTCACGGCTGCGATATGGGAAAGCCAGGCAAGAAAGTAAGGCAGACTCCGTCGGACCAGCGACAAATGACAACTCAGATGGCGCTTGGTGGGTACCATCGCATCGTCGACATCTTCGACGTTGACATCTCCGCGTTCACATGTTAACTCATGTTGAACCGCGCAGACCACGCAGCCCGCAATCCCGCCTTTCCCGATGAAACTGGCCTAGCTACCAGCTAGAGGAGGCGTTCTTGCAGCAGCTGCAGGGCACACAGGCCCAACTGACTGACACAGCGGCTGCCCTGGAGGCCGCCCAGAAAGACCTTGCAGCGGCCCGCACTGAGTTGGCCCACACCAAGCAGCAGCTGACCACCACCAGCATCAAGCTGGAGCAGTTGCGGGCACAGGTGGCCGCAGCCAACAAGGGCTTCAGCAAGGACCACAAGGACAAGTGGAATCTCCTGATGCGCTCCAGGGTGTCACTGCCCTTCTTGCGAGGCATGCTCAGCAGCCAAGGCACCAAGCCAGCCACGCAGCCAGCCTGCCACCCAGCCACCCATTCGACCCAGCCGTCTTTGACCCGTATGGCACGCTGCAGGATTTCCTTGACGACATCCTGGAGCTGGCACCTGGCCAGCCGTGCAGTCCAGGCCTACGCACACACCTATAGCTAGTGGAGTTCTTTGGGGCAGCACCCAGCTCAAACCACGCAGTGGAGTCTAGCCTGCAACACACAAAGCACGGCAACAGCGCCAAGCAGGGGCTGGATGCCATGATCGGCATCATCAACAATAAGCTCGACCCTGGGGCACTCGCCAACATCGACTTGGCAGACTTTGAGGCTCGGCTCATCACGCTCCGCAAGCAGAAGCGTGACAAGGAGACAACCTCAGCAGACGACAACCGGGAGGCCAAGGCAACACGCAAGACGGAGGAGTCAGCGTGCATGGTAGACGGGAACGCCAAGATGGTGTTGAACGTGCCCACCCAGGCCCCCCTGCAGCATCTGCGGCAGGCATTCCAGCAACACGCACGGGGTGCAGACTACAGCAATACCTCGGCCAAGGAGGCAACCCGCTTCACACGTGAGCAGCTCAGGGCCTACCTCCTTTACCACAAGGTGCCGCCCAGGGATCAGCCAGTCGGCAACACCCTGGTGGCAGGCTGGCAGAAGGCCGTGCAGAAGCACATTGCTGAGCGTGGCAGCCCCACCGGGCATGGGGTGTTGCCATAGGGCTCTGCTTTGTTGCCATGGGCGTGTAGCTAATGGACAAGAGACCAGGCCTAGCTATGGAGTGTACAGATGTTGCCCTGCCATGGGGTGCTAGTATGGGGCTTTGTTGTGGCCATGAGGCAAGAGTTGCAGTTGCTCGGGAAGGGTGTTCTGCTACCACATCTGCAATAGGTGCTTGCAGTCCTACTAGATGTTTGCTTTTAGATACTTGTTGCTCATATACTGTACCCAACCTGGGGGTATGCACGTTGTGGCATGCACCTACGGCATGGATTGATGCTAAAGCAAAAACTGCTGTTCGTTAACAAACTCTAGTGCCAGGGGCCTTTGCTATGGAGTGTAGAGGCCTATGGAGTGTAGAGGCCTAGGGAGTGCAGCAGGTCATGGCACCGTGGACCGAAGCACATGTCTGCGACACAACGAAGGCTTCGCACCTACGCATATGCTCTAGCTACAACGAACAAAGCACAAAACCAGGGGAATGAGCAGAAAAGGCTCAAGTATGAAGAGTCCCGCGGTCAGTTTGACTATCAGGCCACATAGTCTACTGTAACAAGAAGTGAAGGGTGCACATAGTGTCTTAATGAACCGCTAGAGCATACAACCACTCCGTCTTACGCGTGACAGCGCGAGCGACACAAATGACGAGTGAAAGCTGATAGATGTTAAGAAATATGCGGCTGTTCTAGACGCAGCATCAGCAGTGGTGTGGGTGCGTTAAAGAAACATTTCAGCTTCTTAGGTTTCAAACTCGCGATTTCGGCCATGGCAACACAAAGCGCGACTGCACACATACTTGGGTTTGCTTCATCACGGCGTCATTAAGAAGGTCGAGGGTGGAGGAGGCGTGCATGGTGATATCTGCCCACAAAATATAGGCCGGGTATAAGCAGTGCATCATATACATAGTCATAGACGCTCAGGACAGCCGTAGCGTGTAGCCAAGCGAGCCCTCTACATACTGATGTGCTTCGTTCATCATTCCGCAAACTGTACGAGAAATAAACCGCGTGAAACGGACACACCCCCTTTTCAAGGGGGTTGGGAGGCCCTGACCTAGAGCCATGGCCCACTCTAGGGCTGTAGCTAGTTCACTAGTGTTCACTAGTGCAACGGGCTGGTAGCCATATAAGCATTAAAGCTGTTAGTTTTGATGAGGAGCCCAGTGGTCAAGGGGGATTAGTCAGGCGTTCCCAACTACCTGAAAACCACCCCCCTGTGATAGGAAGCCCGTATCTCCGCAGCCACTCAGTCAAAAATATATGTAAACAGTGCTTTAAACAGAGGAGACTCAAAGCTACGAGATGGCCGACGCAGCAAAAACTATCTCGCTCTCAGTGCCTGCCCAAAGATCCACATTTAAGTTCATGCGATTTAGCCTCATGCGAGGCGCGCCACACTAGCACGCTTCGCCACACCGATGTTGGTGGCACCTGCAACGCGCAGCAGCAGTCGGAACATGTTTCGCTTTTGGCATGTGGACGCGACGACGGCAGTCGTGACGACTGGATACCACTATTAGCATTTGGAGCTGCTGCTGGCGCTAGTGCATTACCGGCTGCTCTACTACGCTTAACAAGGTGCTAGGTGCAGTACGTGGTGTTGACTCACCTTGCTTTGCTGCCCTCGACTTGTTAGCTGCAGGTGCCTCACGCTTACGTGACGTGCTTGCCGCTGCCAGCTGTTGCTGCTGCTGAGGGGGTGCACCAGCAGGCACAGCCAGCTCTTGGCGCCCCATGCTCCCATGCCAAGTGGCACCCAATACTGGGCAAATGTCACCACCCAATGCAGCTAGCCCAGTCAGCAGGGTATTGTGTATGCCGTGGCTATAGCAGGGCTGCGCCCGAATGCAGCCAGCCTGCCCCTTGCTCTGCAGGAGCTTGCTCATGCGGGTGACAACACCACCATATTCACCCATGTTCACAGCTGCGCTGTCTGCTGTGATGCTGGCGATGCAGGCACTGTCCCAACCCCAGCCTCAGCCCCAGCCCCAGCTGCTGCCCCATCTGCTCCTGCTGCTGCCCCATCTGCTGCTGCTGCTGCCCCATCTGCTGCTGCTGCTGCTACCCCATATGCTGCCTCAGCTGCTGCTGCTGCTGCCCCAGCTGCTGCCCCAGCTGCAGCCCCAGCTGCAGCCCCAGCCCCAGCCCCAGCCCCAGCCCCAGCCCCAGCCCCAGCCCCAGCCCCAGCCCCAGCCCCAGCCCCAGCCCCAGCCCAGCCCCAGCCCCAGCCCCAGCCCCAGCCCCAGCCCCAGCCCCAGCCCCAGCCCCAGCCCCAGCCCCAGCCGCCTCAACACCTCCACTGAGACGGGGTGCTGCTCCAAAACCAGCAGCTGCTGCCTCTGCTTGAAGGTGAGTGGGGAGTGGTGGGGGCGGCGTTTGTGCCGGTAGTTATGCACTTGACCCTGTAGGCTGCGTTGAGCAGCCCATAGGGAGTGATTGGTAGCTGCTGTTTTGGATGCCACCTGCTGCAAAGCCACATGCTCATCCTGCGGGCGTTGGTGTGCTGCCTGCAGGTCCTCTAGGTCGTCCTTCAACCCATCCACGGTTCCCACTAGGGACTGCTCCACATCCCGCAGCCGCTGCACCTTAGCCTGTGCCCTGCCCACCGCAGCCTTCATACCACTAGGGCAGTGGCTTCAGATGGGCACGAAGAGCTTTGCTCGGTCTCTTGCCCATGGCTTGCAGGGGTTGGGAGAGTGGGAGTGGGTGGGAGGAGGGGAGGGCTGGAGAGCTGGGATGGGCGGGGATGGGCAGGGTGTAGAGTTAGGTGGACTGGAAGGGGATGGTGGAAGGGGGTAACTACTCATCATACACCTGCAGCCAACAATTGATGTGCCTTTGGAGTGGTCCCAATCATCGTGCGTAAATCCAATATCTATGTTTCTTTGTTCTGGTGATGCACGTAAGAGTCATCTTGGACAAGAGTGTAGGGAGTTTGGCTGGAGCTCAGCGGCGGTGGCAAAAAGCAGCAAAGATGTTGAAGGGGGGGTGGGTTTGCAAGCCAGGCGCCCACCATTATAGCGATATAGCGTTGCCGTCAACACTTAAGGGAATCCTCACATCCTCGCCAAGCGGCCTGCACCATCAGAAAGCTCGCGCAACCATGTTTGCCTGACTTCGGTGGTGTGCGCCACCGACATGTCGTGCATCGCTAACGGATAGCCAAGGACGTAGCTTACCAATGTAGCTAACCACGGTCTGTGATTGGGACACATCCGGGGTCACATGTGTCTGCCCGCATCGAAAGACTCCGATGGCAATTCCAGTCGAACACTAAACGCGCAATATTGCATTGCAGCAGACGCAGCAAACGTTACATCGAATGATGGAGTAGATGGGCCGCAGTTGCATGAAGATTACCAACCCCATGTTGGGAACGCCTGAGGATTAGCCCCTTGAACGAGTGCCACCGGAGTGGGTTTTGCAGTCATGAAGGGTGCGACCGAGGATGCTTCAATACTGTAGCGGAGTGAGATTACCCACAGCCCAACATGTTGTTCCTTGTTGAATAAGTTTTGTTGGTCTGCATAGGGGCGGCACCGTTTATTAAGAGTCAGGCTGGTATGCTCAGGCTGCCATTTATTAAGAAGTCTGTTGCAAGAAGTTGAGAATCGCTAGACGAATAGTGCGGCCAAGCAACCTAGCAGCTTTCGGCTAAAGCAATGTGTGTAAGCCATCGTCACCAAATCACTCTGTGACCATCTTAACATAACATAATACTACAATACTCACCATACCCTCTCAACTACTGTGTTCATGAGGCTGCGGGAGACAATGCCCTGCAGCCTGTCAGGTACGCCCTCACTAGTCTGTGTCTATGAGGCTACAATAGCCCATAGCCATGCAGTCCATGCAACACAGCAAAGCAGTCGTAGCTACTCAATTCAACGGCAAACAAACTTGTCCGGTACATGCCTGTCTTACTGACTGGCACTTGATGCATCATTGATATATTCACATGCATATGCTGCATGAACGCTTGCCTCTGAATCTGATCTCACTTCTCTTGGCTACATGGACGTCATGAAAAAAACAAGGTGTGTGCCTGGTTGACAATTGTCAGAGGGAGGGGCAGGGGCAGGGTCAAGTAAAGGCTCTGATGGGCCTCCTGCAGAATTGCTGCAACGGGTCACAGGCCAATGGGCCTGTTTAGGACCCTCCCTCGGCCTATCACATCCTCACTCCCCTGAGCCGGGTGCAAGCCAAGGGGTAACCTCACAACCCCTGCAGCTGATGCAAGCTGGCGCACGTGGCGGCTAGCTCCGCCTTCAGTGCTGCAATGGCAGCGTCCTTGCGTCGTACCACGTCCTGCGAGAAGAGAGGCAGCAGAAGCTAGTTTGTGGCAGGGGCAGCAGGCCGTAGCTGCGCGGTGGCTGCACATCAGTGCCTTTTCTTTCGTTTTGCCCTGGTTTAGAGCTCATGGCCCAGGTTCAAACCCTCGACTTTATGGCTTGGCCTTACTTGGACATCTCGCTCAGGTGAAAAAGTCAGAGGATTGACAAAGACCCAGCATGTTTATAGCGAACACTATATATAACGCAAATAGAGCACTGCTGCACATGGTGTGATCCGTGGCCCAGCTGGAAAGCCTGGGGCTGGGAAGTGGCTCACCTGCACTCTGCCATTCAACAGCTCCAGCTGCTGCGCATGTTGGGCCTTCAGCGCACGTGTCTGTAAGCAGCAGCAGCAGCAGCAGCCACACGCCTGATGGTGCTGCAGGAGGCACTGATGTCACACTCCCAAGTGGCTGTCAGCACGACTGGCACCACACCACTGGTGACTATCACGAGCACATGGCGGACTGATGGGAGGTGCAATAGTCTGAGTGAGGTAGAGCGCTGCATTGTCGCAAGGGCACCCACAGGCGGTACGGGCTCAGCTGATGATGCGGCAGCCACAGTGACGGCCAAGACAGGCAGACAGTCGTGTGAGGACGTAGTGAGCCTCCACGGCAACACTCCCTACCAACTGTCAGACCTGCCACATGACATCATTCTATGGCCCAAACACCGGCAAGCTGCAATGTGGACAGCACATGGCAGGCACAGCAGCCTGGGTATGTGTGAGGCCCCTGCAGCTCACCTGCTGCTCATGGGTGGCTGCATTGTCTCTGGCCTGCGTGCTCAGAGCTAGCGCCCCGTCCTCCGCCTGCACCACCAGCTGCTGTCTGAGGGCGCTGCTCTCCTGTATGCTGGCCTGCAGCTTGGCCGACAAAGCCTCCACTTGCTGCTGCAGGCTGCTGACGGCCGCCTCAGCCGCCTGCGCTGCAGCCTCAGCAGAGCGCCGCGCCTTCGCCTCAACCTCGTACTTGGAGCGCCTGAGGCAGGAGGGTCACACAGAGCTGGCTTTGCTGACACCCACCACTGCGCTCACACACAGATGAAGTCTTTAGCTCCATCTGCTGCAGCAATGCCAGCGGGTGGCCACTGAGACCACACGCCATGCACTATCATGCACGCCATGCCATGCACGAATGCTATGCAATGAAAATTATGATGGTGACTCGCACATGCACTGACGAAGTCAAGGCAGCCAAGGCTGTGTGTTGCAGTCATGCCGGCTGACAAACGTCAAGATGCATGCTGATCTCCTGCTGGTGTTGGCGCATCACACAATGACACGTGCTGGTGGTGGTGTTGATGGTGAATGGTACATGCTGCTGCTGCTGCTGCGGTGAGTGGTGAGGGTGATGGCGATGAGCATGAGGTGTGCGTCTAATGCACCCCGCTCTGCAGGCTAAGCCTGGGCTGTCCCTGCCCCCATCATGCTGGCACAGCAGCCAGACATGCAAGTATGCAACAGTGTCCAGCACACCGCTGCTGCTGGTGGCTCAGTGCCGTGCCTCAGCTGGCACAGGCTGTTCCTTGTGGAGGTGTGTGCGGTTGTAAGTGTCAGATGAAGGGAGGTAACAGATTTAGCAGGTGCATGCATTCAGCAGGGAAGCTAGATGAGGTCAGGAGAGGGGGTGTCAGTGTCCAGCTGTCAGACATGATGTTGATGAGCATGAGGGGGACACAAGGGTCCAACCATGTCCAACAGTGTCCATATAGTTCGGCTGCACTGCTAGTTTCCAACTGTGAAACATTCCTCCAGCTGTTTCAGCTGTCAGACATGATGTTGGTGAGCATGAGGAGGATGACAACATGCGTGTCCAACAGTGTGAATGGAGGTGGGGTGAACTGCCAGTGTCCAGTCTGGAAGGACCCCAAGGCTCTACCAGCCTCTCCAGTAAAGAGTGCCAGCAGGGCTGCATGACTGAGGCCAGACCTTGACAAAGAGTACCAGCCTCTCCAGCAAAGAGTACCAGCAGGGCTGTGAGCCAAGGCCAGGCCTCAACTGAGTGCAAGGTGCTGCAGTGATGAGCGTGGGTGCCTGTGATGGGTTTGGGTTAGGGATCCCTACCATTCCTGGGTGATGGCTTGGGCGTCCGCCAGCTGCTGGCTGCACTGGTGCCTCACCGCCTCGATCTCCCCTGAGCACCAGCCCTCAACATCTGCCAGCTGTGCTGCTGCTGCGCTGGCTGCAGCTGCTGCATCACACACCTGCACATGGCACAGGAGTTTGAGCAGGAGTAGCAGAGGTGACAGTGACACAAGAGCCAGCAACAGTAGGCTGCCTGCAAGCAGACCATGCCATGTGCTATTGCTGCTACTGCTGCTACTGGCAACGCTGCTGCTGCTGCTGCATGTTGTGGTTATGCTGATTGCGCTCGTTGGCAATGAACTGAAACGGCAACATGTGTGCAGCCCCTGCTACTGGTCAGTGTGTGCAGGTAGCTGGTCCTACTGAGCTTCATAGGCTGCTGTGCCCTAGGTCAAGTCAAGTGGGGTGGCATCTCCCAGCACCCCCCTCGCACCAGCTGCTGCTTCTCACGCTCCCGTCGCTCTGTGAGGTGCTGAATCTGCAGCGCATGCTGCTGGGCAAGCTCCGAAGTCTGCATGCAGTCGCACATGGTGGGGGTTGACGGGGCAAGGAAAGGCAGGGTAGGGCAGGAGGAGGTCTCACTGTGCCGCTGCTCGGCTGGCTGCACCCTTGCTGCCCAGCACCACCCTTGGCTGCTCCTGTGACTACACCCTTTGCTGGGTCCACAGCTGACCCCTTGGCTGAACTCTTGACAGCGCCCTTGCCAGCCATAGAGGCACAAGGGTGGGCTCAGCACAACACAGCTGTGGCTGTGAAAGGACAGCAGCGTGGCTGACCTTCCTACAATGTTCAGATTCAATGCTCTCCAGAGTCTTGGTCACTGTGTCAACCCGGGCCTGCATGGCCTTCTTGTCTCTGTGAGCATGGCAAGAAGTGCTCATTGGTCAGGTTGCTGGCGTCTCTATAGATTTGGGGGGGGAGAGGGAGGGGGGCACCACACACCTCTCACAATGCTGCCGCAGTTTGGCGGACCTGTCCAGTGTCTGTTTCAACTGTTGCTGCATACCAGCCATTTGCTCCTCAAGTGACTTGATGCTGCCTTCATAGTGCAGTCGCTGCTCCAATAACTCTGCGCTTTCGGCCTGCGCTCAACGGAAAGGAGCATTCGTGTCAGACAGGGTCTTTGTGAGTGCAGGGCTGCAACGATGTCACCTACTTGCTCCAGGCACTGTGCATTGCGGGCTATCGCCTGTTGTTGCTTCTTCAGCTCAACGACTCGGCTCTTGAGGGCCTTGTAGTGGTGACCGGTGTCTCGAAGGTCGCAAGTGTCTGGCATCTCTGTGAGGCAACGTCGAGGACGAGGTTACCGGGAGAGGAGCGGATGAAAGACAGTGTACAAGTGTCGCACGTAACCCCGCACACCACCTCTTAACGCTGCAAGCAAGCATGGTCTGCAAAATGTACACATCTTGTGTTTGCCAGCATGTCACCCCCACCATCTGACCCGCCATAAACCGGGCTCATAGGTGTGGTTACAGCTAACTTGGGCAGCTATCTTGCAGTCAGGGGCGCAGGTTCAGCTGTGACACTCCTGAGAAAATATACAAGTGGGCCAGCATGGGCCAACCAGGCCACGAAGAATAGGCATCCCAGCTATGCAATCTCATACTACCTTCGTCATAGCCCTACACCAGTATGTACTGCTTCTGTTGGGGGAGGTGGGCCAGGGGCAGTGGGGCGGGGGCGGACAAGTTGCACACTGACCGCTCATCGTCCGTCTGAACCCGCCAGGCAAAGTTGGCCCTGGCCCAGGGCCCCAGGCTGTGGAGGGCGCCGCCTTGACCCCTACCTGCACTGACCCACACATAGGCGGACCAAGTTCTGAACCTGCCTCCACCCGCAGGTGATATAAAAATAAAGTGACAGAGTGATATGATCAGATTGTCCCAGAGCGGCGGGCTGCACAAAAAATGCTCGCTTTTGGGCCCAGCACGGCCCTGATTGCGCCGCTACCGCGTCACCCGAGCACCCAGTGCGTCATCGCACGGCGCGATGCAGCCAGCCACGCATCGCGCAGTAGGCATGTGTTGGCCAAAGCTGGAGAAATGCCGGGTATGAACCCGGCGATGACGGAGGCGATGAAGAGAGCCATGTCGGACCCCAAGGTACGCCTTGCATGCCTGCAATTCCCCTCACACCCCCACGCGCGGAATGCTGCATGCTGCTGAACTGTGGACGACTCCTTCTTTTCAAAAGTAAACCTAGCACCACCCCCTGACAGCTACATGACCTAGGACCAGGACCCACAGGGCTGCCTGTCAACAGCTGTCAGCAGTGACCAGCTGTTTGCAGCTTTGCAGCTTGCAGCTTTCAGCTTGCTGCCTGTCTGAGCGGTCCGGGCGGTTGAGGCAGTCCGGGCACCTGCCCCATGGAGGGGCTTGGGGTGGTGGCACTGGACCTGGTGTCGTCGCTAGCAGCCAGCCATGCTGATGCAAGGAGCTTGCTGGCCTCCATCTTGTTCTGGAGAATGGCAGCAGTCTGCAGTTCATGTGAGCCTCTGACAGCAGACCCTGCAGCCACCCTGCATACCCCTGGAGGCTGGATGTTGCTGCTGCTGTTGATGATGATGGCCACTGCTTTGTCTATGCCAGCTGACTGATAGAGCTGCCCAATGGCTGTGGGTGGGCCTGAGCAAGCAAGCAAGGCCTCTCATGCAAGCATAGCCAGCACCTCCCTCCCAGTCAAACTGGCAACAAGTAACACATTGAGGGGACAATTAGGCCCTCGCACTAGGGGTGGCGTTTTGTCTGTTCAGAGTTTTGTTCCCATGCACATGGCATGGGCTCCTTCCATAGACACTACTGCCTGACCCCTATGGCAGGGCTTTAGTGCGCTGATGCTAGCTGAAAACAGGCCAAAGGTGGGCACACTACTGTGCCACAGGCTGCTGCTGCTGGGCCTTTTAGCCCAGGTCAGGGTACTCCTTGCCTTTGGCTGGCAGAGCTCCCTGCTCTGGCCAGTAGCACAGCTCCAGTGAGCGCCACTTGCTCTCCCCAATGCACCGCATGTCCAATGCTGCATTGCAGTCCCTGTCCATGCCTATGCTGGTTTGGCCTATGCAGCCTTGCCATTCCCCTTGCCCTTGGTGGGCTGGGTGGGTTCAGCTGGCTGCGCAGCCTGGGTGCGCTTGCTGTGCTTGGCGTGTGGGGGAGTGCTGGGTCCAGGCTCTGAGGCTGTCGGCTGTGTGGCTGCCCGGCTGCATGGGGGCTGTGGCAGGTTGCGTGGGCCACTACCGGGCACCACATCAGGCCTTGGACTTGCTGGTCCCGCTGCTGGCTCCATGCTGCGAGCTCTGCTTGGGGCTTCCAGCTTGTAGGGTGGATGGGCTGCTCATGGTCACTGGCCTCTCACACTGCTGCTGGCCAACCACTGCTGAGCTGATGCAGCCAACGCATAGCTCATCCACCAGCCCCACCCAGCTGGTCTGTTGGACCCTGGGCGCACTGCCTTGCAGCAGGCCTACAGCGCTGTACCTGAGACCCACCCACCCCATGCGCTGATGCTGAGCTGTGCATGATTACCATCATTGCTCTCAACAGCCCTCCTTCCCATGCAGGACGTGTCCTCGAGAGTGTAGGGCTGCTGTCAGGGGAAACGATGTGCCTGCCCTGCCTGCCTGCCTGCCTGCCTGCCTGCCTGCCTGCCTGCCTGCCTGCCTGCCTGCCTGCCTGCCTGCCTGCCTGCCTGCCCGCCCGCCCGCCCGCCCGCCCGCCCGCCCGCCCGCCCGCCCGCCCGCCCGCCCGCCCGCCCGCCCGCCCGCCCGCCCGCCCGCCCGCCCGCCCGCCCGCCCGCCCGCCCGCCCGCCCGCCCGCCCGCCCGCCCGCCCGCCCGCCCGCCCGCCCGCCCGCCCGCCCGCCCGCCCGCCCGCCCGCCCGCCCGCCCGCCCGCCCGCCCGCCCGCACGCACGCACGCACGCACGCACGCACGCACGCACGCACGCACGCACGCACGCACGCACGCACGCACGCACGCACGCACGCACGCACGCACGCACGCACGCACGCACGCACGCACGCACGCACGCACGCACGCACGCACGCACGCACGCACGCACGCCCGCACGCACGCCCGCACGCACGCCCGCACGCACGCCCGCACGCCCGCCCGCACGCACGCCCGCACGCCCGCCCGCACGCCCGCCCGCCCGCCCGCCCGCCCGCCCGCCCGCCCGCCCGCCCGCCCGCCCGCCCGCCCGCACGCACGCCCGCACGCACGCACGCACGCACGCACGCCCGCCCGCCCGCCCGCCCGCCCGACGCCCGCCCGACGCCCGCCCGACGCCCGCCCGACGCCCGCCCGACGCCCGCCCGACGCCCGCCCGACGCCCGCCCGACGCCCGCCCGACGCCCGCCCGACGCCCGCCCGACGCCCGCCCGCCCGCCCGCCCCGCCCGCCCGCCCGCCCGCCCGCCCGCCCGCCCGCCCGCCCGCCCGCCCGCCCGCCCGCCCGCCCGCCCGCCCGCCCGCCCGCCCGCCCGCCCGCCCGCCCGCCCGCCCGCCCGCCCGCCCGCCCGCCCGCCCGCCCGCCCGCCCGCCCGCCCGCCCGCCCGCCCGCCCGCCCGCCCGCCCGCCCGCCCGCCCGCCCGCCCGCCCGCCCGCCCGCCCGCCCGCCCGCCCGCCCGCCCGCCCGCCCGCCCGCCCGCCCGCCCGCCCGCCCGCCCCGCCCGCCCGCCCGCCCGCCCGCCCGCCCGCCCGCCTGCCACAGCGTGCTGCAGCTCCCACGGAGGCTGGCTGGCTGGGTCCCTGACACGAATGAAGCAAAGCGTTCCCTGTCAGCACCATCACTCCTTCCCTCGCAGATCATGTCCGCTGCAGAGTGTTGGGTCGCTGTCAGGGGCAGACCTGCCTCCGCCCTGATCCCTGTGCCTACAATTCACCTGCCGGCCTGCCGGCCGGCCGGCCTCCTGCCTGCTTGGCTACCTGCCTGCTCGTCCGCCTGCCTGCGTCCAGATCGCGGCTCAGCTGCAGTCCACGTTGAAGCAGCCTGAGGTGCAGCAACAGATGCAGCAGATGCAGGCAAGTGGTGAGGGCAGTCACACAGGGGAGGGCCTCCAGGCCATGATGCACGGCCTGGTGGGTGGCACACGGCTGCTGCAAGGGTGGCACAGGGTGGCTCATGGGTGGCACAGGGCTGCTTCAAGGCCTGGTGGGTGGCACAGGGCTGCTCCAGCTGTGTGGCGGAGGGCAGCCTGGCCCTATCGGCCTGTTCCTGTCGGCCTGTTCCTGTCGGCCTGTTTCTGCCCTGGCCTGTTACAGCTCCTGGTTGCTAGGGACCTGCAGGCCCTGTAAGTAACTCAGCGTTGGTGTCATCAACTGTGGCGTAGGGCAGCCTGTCCCTTACAGCTGCTGCTTGCTAGGGTAGTGCAAGCCCATTGGGTAACCCAGCTTTAATACTTGGGAAGGGAGAGGTGAGGGGCCTGAGGGACTGACCACAGGCGGTAGGTGCATTAGTGTGCAGGGCTGAGGTGCGACAAGCAGGCAGGTGGCCCCAGACAGCACATCGGACTGTCTCACCAAACCCTGCCCTCTCACGGACCTGATGAACCTGTTTTGAGTGCTCCTCGCTTCTAAGCTCCCAATGACTGCTGTCATACTGTAGTCCCCTCCCCTTGCCCCCTCCCCCTCCTCTGACCCACCTTCGCTCCCCTGCTCCTTCCCTGCCTTCCCCCCTCCGCACCTCCCTCCTCCGCACCTCCCACCTCCGCACCTCCCACCTCCGCACCTCCGCACCTCCCACCTCAACACCTCCCTCCTCTCACAAGCCCAGACTGCCCAGACTGCCCAGACTGCTGCAGAGACACAGACGCAGCTCCTGCTCATTTGCTCTTCATCGCCCGGGGCTGACCATCCACTGCACCACTCTCCCCTGACCCAGGCTGTGATGGGTAACCCCGCCCTCCAAGCCCGCATGCAAGAGCTTCGGAAGGACCCCGAGTTTGCCGGCTTCTGGAGCGAGCTGCAGACTGGCGGCATGCAGGTGGCTGCACCAGCCCTGGCTGGTCTGGGTCGGCTGGGCTGGGCCAGGCCTGGTCAGGTCTTCATAGTGACCAGAGCTCAGCCGTTACCTTAGCCATAGCCATAGCCATTACCTTGGGCATTACCTTAGCCCTTAGCCATGGACAGGCACCTCAGAGCTAGACTCTTGCTGTGGGGTGAGCCTAGAGCTACCCGTAACTAGTCTGCTTTGGCTGGGCTTGGCCTGAGCTGTGGCTTGGCCTGAGCTGCGGAGTGAGTAGAGGAAGATGAAAGCGCTGGGCGCAGGTCAGGGCGGGGGCTAAGGGCAAGGTGGTGTAAGGGCCAGGAGGCGGGCAGCCAGGATGTAGCGTGTGTGGATTGTTAGCTCAGGGGCCATGGCTTAATACCTGATGGCCCACAAGAGATGTGTTGGAGCAAGGTGTGCAAGGTTTGTCCGGTGTTTACTGTGTTTGTCCGGTGAAGCGCTGCCTCTTAGCGACGGCCTCTTTCTCCTCCTTCAAGTTGACACAGCTCAACACTTGGTCGGTGACAGCCCTAGGTGTGAGCTAGCGCGCCTGCTGCAACCCATGGTCACTGCAATGCGGCATAGCCAGAGGACTAGGAACTCCACAACACCCTGACACTGGGCTTTGTGTGGCTGCTGCATCACTTGCGTCTCCACACCTTCCTCCTCCTCCTCCTCCTCCTCCTCCTCCTCCTCCTCCTCCTCCCTTCCCTTTCTCCCCCTCCCCACCTCTTCCCCTCTTTCCCTTCTCGCCTCTTCACCCCTTTCCCTCTCTCCCCCTTCCTCCGCCTTCCACCTCCTCCTGTGCCCCTCTGCCCTGCACTGTTGCCCAGCCCAGCATCCGCTGCCGCTGTGCCTCCACAGGCCCTGATGAAGTACTACAACGACCCCGCCTTCCTGGCCAAGCTTAGCTCAAAGCTGGGGGATGTGAGCGCCCTGGCGGCCGCTGCAGCACCCTCAGCAGCAGCAGCAGCAGCAGCTCCAGTGGGTGGGTGCAGCAGCAGTGGCAGGGAGGGGTAGGCAGCAGCAGCAGATAGGGGGGCAGGCAGTAGCAGCAGCATGCAGTTGTCGGGAATTCCTGGGGCTTGTTGGTAACCCTGCACTGTCGCGTTGACTCTGCTGCCTTGCTGCCTTGCCGGCTGTGCTGCTGCCTGTTGGACACCTTACATGGCCTGGTGTGTGATGCGACTGTGCTGCTGAGCCAGCGCTGTCGCCTGCCAGGCCTTGCCTGCTGCCTGGTGCTGGTGCCTGCTGCAGGGCCTCCTGAGGTAAACGACCTGTTTGACGCAGCAAAGTACGGCGACACAGAAGCGGTGGAGGATTTTATCGCCATTGGCAAGGTGCACCCCAGCTGCTGTAGGCTGTGAAAGCATGGGGGCAGGCGGGAAGGCGGGTGGGTAGGCGGGTGAGCAGGCGGGAGAGCAGGCCGGCTCAGTGGGGGCCAGGCAGGCAGGCAGGCTCAGCGGCAGGCTTGGCAACGCAGGCCATGCTTCGAACCATGGCTGCCTCCCTCCCCTACCTGCCTCCCTGCCTGGGCCCCCTAAACTCTGTAGCACATGCCCTGCCCTGCGCTCCTCCTCCCCTACCTCCACTGTTCGTCTGCTGTGGGACTCAGCTGGCTTTTACCCAGCCTCCATCCCCGCCCCCAGCCTCACTGACTGCCCGTGTATGCCCCCAGTGATGAGAGAGCTGGCATGGAGCAGGTCGCGTATTAATATGAACATCCATGTCTTCATTGCTGTCCATACTATACATTTTGGCCATATTATATATTGGTCCTCATTGCCATCTGTCTTCATTGCTGTCCATGCTGTTCATTGCTGTCCATGCTGTTCATTGCTGTCCATACCCAGCTGTCTCATATTGCTGTCTTCACTGATGTTTGTCTTTGTTGCTGTCCATACTATACATTTTTCGTCTTCACTTATTTTTGTCTTTGATGCTATCCGTACACACGCAGCCACACTGAGGCTGAGTATGCAATCACTCCCAACATTGCCTCCTTGCTCACTCAGCTGCCTTGCCTCACTCACCCCCTCCCATAGGATGTGGGCATGAAGGACAAGGAAGGCCGCACCCCGCTGCACTTTGCAGCAGGTAGGTCCGTTACTGTCAGCCAAAGGGATACCCTCAACCTGCTGCCAGCTCACCCTCCCCCTCCCCCCTCAGCTGCAGCACACCCCCAGCAGCAGCAGCTGAAGAGGACGAGTGCAGCTGCAGTGGCAGGGAGGGAAGGGTTGGCAGCACCCCCACCCTCCCTGCCAAACCTCTTGATGGGAAGGGCGGCCTAGCAGCATACAGGCTGACGGCCAAAGAGGTGTGATCAGTCGTCATCACATCCCCCCGACAGGCACCCTGACCCTCACAGGCGCCCTGACACCTGACCCCCTTTTACCCCCTGACCCCTGACCCCCCTGACCCCTGACCCCCCTGACCCCCCTGACACCTGACCCCCCTGACCCTGAACCCCCTTTAGCCCCCTTGGGACCCCTCCCTTGGACCCCCTGCCCTTTCCCTAATGCCCACTGTGGCTGTACAACCATGTAGCCCTACCCAGCCCTGCTCGTGCCCCACTTCTGCTGCTCCTCCTGCTGCTGCTGCTAGCAACCCTCCTCTGGCCCTGATGAGGTCTCCTGATGCTGCAGCTGCCACCACCCCTGCTGTTAGTGGTGCCAGTGTTTATGCGGGTGTCGATGCTGGTGGTGCCACTGCTGCTGCTGCGGGTGTCGATGCTGTTGTTGCTGGTGATAATACTGGAGGTGCTGCCGCCGCTGTTGCCCCAGGGGCTGGCCATGTGGAGGTGGCCAAGCTGCTGATTGAGGAGGGGGCACCCCTAGAGGTAGGCTGCTGTGCAAGACTGGCAGCAGCAGCACAGGGGCGGCCCGGTGCAGGAGGGTGGAGTGGCCTGCAGGGGCAGGAGCTGCATTGAGCATGGCTGGTGGTCACCGGACACTGCCTAGCCGGGAACCATACCTATCTGCATGCAGCACTGAACCTTGCTCGGCCACTGCTCATGTGCACATGAGTCAGGGCAGTGGGCCCTATACCCACATTCAAATCACCATGATGAGTAAAGTAGACATGCAAGGCTGCCCTAGTTGCTTCACAACCACATTCATATCTGGGGGCCCGACCTGGGATTAGCAGAGGGGCAAGGCTGCTGGGTGCTGCACAGCAGAGGGGGAGGAGGACGACAGGTCAGGCGCCGGCAGCGGCCAGCGGCAGTGGGGGCAGCTGGTGCCCAGGGTGAGGCGGCTGCCCACCCCACCCGGTTTAGAGCTTGCACCCCCCAGCACTGCAGTGGAGCAGCAGAGGGCTCGGCTGCTAGGGGGTGAACAGCAAAGAGGGAGGAGGACAACAGGTAGGGCCCATGCAGCCGAGGGCCGAGGGCAGTGGGGGCAGCGGAGGCCAGGCGCACAGGGTGAGGGCGGCTGCCCTCCACCATCCCTTTGGAGCCAGCACCCCTAGCACTGCCGCAGGAGTGTGGGGAGGAGGATTGCAGGCTGTTGCCCATGTTAGGTCGTGATGAGGGTGCCAAGGGTGATGAGGGTGAGCGGCAGGCTGCCTCCCTGTCCCCTCCTGCCCTGACCTGACCTGCCCCGTCCTGCCCTGATCCCGCCTCCACCCCCCTTGCCTGCCCTTGCCTGCACCCCCGGTCCTACTAGCCTACCTGCTGCTGGATTGCAGGCCACTGACTCACTGGGCAACACCCCCCTCCACTATGCAGCAGGTGAGGGGTGTGGGTGCCAGCTCAGCACCCCTGATGAGGGTATCATGCGTAATCGTAGTCGGGTGAGGTAGGGGTGTTGCCAGTGGGGGTGGGGGTGGCTTGGATGTGTGCAGGCTATGGCCGTGACATGCTGGTGATGTTGCTGTTGGACGCGGGCGCCGACAAGTCTGCGCGCAACGCCAACAAGAAGGCCGCGGTGGACCTGGCCACGTGAGTGGTGTGGTTGCCACCTGGGGGAGCATGTGAGGGCAGGGCTCAGCCTCAACTGCCACCATGCACGGCACAGCATGGATGGCCTACCCCAACATGGATTGCCCCACCCTTGAAATAAGAGTAAAAGCGAGTGGCATGGATTTGCATGGTGGCTTGCTGGTTTACCCACCAGACCACACGCCGCCTGCCTGCCTGCCTGCCTCCCAACTGGCCGGTGTGGCGCTCTTGCCAGCTCGCCAGCCCGCCAGCCCGTGGTGAGGCACCTGTCGGCTGGCTCCTGGGTGCAGGGCTGACCCTCGCAACCCAGTGAGCCAGAAGCCTGACATCGTGTCCCGGCTGAAGCTGTGAGCGGTACCTCCCTGCCCCACTTCCCTCCCCGGTCCCCTGGTCCTCTGCCCTCCCCCTTCCTCCTCCCCGGCATCCGGGTCTACCCCACCTCCTTCCCCATTGCCTTGGCAACAAGGCAACGGCTGCAGCACGGCACGGGTGGCAGCAGACAGGCAGGCAGGCTAAGGTGGGCCTTGGCCGCAACTCAGCTGACAACATGTTGATTTCCTTCTAACGTCTACCAACACCCCACTATACAAAAGGGTATGTGCGAGCCAATAGGCAACAAATGCAGTGTAGCGTGGGGGCGGGGAGCCAGGAGTCTGGCCCCCTGGAGCAGAACGCTCAGCCCGTTTTTCTCCGCCAGGCCGAGGTTCCTTATTAGCAGTCATATTGCTCATGGAAGAAAGTTACGTTAAGCAACATCGGTCGGAAACCAAAATGTAGCGTGCAAGACACCACGCCGACAACCGATGACTACCTTCGTTCCCACAGCATGACACGGCCAGGGTTTAGAACGTTTCCCCCGAGGAGTCAAACCTCTCGAGCAGGTGTGCACGAAGGCCCACACACATGCAAATCAGTGCACATATATGTCATTTTGAGGGGTGTTTTTTTAGGAAGCAGTTCGCTTTGGATTGTGTGTGCCGAGCCAACGCAACCTTTCTTTTAATAAAGTTCTGAGTATTTCACCCGGTGCCATTACTGACAGTAAAATGCCAGTACTGGCATAATGCCAGTAGCTTTTCCAAAGGGTGAGTACTAGCAACATGTTAGTATTGACATATTGCTAGTACTGGCACCAGGGAAAAGTACTGGCAAGATAACAGTACTGGCGCAAGGCCGTATCTCACCAACCACACATATTCACGCAATTCTGTTTCAACCCCCAATCTTGCAACGTTGTCTTATGGCTATGTGCCAAGTCTCAAGCTGAAAACCTCAAAAATGTTGTTACTAAGTTGCCTGAGTGAGGATGGCAGAAAAGCTGCCATCCACGTAATGTACATCTAAACCACATGTTGCTCCCTGCTGCCCACACTCTTAGCACCTTTAGCTACTGTGCAAGACCCCCCACGCATATGTTGCATGCCCCACCATGACCTTACTAGGAGCAACAGCAACCCGCATGCATGACCCAGTATGCATGCCCTTAACTTTACGCAAGACCCAGGGATCACCAGCAGCACTACATCCCTTAGCTGCTCTTAACGCACATGGTAACCAACACCGGTCATGAGGAATACCGGGGCGTACATGAATGCATTGGTGTGGCCCACATCCTCTGACCACCCTCTAATAACACCTCTAGTGTGTGTAGATGTGGGTTTGTGTGTTGATTGGGTTCGTTCGGGTGTAAACTGAACCATGATGCAACACACAACACCTCCCACTTACCATACCGCCCAAGGTGCTCAGCTCCTCCAGATGTGTTGCCGCTGTCCAGCTGGATTTTTCCAGCTACGTTCCCTTCTTATCGTGAACTGTGTCAGGCTTTTCAGAGGATAGAGCCTAGCAGACCAGGGTGCCTTGCTGATGTGGCGGCGCAGCTAAGCATCCGTGCCTTCCAGCTGTGCTGGCGCACGCTGGGAAACACTGGCGTGGGCATCACCGTCAGGGGCG
This sequence comes from Haematococcus lacustris, assembly GCA_030144725.1. Classification (NCBI taxonomy): domain Eukaryota; kingdom Viridiplantae; phylum Chlorophyta; class Chlorophyceae; order Chlamydomonadales; family Haematococcaceae; genus Haematococcus; species Haematococcus lacustris. The sequence goes on along the minus strand of JASKMD010000024.1, from coordinate 2,874,173 downwards.
GCAAAGATACGAAAGCTAGGTTCTGGTAGCAGCACCAGGCTAGCCATAGGCTGCAAGGGGGCTGCGGGCAGGCCACCCGGGCTGGTCAGCTGCCTTGGCCGGTGACCAGCCTTGGCCAGGTCGCGGGGGGTGGGCGTCCTACGCCCTTCACTCTTCATGGCAGCATACAAACGTTTCAGCCCAATCTCCAACACGCGTGCAGTACTTGATGACGGCTCTGTGGCCGCATCATCCCCCCTCCTTGAGGAGTGCGCGGCGCGTGTAGCGGCAAAGGCGGCCCGCTGCTGCAGCGCTTGCAAGGCCCTCCGCGACTCCTCTAGCTGTCCTGAGTAGCCATTTGATGAAGTCGACAGCCTGTCACAGCTGGCGGCATGGTCCACTATTCTTCTGCTCACACGATCAGGCGAAGGGCAGGGGTTCAGGCTTGGCACCAGGTGCTGCACGTCAGCCCCTGGCCTTAGCATGCCCTCAGGCCTGCCCCTCAGCAGCCTGGGGTTGGACTGGCCAGCATTGACTCGAACCAAGTGCATGGACTCAGTCACCCCCTTCAGGCTGTGTTGACCCAAGCTGTGCCCCTTGACGTCGAGCTGTTGCATCAGTTTTGGACAGGCCTGGTAGCACCAATCCCAGGCGGTGTGGGAGCACCACACGCTGCCACTGTGTGCCTTGTCAGCGATGCGGGCAGCACGGTTCATGACACGCCCCCTGCACACCAGCAGCACAGTGGGTATTGCAGTCATGCAACAAGCCAAGGTGGCCGAGCTATGGTTCAGGGCTAGTGGTGGGAATGGCACAAGGAAAACAAGCATAGCATTACTGCATCACGGGTGTTGAGTGCAGACTCGAGCTGTCCAATCACGCACCTGTATGTCATGCGGCCAGTCACAGGGTTGACATCAGCGTGAATGCGGCCCACATCCACGCCAACCTTCAGTCGGGGGCCGCGGAACAGCACCGACATCACTTCTGTACAAGGGGTCACACATGGCAATCAGTCACCGTGAGCAGGCTTAGGTGGTCGGCTGCAATGCATGTTATGTGGTCTGGGTAAAGAGGCATTGTGTGGGCTTCCAAACTGCATGGAAGGCGGAGGGCGGACACTGCTACAACATCTGCATTCCATGTGGACTAAGCACGTCAGGGGTGTCTAGCCCAGGTCTGGTCTGTGCGTTCTTGTCAGCTTCCATGTGCACCATGGCAGTATTGTCAACCATCATTCTACACTACATTTGAGGTACAGGGGAAAATATAGGCGTCAATATTTCTCCATAACTCGGGTCGCGAGGTTATAGGCTAGTAGAGGCAGTCAATATGTGTCGACCGGCAAAGCATAATGGTCGAGCGGCAAACCATAATGGTCGAGCGGCAATTGATGATTGTCGAGCGGCAAAGTACGATTCTCGCAATCAGTGTCGGGAAGCGTTTATACAGCAACTGTGTTGAGAAGGGTTGGTGATAGTGTTGGTCAACGGGGGATATGGTGTTGGTCAACGTGGGAAGGGGGCGGTTACGGGATTGGGGAACCTCAAGTATACTTGATAACCGCCTTGACCTCGCGCATTAAGCGAACTAAAGGTCTCATGTATGTCCGCGCCACCTCGGCCTCGGCCATTAATTTGGCAGAGTGCTCTCGGACCGCCAATTATCTACTAGCGTACTCTCCCTTTTGATTCGCGTCCGCGAATCGTTTTTTGGCCTCGCGAAATCGCGAACGAGTAAACAATGTGATTTTTGGCCGAATCCTGAAGTGGTCAAACAATTATTTGACCTGCGTGAATGGTGCTGCGATGGACCGCTTCGTGGTCCGTGGCATCAGTGCCGACGACGCGGCCGAAAATCTGCTACGCCAGGTTGACCAACACGAAGATGGCCCTTGCACAGTGGCTGTGACTTGGTGATCGGGTGGCTTGACTTGGTGACTTGTGCAGAAAGTGTCCACGGAGGATTGACATGTCATGCAAGGAATGGCTGTCTTGAATATTTTTAAGCACACCCACGTTTGTCAAAGTTGTGTTTTGCTGCAACTTTTGCATCGGGAAAAAGTAAACAATGTTTTTTTTAGATCGGGAAAGAGTATTTAATTATAGTTTTCGAGGCCTCGCGAATCAAAAGGGAGAGTACGGTACATATAAAACTTACCATTTCTTGCTGGCAGCAGCCTGAGAGGCCGAGGTCCAGAGCTCAAGCTCTTGTAGCTTGGCGACTTGCTTGGAGGCTTCTTGCCTGCCACCTCAAAACCAGTATTCGTTGTGAACGGTTGGTACTCCGGCAGCAACTCCGGCGGCTGTGCTACATCCACCTCTTCGCACAGCACATGAGTCAGCAGCTCCTCCTGCCAGGGGGCCCCTAGCAGGTCAGCCCACAGCTGGAGCGCCCACAGCAAAGCGGCAGCTGGGGAGAGGAAGGCGGCAAGGCACAATCCCCCGCTCAGCTCAACCAGGTAGCCCAAGTCAGCAGAGCCAGCTGGCAGCAGAGCGGGTGCGTCGCCATCATCGCCGGGTAGCTTGCGCAGCAGCTGGGGTACGGCTTGCAGTGCATTGATGGCATGGATGTGGTACAGGTCCAGCGCGTTGGAGGCCAGGGTCTTGTTCCACGCCATGAGGGTGCCCACGCCCACCATGTTGGCAAAGGCGATGGACACGTCACCCAGCGGGGCGTCTAGCACTCCGGCCTGCAGCTGCTGTGAAGCCCGCAGGGGGCCCTGCAGGAAGGCGGTGCGCTGTTCCAAGCCCCGCCCAAAGGCCTGGTAGATGGGTGTGGCTGGCAGTGACTCGTCCTTGGTGAAGACGTAGTCGCCCATGTTGAGCAACAGACCAAAGCTTGCCAGCTTGGACACAGGCAGCTGCTCGAACGCAGCCTGGCTTAGCAGCACCATGCCACCCTGCCCCACGTCCCCCACCGCCTTGGCTATGGCCAGGGGCCTGCCGCCGTACTGCATGCGGCCAGTAGTTTTGTTGAACACGGCGTCAGCAGCCTCGTGAACACCGGAGTGCAGACCCACACGCACTCTTAGGCCTCTGTACGCCACCAGTAGCAGCCAACAAAAGCTGTGATGTAGGTGCAATGGACCATGCAGTATAATGCAGTCTAAATTGAGGACTAGGCGCCAGCACCTGACTTGGACACCAGGCATGCCCTGCTGCCAGCTGCTCATACCTGAACACCAGGCATGCCCTGCTGCCAGCCTGCGCTGGTACTGCAATCCATTGACAGGCGTAGAAGGTGCGCGCAGCGACAGCCAGCTTCCAAGGATGTGACTCTTGCCTGCAATTGCCATGTGCACGAGGCACAAATGCAGGCGTCAACACAGGTGCGTAGACAGGGACTGCATCACTTCTGTACAAGGGGTCAGAGGTGGCAAGCAGTCCACTCGAGCAGGCATAGGTGGTCGGCTGCAATGCTTGGCATGTGGTTTGAGTGAAGTGCCACTGTGTGGGCTTCTAAACTGCATGGAAGGCGGAGGGCGGACACGGCTTCAACATCTGCATTGCATGTGGACAAAGCACGTCAGGGGTGTCTAGCAGTCAGGGGTCAGTAGTCAGTAGTCACGGTCAGCAGTCAGGGGTGTCAACACAGGTGCGTAGACAAGGACTGCATTGCAACACTGAAAATGCAGCGTATTGGGGAGGGCAAGTGGCGCCCGCTAGAGCTGTACTGGTGACGAGACCTGCCAGCTCTGCCAGAAACGGGCAAGGAGTACCCAGGCCTGGGCTACAAACGGATACAAGACCGGCCACCCATAGCCCAGCGGCATCAGCCTGCTGTGGCACAGTAGTGTGCCCCCTCTCTTGAGCTGTCAGCAGCTTACAACTAGTGCATGCTTATCATGCCAACTCTACACTATAGCCCTGTCACAGGGGTCAAGGCAGCAGTGTAGGTGGAAGGCGCCCATGGCATGTGCATGGGAAGGGTTATACATGATCCTCCATATCTCGCATGATCACTGCTCCACACAGACAAAACACCACCACAAGTGAGAGGACCTAACTTTGCCTTTACGTCGATACTTGTTGCCCGCTGTACTAATGAGGGAGTTGCTGCTTCATCTCCTCCTCTGCGGGCACCCGGCCCTTTGGCTTGGGCTGGCTGAGCTTCAGGTAATGAGGAATCTAGGCAATTTGGCAAGCTAGGACGGAACTCCTGCCTGGGCCCCTGGGCCTTGCTGGTGCTGACCTATTGGGAGTGTCCTTTGGAAGTGTCCTTTGGAGGTGCGATAGTGAGTGATATCGCCTCTCTATAAGTAGGTATCAGCAGGTGTTAGTAGATATGAGCCTAGTGGCGCAATGCCTCCGAGGAAGCGGCCCCGTGCCGCGGAGCAAGAGCCGCTTCCGATTGAAAGCCCGCGAAAACAAGGTTCGTCGTGTGGTCCGTTGCGACTGTGCAGTCCAGTGAGCTCCGCTCCGCTCACATCGCTGCTGTTCATGCCAGCGTAGGTCCTACCACCCCTCCAGGCAAACAACGCGAGGAGCGAAGGGCTGAATGGAAAACCCAGCGCCGACAGGTGCGCACCCGCCCCCGCCTTGTATGCCCCTGCACTGTTTGTGTCCCCGCACTATTGGTGTCCCCGCATTGAGTGCCGGCCTGTCAAAATGTTGGTCGTAATTGGCTGCAGGTCATCAAAGTCCCGGGTGGCGCCGTGCTGCGCGGCTGCAAGAAGACGAAGCGAAAGCTACTGGCACACTTCCAGCTGAGGGCTGGGGTGCACAGCCTGGGCTACAAGCGGCTGCGAGACAAGCCACCCAAGGCCCAGCAGCAGCAGCAGCCTGCTGTGGCACAGTAGTATGTGCCCCCCCTTCTGGAGCTGTCAACAGCTTACATTTAGTGCATGTATTGTCATGCCAAATCTATGCATTGCCCTGTCAAAGGGGTCAGGCAATGCTATAGGTGGTAGGCGACCGTGACCATGTGTATGCCATGTCTTTGCCATGAGCATGCCATGTGCATGGGAACTCCACACAGACAAAAACACCGTTTTGTAGTGGTCCACAATTAGTGTTCGACTGCAATGAAGGCTCAAGGTTGAGGGCCAAGGTGCTGACCTGTTAGGATCGTTGGAGAAGTCCGCCATCGGCAGGTTAGTTCTTGACCCCAATGTTGTGTCAAAGTTGGCCGTAGAATACTGCCTCAGCATCACAGTGTCTTGACTTGCCTGCAATGAACCACGGGACCATGCAGTCGCATCGTGATTGGTGGCTGCAGGTCCCTGCCACCCACCCTTTGCCTACTGCCATGTCAGGGCTGACACAAATATCCAGCACAGCCCAGTCAGCCATATCACAGCACAAGGCACATTGCTGATGGCTACAAGCAGGTTAAGCACAACCACTCTGTAAGCATCCCCCTGTAGCGGCCGACCCAAGCGGGCCTTCCACGGGCTACACAGGCTATGGCTTTGTTGGCTGGCTGGTTTGCCTCACCCCTGGCACGGCCCAGACCGGTGCTCCTGCCTCTAGCTGCAGCAGCTGCTCGGGCCAGGCCAGGTGCAGCAGGCCCTGCTGGAAGTCACGCGCCCAGCGCAGGGCGTCAGAGGCTGTGTGGAAAGCCATGATGAAGGCGTCACCCTCTGTGGCAGACTCTGCACCAATAACATCAACAGTAGTGTCTGATACATGCAGACATAGAGCGGGACGTGTGGACGCTGAACAGGGATCGGACAATGGAGCAGTTCTTCAAGAAGGTGAGGGTGGGTGGGAGGGAAGGAGGGTAAGAGGTGAAAGGGCATGAAGTGAAAGAGTTGTTGACTGTGCCATGCCGAGCCTGGTGCCACCATGTCAGCCACAATGTATCTGCCTTGTGTGCATGGCTGCAGTTGGAGCTGGCCTGTGCTGAAACACTTGTCCTGGCTGGCTTATGGTCAGTGTCCTTTGGAAGTGTCCTTTGGAGGTGTCCTTTGAGGTGCCCTTTGGAGGTGCCCTTAGGAGGTGCGAGAGTGAGTGATATCGCCTCTCTATAAGTTGGTATCAGCAGGTGTTAGTAGATATGAGCCTAGTAGCGCAATGCCTCCGAGGAAGCGGCCCAGTGCCGCGGAGCAAGAGCCGCATCCGATTGAAGGCCCGCGAAAACAAGGTTCGTCGTGTGGTCCGCTGCGACTGTGCAGTCTAGTGAGCTCCGCGCTGCTCACATCGCTTCTGTTCATGCCAGCGTAGGTCCTACCACCCCTCCAGGCAAACAACGCGAGGAGCGAAGGGCTGAATGGAAAAACCAGACGAAGCGAAAGCTGATGGCTCACTTCCAGCTGAGGGCTGGGGTGCACAGCCAGCTCCGCGTCATCGCGTCTTTGTATGTGTTGCGGATCTTTCTGACACGCCTTGTGGGCTACTGCACCCCGGGGTTACCCAGCGCCCCAACACCTCCAACCGTGCAGCCTCCCCGTGCCCCTGATGCTGCACCCCTACCCACACTCCCCCTGCGTGTCCCTGCTCAGCCAGCAGCAATGGACATGGACTGGGCTCCTGAGGCTGAGCCAGACCCTGAGCCTGAGCCAGAGCCTGAGCCTGAGCCAGCGCCACCCACACTGCGCCCACCCACACTGCGCCCGCCTTGCTGCCCGCCACCCCCCACCAGCAGCTCCCACTGGGCCACCCATGCCCCTGGACAGCGAAGATCCAGTCATGCTGCGGCAGCTGCAGGTTTTTTGTGAGTACTTTGCCGACTCCAATTTCCTCACCCCCTACAACCAGCTGCAGCGGCGGGGAGGAGGCCCAACTCTTCATCAAGCTGACGTGTGGGTACAGCCTCAACACTGACAGCCCCGAGCTACAGGCTGCCCACCTGGACAAGGCGCATGTCAACGACCTGATAGAGGAGGCAGCCAAGCAGCGGAGACTGCTGGCCCTGGAGGAGGGGGACTCCTTGCAGGACACCGTGCCCCTCCCTTGCCGCATGCGCCATGCGGTGCATGTGTGCAGGTGCCTGGAGCAGTGGCAGCAGCCCCCCACCACACCCGTGCCAGGCAAGCCAAAGCGTGGCGGGCGTAGGGTGGGGCCCCGGGTCCTGAACTGCCCACCCCCCTTCACCCTCGCCCCCCCTTGCCAGGGCAGGGGTGCACTTCGTCAAGGTGGACAGCAGGGTGTTGCATGGGGTGTGCCAGCAGCTGGGGCTCACAAGGGAGAAAGACAAGGTGTTCTGCGCAGAGCCAGCCCGTAGCAACCATTGGGACAGGTGGTTCAGCACAGGCAAGCTGGCCAACCAAGGCTTTGAGTTCGAGCGGACAGTGGAGACTGATGGTGTCAGTGTGTGTGTACACTACACCCGCCCCCTCCCAACCCCTCCTGCCCCACCCTCAGTAGCAGGCCCCTCCAGCAGCAACATCAGCCCAGTGGTAGCCCCAAGTGTAGCAGCTGTAGCAGCCCATGAGTTGGGACTGCCCCGCATTGGCAAGGGCCTAGCTGAGCAGCGTGAGTATGTGTTCAACCCAGCCACTCAGATTGGGGTGGGCATTGACCCCGGCGTCACCCAGGCAGTCAGTGCAGCCTCGGGGGTGTGGGACCCGACGACAGGCCAGCTGCTGGCAGACCAGCTGCGCCGGTGGAAGCTGACCAAGGGCCAGGTCAAGCATGGCAGTGGCTTGAACAATGCCCGCCGTGACACAGAGCGGTGGCTGGCACCTATCAAGCCCCACCTCCAGCACCTGGCAGCAGCCAGCTCAGTCGGCACCTCCGTGGAGGCCAACCTGAAGCATATCACCGTCACCCTGGCCACCTGGGATGCGGTGTGGGAGGTGTACCTGGACCCCAAGTGGGCAGAGCAGCGGCTGAGGCTGTACGGAGCTCAGGACCGGACAATGGAGCAGTTCTTTAAGAAGGTGAGGGTGGGTGGGAGGGAGGGAGGGTAAGAGGTGAAAGGGCATGAAGTGAAAGAGTTGTTGACTGTGCCATGCCGAGCCTGGTGCCACCATGTCAGCCACCATGTATGTGCCTTGTGTGCATGGCTGTAGGTGGAGGAGGACATGGCGGAGGTGTCCATGCAGCGCCATGGGCATGCCAAGCAGCTGGTGGTCTTCTTTGGCGCTGCTAGCATTGGCACTGGGGGTGGGTGGGGTGCTGATGCGGTGCTGCGTGCCTGCTGCAAGGTGGTGTGCAGGACCAGGGGGACAGACCAGCGGCGGGGTAGGGTGGTGCTTGTGGATGAGCACCGCACTACCCGGGTCAGCTCGGCAGTGAATGGGCAGCAGCCATGTGAGAGGCAGCTGAACAAGCGCAGGACCACCAGGCCTGCAAACTGGAAGCCCCCAGCAGGGCAGGTGGAACCCCGCCTGCTGAGCCCAGCCTGGAGCCAGCAGCGTGACCAGCCAGTGCGGGGCATGATGTGGTGCCCAGTAGTGGCCCCCCGCAAGCCCCCACAGCCCTTATGCAGCAGCCAAGCAGCCACACAGCCAACAGCCTCAGAACCTGGGCCCAGCACCCCCCCTCCAGTCAAGCGCAGCAAGCGCACCAAGGCTGAGCAGGCAGCTGAGCCCACCCAGCCCACCAAGGGCAGAGGCAAGGGCAAGGGCAAGGCTGCCACAGCCAAGCCAGCACCACAGCCAGGCAGGTGGGTAGACCGGGACTGCAATGCAGCGCTAAACATGCAGCGCATTGGGGAGAGCAAGTGGCGCCCACTGGAGCTGTGCTACTGGCCAGAGCAGGGGAAGCTGCCAGCCAAGGGCAAGGAGTACCCTGGCCTGGGGTACAAGCGAGTGCGAGGCAAGCCACCCAAGGCCCAGCAGCAGCAGCAGCAGCCTGCTGTGGCACAGTAATGTGTGCCCCCCCTTCTTGAGCTGTCAACAGCTTACAATTAGTGCATGTATTGTCATGCCAACTCTACGGTGTAGCCCTGTCAAAGGGGTCAGGCAATGCTGTAGGTGGTAGGCGACCGTGCCCATGTGTATGCCATGTATAGACCATGTGCATGCCATGCGATGGGAACTCCACACAGACAAAAACACCGTTTTGTAGTGGTTCATAATTAGTGTGTTCGACTGCAATGAAGGCTCAAGGTTGAGGGCCAAGGTGCTGAACAGGGATGCCGGGATGCCAAAGCAAACAGCAAGCCCTCATTAAGCAGGCTGGGGTTGGTTGAGCCGCGTTCTGGGGTATGGCTAAGATCGACTTCTGTAAGGTGATGCTCTTAACAGGATTAGGGGCTTCAGGAGCTGGCACACGAGAACCAGGGAAGGGACCTCAGAAGGCCGCAGGGAAACAAGGTATGCAAGGCATGGCAGGGCGCACCATAGCCACTGTGCCCGGCCAGCAGCTTGCGAGCCAGGCTGTGGTGGAGCTCCACTGCTTCGTTCATGGTGTCCTGTGACAGTGTTTCCCTGCGCAGTGTCATTGTGTTTTGAGTTTGGGTGCTGGCTGTTGGGTATGGATGTTAGGTCGTGGACGTGAGTGAGCCATCATGAGGGTGCGATTATGCCACACAGCAACATTCAGGCCAGGCCCCTGGCCATTGGTGCATGTCGGGCACCAAGGAGGAGTATTGGTCATGCTATAGCACAAGGTCATGCCTGCAAGGGGAACAGTTCCCAGCGCAAGGCACTCTTTGCACTTAATGGTGAACATCACATGAAGCGTGAGACAACCCACCGGTGTGGACTGGTCAGGTCACATAGCCCTACACTTACTGTACAGGCTGAACAGCAGCGCAGGTTTGGGGCTGCATGACAATGTGTCTAGGTTGAGCAATGTGCTGCACCACCTACCAAAGCGTGGTTGAGTCCTGGATGTCGGTCACTGCAGGACAGCATACAGCATACAGGGTGAAGAGGTATATGCAGGCTCAAGGCAGGGCTGCTAATGCATGCTATTGAGATGCCAGTGACCAGGCTGGCAAAGGCAGGCAGACTGCTTACACTGCCTGCACTGCCTGCACTGCCTGCACTGCCTGCACTGCCTGCACTGCCTGCACTGCCTGCACTGCCTGCACTGCCTGCACTGCCTGCACTGCCTGCACTGCCTGCACTGCCTGCACTGCTTGCACTGCCTGCACTGCCTGCACTGCCTGCACTGCACTGCCTTGCACTGCCCAAAACTGAAGCATGCCAAGACAGGCACCCTCGCCTACGCTGGTCTGCAGAGTGGGTGGCCACTGGGTGGCAGGCGCCCATCTCACCAAGCAAAGTGACGCATGGACCAAGACATGGTGCGATGCTCTTCCCAAACAGCCTGGCTGCAAAGCCTGAGCGCCTTGCCAGCACCACCAGGATTGCCACGAGGAGGAGCACACCACACACCGTTACGGGCACGACAATAGGCGCTGCATGGCAGGCAACATTGTGGCATGCAACGGGAGGTTAGCCAGCAGGCTACACATGACTGGGTGAACACCAGCATGCGCAGCTCGTGATCAGAGGTGAACACGCGGTATTGGTGCCAGTAGGTTTGGAAGGTGGTGGACTGGCCAGCTGCTTCCTGATGCTGCTTAGTACTTGATAGCATCCAAGCAGCCATGGAATTGAAATTGAAACATAAGCAGGTGTTGGTAGCTCTTGAGCAATTGGCAGATGGGTGGGTGACCTCGGCTGTCACTGGTGATGAGATTGTATGAAGACCAATGACTTGAGGAGCTGCTGGGATACAGACATGCAGGCTAATCAAAGCTGATCGACAAGGCAGTGCCAGGCCAGTAGTGGTGTGGCACGGAGCCCACCATGGGCATATACGCAACACCAGCCCCAGTGCGGCACGTGGCTGGACTGGGACTGCAGTTTGGATTCTCTAGATCGATGAGGAGGCCATGTTAGTGCTGTGCTATGTCCTGGTAGGGACTGTCAGGGCATATGGGTCCTGTCAGCCTCAGTGTTGCTGGGGCAGATCAACCCATTGCCCCTTCCTTCTCAGCACTTCCTACCTCTTCACTCTTTCGATAAACGGCGAACAGGGCCAGCACTGACCTGTGAGGTCTGGGCTGTTGGATGCAGGGATGCTGGGAGGTGGTGGCGGGGCAGGTGGCGGCAGTGGCAGCTTGGTGTTGAGGCCTGCCAGGTACCCAGCTTGCACCTGTGGCAGGACATTGCACCAGTATTGCCACGAGGAGGAGCACATCACACACCACTACTTGCACGGCAATACGGGCACCTGTGGCAGGACACTACCCAGGAGGTTGCGGGCAGCTGTGCTGTGTGCCGGCAGCTTCAGCAGTGGCAGCAGGCTCCCACCCTCTCGTGCTCATGGGATGCTGCCGAGCTCAGCCCAGCTAAGAAGGCTGAGCAGGATGCCCAAGGCCCCCCTCTCCAGCACTACAGCCGGGCCAGTGGGTGGATCAAGACTGCCATGTAGCATTGGCCAAGCAGCGCCTGCTGGAGTTGTGCTGGTGGCCAGACCAGCCAGCTCTGCCTGCTAAGCCAAAGGAGTACCATGAGCTGGGCTACATACAGATGTGAGGCTGCGCACTCCCCAGGCCCCAAGGCCCAACAGCAGCAGCCCAGAGCACAGGCGCATGCAGTAACTCTCCCATCGAGCTTGCCTGTCAGCTGGTAACAGTACTCAACAACAGTAAACGTATTGCGCTGGTCGCTAGTCCATGTTTGGCAGGCTGCCCAGGGTGCCATTGAGGATGCCCTGTGGGTATGTGGTGCCCCGTTAACATGTAGTGTGTGGACTTTTATTTGAATAGCTGGAAAGCACTATGACAGGCAGCCCCGACCATTGTGCCTGAGCTGGTCAAGTGCGCTTGTCAAGTACTCACCTGCATTCTCCCTCCATCTTTGGCGAGCTGCGCATTAAACTGTGCGTTTATCCAGACCATGACGTCAGCAGCAGTGCTCCCATTCTGAAACATGGCCAGCCCAGCACTGAAAGCTTCCCTGCAGAGCACAACATGCATGCAACAAACAACTAGCCATGGACTCCTCCTATGCAACTCACATGCTGACTACAGTCCGCCCATTTGTGCTAGGTCCAATGCCACGTACCACATGCCAGCTCAATGGTCACCCAGGCTGGCTAATTAGCTGCTGCACGCAAAAACTGAAGGAAGGGTACCACTCAGCCGGGTACGGCATATCCAGAGTGGTCCCAGGGCTGCGCTGGCATGCACTGTCATGCACTGTCATGCACTGTCATGCACTGTCATGCACTGTCATGCGCTGTCGCTAATCACACTCTGATCATTGTGTGCGATGTCAATGCGCTCATTTAATATGATGGGGATTGAGGGTGAAGACTGGCAAACCCAGCAGATTTGATATAGTTCACGTTTTGTAGGTAAGGCACCTGCTTTGGGCTATGGGCCCACACCTGAGTAAGCAACCATGAGGGTGCAAAGGAGTCTCTGTGTGTGATACAAACCCGCTGTGTGTACACTACATCTGCTCCCTTTTCCCCCATATAATACCAAATGCAAGCAGCAGGCACCTCTCGCAGTAAGAGCTACAGGAGGCCAGTAATTGACAACGCTCAACACTAAATCACGCACTGACCAGTTTTTACCCAACAGAAGGCTGCCTGCACTCCCATCCTCCTCTTGGCAACACTCACCGGTATAGGCGCCCGTTAGTGATACGGATGTCCAGCACCCCATTCGGGTGGGTCAGGCTTTTGTCCATGTTGTCAAGAAATGTCTGCAGGCATGCACAGGGGCGCCCTAAACACATGCCACAGCTTCCAGTCGCAGGCACATCACTGCCTTGGAGTGTACTGCCTCAGAGTGTACTGCCACTCACCACGACATCAGGAGGGTGATAGCCGGCCGCCTGCCACATGTCCAAAGCACTAGGTGTTGTGGACAAGTGTTGGGTGAGAAAGGGGCCGACAGGGGAGATGTCAATAACATGCTGCACAATGCAGCATAGACAGCACATAACACCAGTCTTGCATTGCGAAAAGTCGTGAGAAGAGGTCATGAGGAAGTGGTGAAAGGAGGTCACGAAAGGAGGTCGTGAAAACGTGAAAACGTGATGAAAAAGGGAAAAACACATCATTGTTAGTTGCAACACCCACCTGCATAGAGCGGTTCAGCTGTGCGATGAAGGAGAAGAAGTTGAAGGTGGCTTGCTTGTACCCAGCACCCTGGAGGGTGTTGATCATCCCTGCATAGCCACTGGGGCACAATGCGCTGTAGGGCAGAGATTTCAATGCAGAGGAGGCGGGGGAAGGGCAAGGCATAGGCAAGGGAAGCAGTAGATTAGCACCTGAGAAGCCAGCGATGCCAAAGTTGGGTGCCGTGTTGACCAGCGATGTCTCCCCTGTGAACTGGTTGCGCTGCAAGGCTGCGTGTGGGCAGGTGGTTGTGGTGCAGGCTTCCAGCTTGCCTGCAGGTGATTCGCAGGCAAGGTCTTGGGAGCAAGCATAGCAGTGAATGCCAGGTCAGGTCTGGGGCACATCACCAGTGGCTTGTGTGCCGCACAGCAGGTGGTGGCCACATGTGGATCCATCCGCAGGGTGGGGGCTGCACTGCACACACATCCCAGCACCCACCTATGCTACGGTTGAGGATGGTTGGGGAGCCAGGCAGCTGTGCAAACCCAATCTTGCCATGCCACGGGTTCGCAGGGAGGCCCAGCAGCTTGTCCAGCAACTGAATACCTTTGAAGTGCTCGTCCCATTTGATGGTCATCAGACCTGTGCCAAGCAAGCGAGCCTGCCTGCCAGCCTTGCATACACCACAACAAGGGGGAAACGAGGGCTAGTAATAGCATCTGGCGTAGCCGATACCAGGCAGGCATACATGGCCTGCTGGGGCACATGGCCTGCTGGGGAGAGTGGGCTTGGGGGGCTGGGCAGAGCTGGGAGTGTAGGGTCGAGGCTGCGTAACCCCAACACGCTGCATGATTGCCTTAATCTTGCCCACGGCTAAAGAACCTCAGCTTGCTATCATACAGTACTTGACTCAGGGCAGGCCTGTATAGTGCTGTGGTTTGTGGACATGCGATTAGACTGGGCTTTTCAGCTGTTGAGGGTACCCAGGTAGGGTGTCGTAGTAGGGGAGGGAGGATTACCCTGCTGGGTGTAGAGGTGTATTGGGTTACACTTACAGCTGCCTTCCAGGAAGGGCATGTGGGCCACCTTGCACTGGGCCTCGCGCGGAAGCGGCACAGTGTAGCTCAACAGCTCCTTGTACAGGGACAGCGCCTTGAGCATGGCCTGCACACCAGTGTTTTTTTTTTCAAAACAGCCACGCTGATGCTGGTCACGAAGGGTCCAGGACCGTCACATGGCTGGTTACGCAGCTGGTCCCGACTGGTTACGAAAACCAAACATCGCAGCCTTTTTTCAAGCCAAAAGTCATTTTTAATGAAAAATTTTCACGTAAAAGACATTTTTCGGTTACGAAGCAGCCGAGGCCAGCCAACGCAAGGGTCCGTTTGGTAACGAAATCCAGGCCTAGAAAACAGGCTTTTGGTTCCGATCGTTACGTATTACGCAAAAAAAAAATCACTGCTGCACACAGCACCAACAGCTTCGTCACACTTCATCACATTTGGGACAAAGGCATGGACGGTGCTGGCGCCAGTCACCGTGCCTGTGGCACAATAGAGCGAGCCATGTTTGAGCGGGTTCAGCTTACATCAGTGTATGTGTGTCAGGCCAGTCTGGCCAAGCGACCCCAGGAGGTGAGGCAGCAGTACAGGGGTAGGCCGCCGCAGCCTCAGGGACAGTGGATCCTGAGCCTGAGCCTGAGCCTGAGCCTGAGCCTGAGCCTGAGCCTGAGCCTGAGCCTGAGCCACGGACACAGTGGATCCTGAGCCTGAGCTGACGTGAGCCTGAGCAATTGCTGCTGGTGTCAAGGCCACTGGCCACAGAGCCGCTGCTCCCACAGCCTGCATCACTGTCAACGCTCCTGCTGCTGCCGCTCCTTACTCTCATAGGGGCCCACATAGATATAGCAAAAACCTTCAAAGAGGGAGAATCACCCACACCTCAACAGCCTGCAGGGAGTTTCCTTGCTGCTATCGCTGCTATTGCTGTTGCTGTCCACTTTCCCAGCCACCGTTGCTCCCGCCCCCGCCCCTGCTGCTGCCCCCGCAGCCATACGTGGCTTCTTAGGAAAAAGAGCGTACCACCAAACAATGGCACCAGTGTATTGGATCGCCCTACCTCGTTGTTGACCAGTGGGGTCATGGTGACAGGGTCAAACATCCAGCCAGATTGAGTCCCCTGCAGCGTGCAGCCAGCCAGCCAGCAAGCCAGGTATGGCTGCATCAGTGCAGCAGGCGCAGGCTCTGAACCCAGGCCCCTGTGCCTGGGTGTCTGCCCCGCCCCGACACAATCCAGGCTGTGGCTGCTTGCGCCTGCTTGGCAGCCCCAGCTGCTGTAGAAATCATAATCTAGCTTTTGTATTTCTTCTGACGCTGGAGGTGATGAAGATAAGTGCAGTTGTGAAGAGGAGTTGTAAAAATGGCTGGTGGATAGATGCCATGGGCAGAAAGAGTTGTGAGGACGTGGAATCCTTTATACAGCAAATCGCCATGAAACGCAAAAAGGGCACAGGTGAGCTTTAGCAGAGAACAGCAAAGCAGAGACAAGCAAAAGAGACCGAGCACTCCAGGCCCAAAACCAGCAGCCTGCAGCACAGCAATGTGTACACTGGGTAGAGGAGATATGCGCTGTGCCTGCCTGCTCCATTAGATTATATTGGATGGACACAATGTGCACATGGAGGTTCCTCCTATCACCCGGTGCACATCATGCTGGCTGTGCAGGTAAGCTCTCACCAGGGCTTGTATCATGGGCGTCAGCAGCTGTGAAAACACCACTGTGTCCTCCAAGCAGTTGATGACCTGCCAGCAGATGGAGTAGTCCGGGACGCCATCTGCAGCGAGCGCGATGGTAACTATGACACTGAGAATGGGAAATGAAGTGGAGAAGGAAGGTCTGCGACAAGAGGAGCTCCCCCCTCTGGAGCTGGCGCTGTCCATGCAATGATGGAGTTGCGCACCAGCATTGAAGTCTGACCCATTCATGGCGCGCGCGATGGTGAGGAACTCGTCCCAGGTGCTAGGTGGACTGAAGTTGGCCATTGCAAACACATCCTTGCGGTAGTAGAGGGTGCTGACCTGCCGGCCACAGGTGCAGCACCAACCAAAGGGATTTTATACGTACATGGACCTGACGGCAGCTGGGCTGAATGATGTGCTCTCACTAGTCACTATGCAGTCAGCATGGAGCTGTAGGGTTTGACAGGCTCCAGGGTGATCAGGCCTGCTTCCAACCTGAACCACTTCCAACCACTTTCAACCAGTAAAGCAGGTGTGGAAGCAGACCAGGGTGAAATCACATGATGACAGTGCGTGGGACTGCTGCGGCAGCTGCTGAAGCTGGAGGCAAGGCAGGTGTTTGTGACCCTCACTGCCCACCTTGCCAGCCAGAGGAATACCCGTGACTGTCCCGTTATACACAGAGCTGACCTGGCGGAAGTACCTGCAGCAGGGTGGCAGCAAGGCAGAAAAGCGCACTCAGTGCCTCGTACCCTCTTGGCTGCACCGTACAGCTCACCCCTGGCTGCCACTACTAGGGATGTGAGCTGGAGCCGCACCTGATGAAGTCAGGCCAGTTCAAGCTAGCATCCGCTGCAATGTAGGTGTCCAGGGGTTCCACCATCCCGGCTTGTACCATGTCCACTGTCATCACGGGGTCCAGGATCCTGGTCACACAACAGCCTTGCCAGGGCTCAGGCCTCCTGGTCACATCTGTCACCACCAGCTAGAATGCTCCTAGCTTGCCCATCGCCTGTCGCCCGTGCACTAACCCCCTCTGCCAGTTAGGCTGAGGCAGCACACCCTTGTCAGTCATTGGCCAACAGGTGTCAGAGTGTATGTCCAAAGGAACTGGTAGTGTCTGAGGGATGGTGCTTGCGCAGACAGGTGTTCCCAACTGGTCACACAGACAACTGGTCACACAGCTGTGAAACGTCTGGCTGGAGATCGTCAGTTGCGCACGTATACTGGGATGGTCACACTGTTGTTGCTGCCACCTCCCCAGCCAAGGCTGCCCCTCCTCCCCGCCCATGCTGCTGCCCCTGCAGTTTTAGGTGGATCTGTGTTGACCCAGGGCGCCCTGAGTTCAGCTTGTGTAGCAGGCAGGCAGGCAGACAGGTACATGATCACGCCTTAGCATTGCCCACTGGGCTGATGAGGGTGGTGCTGCTCACACGGCTGCAGCTCACTCGTTCAATCCGTTGCTTGGGACAATCGCAGCCGTCTTAAAGCACATCGCACGATGAAGAAGCGGAAGGGCACTGCCAAGCAAAAGCAGAGCCTGGCAAAAAACATAGTTACGGAGGTACGTTGACGTGTCCCTAGCTCCACCATGCATTGTTGGCATTGATTGCATGCAGGGCGCCCCACACATGTGTCCTCATGCATGGGTTGATTTGCGCATGTGGCTGCCTTGGTTACATGTGCGCTGACATCAGCAGGTGACTGCCTTACCATCCATCGTAGGATCGCTGGCCATTAGAAGCTGTGTCCAACACCAGGCCCGGCAGGTCAGCGATCTCTGCGTAGTCCACAATCAAGGAATAACCTGGGCAGGGCATGCAGCAGGCCACAAGCATGTAAGAAACGACAATGCAGCGGGGATGAGTGGCTGTGCACCTAGTGGCATGTGGTGCCTGGAAAGCAGAGGCTCAGCTTGAGGAGGCTACAATTGCACAAATTGTACGAGACGACACTAACCCATGCAGCACGAGCCTGAGCAGCTGTGCAGCTGGAAGGACCGCAGAGTACTGCCTGCCCTAGGCAAGGAGTAACAGCAGGGCCACAGACTGGTCTATGACAGGCTGCTCAGGGCCCGGCAGCGGCTGCACCAGGCAGCAGAGGTTCATAGGGGCAATGATGGCTGGGCCCACAACCGGCCATCATAGCTGATCAGATGACATCAGGACTCACACATGTTCAGGTACTCCTTGCCTAGGGCACTGTGCATTGACAGGGATACAGCTTTTAGTTTTGACAGGGAGTCTCACAAATGGGTCATTGGCATGGGGGTGTGCTATGGGGTGACAACCAGTGATTCTTTTTTGTGTTTTCGTCTTCGCTTGCGTCTTCGTAACCGCGTTGGCTTCGTGCCATGTCCGAGTTACGCGCAAGGCGGGGCACAGCGATGGTGTTTGGAAGAATTCAGACTGATTGGCTCGAAGGCCGCGAGATGTGGCTTGCAGATTTTGGCCTGCAAGGCACCTTGTACGGCGTGCGCGATTTCCCATACCACGAAGCGATTGGGGTGTGGCTTGATGCTGCCAACAAGAAGGGGCGCTATGGTGTGTAAGCTGGCTGGCAGGGGTGGACTGGTGATGGACTGGTGATGATGAACAGATGCTTTGATGATAACAGACAGTTATGATGGAGATTGTGATTTTCTTGTATATAATGATTATTGATTGAAACATATTTCATTTTCGTAACCAGTCGTGACCAACCGCGTAACCAGCCATGTGATGGTCCGGGACCCTTCGTGACCAGCATCAGCCTGGCTGTTTTGAGAAAGAATCACTGGTGACTACCCACAAGATGATGGGAGACTACCAACAGGTCAACACCCTGGCAGGATATCTCATGCACGAAGAGGGGTGTTGATGCTTGATAGCTCGTACCTGTGATGTTGGTCCACTGCGACACTAGGCCTGGCAAGATGTTCATATTTTGCATTGGAGACAAGATACGGAGAGGCTGCAAGATGGGTCCAGTGGCAGCAATGAGCATGGAAACCATGTAATGCCATGTGATGAGCAAACATCGCTCTGCACCCACTCTCAATGACTGGGATGGGATACCCAAGCAGCCATACAAAAGCCTTGTTAGGTTGTTGTACTCCACTGCACCAAGAGATGGTACATTCGCTATCCTGCAAGGTGCATATGTAAGACCCAGACGTACAGTATGTCAGAGATGGCCTTCGAAGTCTCAGGTCTTAGTGCAGGGACTCACCTGAGGCCATCAAGAGACTTGCCAAGCAGAGCGAGACAGCTGCTGTTGGCGACGGGCTCCGTGCAGTTGTCTGCTAGTACGGACATCCAAGCAGTGAGCATAGCAAACAGCACCAGAGCCGCTGTCCGGCGCATACTTCAAGAAACGAAACCGGACTACGGGTGCTCCACACAATCCCAGCCATGGCCGCGTTCATGTAGTAATTGTTTACAAATCACCGGCACAGCCCTCTTGTCCCTCACTAGGGCCTCCATTTGAGCCGGACCAGTAGTGGCCACTAGCAGCCACTAGCAGGAATACTAGTGGGCAATAGTAGCCCGACTCAAATGGTATTAAAGAGGAGACTCTAGGCTAGCCAGCCACACAGGAAAAGGGACCACCTTGCACATATCGGCATGTTGTACTGTGACTTTCCAGACTTTCGAGTGTCAACCTTGTTCCTAACCCAACGACACAACTGTTGGAGAAGAAAGCACGTCATTTCATTGAGTAGGCCTGTGGGAACATACTTTGGCGTAACCTAACTTTGCCTTGCAGTGCTGACTAGCCCAACCGGACCACCCCCTGGCAGTCAGGAGTCCCCAACATGGGATTGGTAATCTTCATGCAAATACTCACTCTATACTGCACCGTTTTCGATAGCGTTTGTCACATTGGCACCGGCGAATTACTACGCGTCTACTGCCAAGCGGCGCGTTAATCCTTGCAAGTGAGGCCATGCCGGCGCAAGCGATCGCGGACACACCTCAGCTGCTCACAACCGATTGTTCTAGTGGTATGTAGCGGCATCAGTGATAGAACTGCGCTTGCTATCGAGCCAGAAGTACAATCAATGTTTAGCCCGCCAGGCTCACTCCGCAAGCCTTTCATTGGTGCAGGCGGTGTCGGAGGACCGTCGTTGGGCAAGTTGACACTCGACATTGCTGCGAGGTGCGAATGGAAAGAGGTCTCTCTAGCCAGCCACACAGAAAAAGGGACCCCCTTGCACAAATCGTCATGTTGTGAGCTGACCACTATGACTTTCCAGACTTTCGAGTGTCAACATTGTTCCTTACTCAACGACACTGCTGTTGGAGAAGAAAGCACGTCATTTCATTGAGTAGGCTTGCGGGAACATACTTTGGCGTGACCTAACTTTGCCTTGCAGTGCTGACTAGCCCAACCGGACCACCCCCTGGCAGCCCCACCCCCTCCCAGCCCCAGCCCCACCCCCTCCCACCCCCTCCCACCCCCTCCCAGCCCCAGCCCCGCCCTTCCCACCCCCTCCCAGCTCCTCCCACCCCCTCCCACCCCCTCCCACCTCACCCCTCCCACCCCCTCCCACCCCCTCCCAGCCCCAGCCCCACCCCCTCCCACCCCTGGGCAGCCCACCCCTCTTGCCCCACCCCCTCCCAGCCCCTCCCACCCTCGTGTGTGAGCAGAGGTTGCATCACCCCCTCCCACCCCCTCCCACCCCCTCCCAGCCCCAGCCCCGCCCTCCCACCCCCTCCCACCCCCAGCCCCACCCCTCCCACCCCCTCCCACCCCCTCCCAGCCCCAGCCCCGCCCTCCCACCCCCTCCCACCCCCAGCCCCACCCCTCCCACCCCTTCCCAGGCCCTCCAAGCCCCAGCCTAGGAGCACAGCTGCGCAAGTGCCTCCCATATGGTTCGCAGTCGGCAGCGTGCTAAATACGTAGCCCAAACAAAATCACCTAGGGCTGCTTATCTACACAGTCCCAATGGCCTGAAAGCCACAGCAAGGAAGGCTAAGGCTGTCGCTAAGGAGGTGCAGGCCGAGTATGAGATGCTCATGACCGAGGCCCAGCTGCAGCAGGCTTGTGAGGAGGTCCTTGAGGCTGCCTTGCTCGACCCTGGCAGCAGCAGGCAGCTGGTGCTGGTGCTGCCCCTGACCTGCCCCCCCCTCCTGCTGCACCCCCCTGGCAGCAGCAGACAGCTGGTGCTGGTGCTGCCCCGGGGCTGCCCACCCCTCCAGCTGAGCAGCAGGGGGTCAGGGCGGAGCTGGACACCAGCTCGACACGCAAGCGGAGGGCGGGCGGGAGGGACCGGACCCAACAAGTCGAGCAAGGTAACGTAGCAATGGCCTACACACCTTGTGTGGCCTTACAGAGTGGCCAGGTAGTAGGTACTACTCACGAAGCGGTCAAGCAATGCACCAGCGTTGTATACTTCCGAGCATGGGTGGAGGGGCGTCGTTACATCGGTTTTGCGTGCCATGTGCATTGTTTTGACTGCGGCGACTGTCCCTGACTGTTTGCAGAGGCTACTGGGCCACGTCGGTCGCGGCGGTCGGTCGCGGCGAGGCCCGCATGAGCAAAACTGGCATGAATTTGAATGTCAAGATTTGAGCCGCCATAGCACTCAGCACACTGCACAATATTTAATGTTACAAGCTGCACCGCATAGCTGACAGAGTCCTCTATCCAGGGATGTGCGAAACGTAAATAGAGACCATGTGGCTGAGAAACGGCGTCGTTTTGATTACCAGGGGTCGGTTTCCTATCATTTCCTGCCATTTTTTGAAAGTTGGGGTCGCCTGACTGGCAGCCCCACCCCCTCCCACCCCCTCCCACCCCCTCCCAGCCCCAGCCCCGCCCTCCCACCCCCTCCCACCCCCAGCCCCCCCCTCCTGCTGCACCCCCCTGGCAGCAGCAGGCAGCAGGTGCTAGTGCAGCCCTAGGGTTGCTCACCCCTCCACTTGTTGCTGCACCTGAGGAGCAGCAGGGGACAACCACGGAGATGAGCACGAGCTCGACACGCAAGCGCAAGGCGGGCGTGAGGGATCGGACCAAACCTGCCCAGCAAGGTAACAGAGCAATGGCCTACACACCTTGTACTGCTCAGTTGCATCTGTTTGGCATGCCGTGATGACCGTTTTACTGCGGCGACTGTCCCTGACTGTTTGCAGGGGCTACTGGGCCATGTCGGTCGCGGCGGTCGGTCGCGGCGAGGCCCGCATGAGGAATACACGCATGAATTTGAATGTTGAGATTTGAGCCGCAATAGCACTCAGCACAATGCACGGGAATTAATGAAACACGCTTCACCCCGTAGCGGACAGAGTGCTCTATCCGGGGATGTGAGTAGCATAATTAGAGACCACGTGGCTGGGACGCGGCGTCGTTTTGATTACCAGGGGTAGGTTTTCTGTTAGTTGGGGACACCTGACTCCAGCTCAGGAGTCCCCAACATGGGGTTGGTAATCTTCATGCAAGTACTCGCTACGAAGTGCACCGATTTCGGTAGCGTTTGTTGCATTGGCACCTGCGAATAACTCCGCATCTACTGGCAAGCGGCGCGTTAATCCTTGCATCAGAGTCCGTGCCGGCGCAAGCGAGCACGGACACACCTCAGCTGCTCACAACCGATTGTTCTAGTGGTGAGTAATGGCACCAATGAGCGAACTCCGCCTGGCATCCAGCCGGAAGTACAATCACAGCACAGCCCGCCAGGCTCGCTCCGCGAGCCTTTTGTTGGTGCAGGCGGTGTTGGAGGGCCATCGTGGGGCTAGTAATGACTCGACATTGCAGCGAGGTGCGAATGGATATAGGTTTCTCTAGCCAGCCACACAGAAAAAGGGACCCCCTTGCACAAATCGGCATGTTGTGAGCTGACCACTCTGAGTTATTAGAATTTCGAGTCATTACTCTGTTCGTAACTCTACGACACAGCTGCTGGAATAGAAAGCACGGCAATCCATCAACCAGGCCCGCCTCCTCACCCTTTGGCGTGACCCGACTCTGCCTTGCAGAATTGACTAGCCTACTCCGACCGCCTGGACCTCGCACCCCCTTGCAGCCCCACCACCCCCTTGCAGCCCCACCACCCCCACCACCTCCCAGGCCCCGCAGAAGCCTCCCACCCCCTCCCGCCCCCGCACTGCCCCCTCACTGCCCCGCCAACCCTTCCCACCCCCTCCCACCCCTTCCCAGCCCCTCCCACCCCCGCCACCCCCTCCCACCCCCTCCCACCCCCTCCCACCCATGCCCACCCCTTCCCACCCCCTCCCAGCCCCTATCAATGTCGCCCCCTGGCCCTAGCAAGTCATTGCAAGACGCAAACCCATGAGTCCCAGCCGGCAGCGTGCTCATCTTGCAGCACTTGTAAAGTCACCAAGCAGCAGGGAGTGGCTTGCATGCTTTTGAGTTGTACCGGCATACCCAAGCTGTGCAGACCAGCCTGTCACAGACGTGGACCAAAAGCTCTCAGCTCTTGTCAGACATGCAAGGCCAGCTGCAACACTTGGTGCCAGCTCAGCAGCGACAGCAACTGGAGCATCAGCTGCTCACCTACCTGCAGGTGCATTGCAAGGCCATGTCAAGCTACTACGAACAACACGTCTAGATGCAGAATGCCCTGCCTGGCCTCTTTGCAGCTCTTGGCAGCTCTGACACTACAACGCGTTGGGAGGCAGCGCAAGAGGTGGTTAGCCATGCAGAGATGATGCAGCAACAACAGGAAGACCAGCAGCAGCAGCAGGGAGTGGAGGGCCAGCAACAGAAGAGGACACGGCAGCGGCTGCCAATGTGTGACCCTCGTGTGTGGGACGCGCATGGCACATGGGAGAAGCATGAAAAGCAGATCTGTGCCATGGCCGACATGCAAGAGCTGAGTGAGCAGGACCAGCAACAACTTCAATCGCATCTGGAGGTGTACTACCTTGCGTGCCCAATATCCAATGCCCCTGTGGAGTCCCTGCTGCAGCTACTCAAGCATGGGACGGGCATGTTCATGGAGCTACCAGCTCTGCTTGAGCTCATGTCCATGCGTACCCACATCGATGCCATTGGCGGCGTGGACGTGCCTGACTTTGCACAGCGGCTGCCAGAGCTACGCAAGGAAGTGCGGCATGAGGAGGCAGCAGCAGCTATGGCCCGACGGATAGCAAAGGCGGAGATGAAAGCAGCAGCAGCAACTCATAGAGTGGGACAGGTGGTGGTTGATGTGGGGGACCATGAGGGGCAGCATAGACTGTCAGCAGCATATGCTCTGACCTATGATGGGCGCGATTACAGCCACACCACTGTCGAAGAGGCTGAGAAGCTATCTGTTAGGGAGTTGCAAGCTTACCTTCGCTTCCACCAGCAGGAGCTTATGAAGGGGTGGCTGAAGCCCAAGCTGAAGGGTCTTGTCATGGCCCATATCTGCAACACAGTAGCCGCCCTGCATGGCGATGAGCTGGGGGTAGCAGCAGGTGCCGGTGCTGGTGCCGCCCCTGACCTGCCCCCCCCTCCTGCTGCACCCCCCTGGCAGCAGCAGGCAGCAGGTGCTGGTGCCGCCCCTGACCTGCCCCCCCCTCCTGCTGCACCCCCCTGGCAGCAGCAGGCAGCAGGTGTTGGTGCCGCCCCTGACCTGCTACCACCTCCTGCTGCACCCCCCTGGCAGGAGCTGGCGGCTGGTGCTGGTGCTGCCCCTGGGCTGCCCCCCCCTCCTGCTGCACCCCCCTGGCAGCAGCAGGCAGCAGGTGCTGGTGCTGCCCCGGGGCTGCCCACCCCTCCAGCTGAGCAGCAGGGGGTCAGGGCGGAGCTGGACACCAGCTCGACACGCAAGCGGAGGGCGGGCGGGAGGGACCGGACCCAACAAGTCGAGCAAGGTAACGTAGCAATGGCCTACACACCTTGTGTGGCCTTACAGAGTGGCCAGGTAGTAGGTACTACTCACGAAGCGGTCAAGCAATGCACCAGCGTTGTATACTTCCGAGCATGGGTGGAGGGGCGTCGTTACATCGGTTTTGCGTGCCATGTGCATTGTTTTGACTGCGGCGACTGTCCCTGACTGTTTGCAGAGGCTACTGGGCCACGTCGGTCGCGGCGGTCGGTCGCGGCGAGGCTCGCATGAGCAAAACTGGCATGAATTTGAATGTCAAGATTCGAGCCGCCATAGCACTCAGCACAGTGCACAGTATTTAATGTTACAAGCTGCACCGCATAGCTGACAGAGTCCTCTATCCAGGGATGTGCGAAACCTAAATAGAAACCACGTGGCTGAGACGCGGCGTCGTTTTGATTACCAGGGGTCGGTTTCCTATCATTTCCAGCCATTTTTTGAATGTTGGGGACACCTGACTCCAGCCCTCCCCTCCTCCCACCCACTCCCTCACAGGGGTCAGGCATTAGTGTAGGTGGAAGGCGCCCATGCCATGTAAATGGGAGGTTCACTTCATACAGACAAAACACCTCCCTAGTGAGGAAACCTGGTTTTCCTTGCGTGGTAGTTGTTGCTCGGTGGGCTGATGGTCGAGGGCTGTGCAAGTCCATGGCGTGGCGATGAGGAAAATAAGTATGCTAGATAGCAGCGCGGCCTTGCTCCATATAGACTGGGTAGAAGCAAGAGGAGGAGAGGTGGCAAAATGAGCTTGCACTTGGAAGGACCACTGTCGGACGCCAAAAGCAGCACACGCGCTGGGGTCTCCATGTCGAGCACATCATTCAACACATCATTCAGCGTCACACGGCATAACCTAGATGCCTACACACAGATGATGAGATATGCGCTTGGGCTTGGAGTTGAACCCGTAAGCTCTCGCACTTTGCACCTCAAGACTAGAATTCTACCCTTCTAGCCTAGAATTCTAGGTTTTTCTAGGAATCCGAGCCACCTAGAATTCTATGGGCGTACCCTAGATATGCCGTCACTGCCAGCAGCGATCACGAGTTTATGAGGGAGGTTCAGTGCCCAATGTGACGTGGTCTCAGGCGTTCCCAACATGGGGTTGGCAATCTTCATGCAACTGCAGCCCACCTACTCAATCTTTTGATGTAACGTTTGTTGTTTCTGCTGCGATGTGATATTGCGCGTTTAATGTAAGACTGGAATTGCCATCGGAGTCTTTCGATGCGGGCAGCCACATGTGACCCCGAATGTGTCCCAATCGCAGACCGTGGTTAGCTACACCGGTAAGCTACGTCCTTGGCTATCCGTTAGCGATGCACGACATGTCGGTGGCGCACACCAATGAAGTCCGGCAAACATGGCTGCGCGAGGTTCCTGATGGTGCAAGCCGCTTGGCGAGGATGTGAAGAAACTCGAAACTGTGTGTGGCAGCGCTGTATCGCTGTAATGGTGGGCGGCACAGTAGGGACTAGTCACCCCCTCCAGCTATGATCCGCTTTATGTTTTGCACCATTGAACAAACAGCCTGACCTCACACAGATTTTTTATAGCATACTCACTAACGCGTCCGTGGTACTATGCAACTCAATCATTGGGTTTGTATGTGACAAGTTATACCGCTTACAAGGTACACATGCTGATGGCTACAGGTGCACGAGGAGCCGACCGAGCTTGGCTTACCACTCCGCCACGTGGCCACCACCAACACAGCTTGACCCACCATCTCCCAACCTCGTCCACACCGCCCACCTCCCAATAGCCCCTCCTCCCAACAGCCCAGCCTCCCCCCTACCTCTCCTTCTCCTCGCCTCCTCCCCCCTACCTCTCCTTCACCCATCTCCTTATCCTTCACCTCCCATCACCCCAAGCCAAGCCCGTAGCCCCGCTCAGCCACTCACCCCACCCCTCTCAGTCCCTAACCATGAAGAAGAAGAGATTAAGCAAGGCGCATAGTGCCCATCTCCATGCACTAAACAAGTCGCCAATATGCATCTGACAAGCAGAAGCAGCAGCTTGCGACCTATTTGCAGGAGCACTGTGGTGCTATGTGGACTTACTACCAGCATCATGTGCAGGCTCAAATGGCCTTGCCCCACCTCTTCGCTGCTCTTGGCAGCTCAGACCAAGCTACGCGCATGGAAGTGGCGATTGATGTGGTGTACCATGCCGAGCTACGGCTGCCGCCGCCTGAGGATGGGCAGCAGCAGCAGCAGCAGCAGCGGATGCAGCAGCAGCAGCAGCAAGAGGACCCTTATGGCACTTGGCGTCAATATGCATCTGACATTCGTGCCATGGCTGTGAACGGCGACCCTGGCAGCCCCGCATTGCGTTTTCACCTCGAACAGTACTACCTTGCCTGCCCCATCTCCAATGCCCCAGTGGAGTCCTTGTTGCAGCTGTTGAAGCATGGTGGTGGCAGGTACATGGAGCTGCCAGCTCTGCTGCAGTTGATGTCCCTACACACATGCAAGGAGGCCATGAAGACTGTGGATGTTCATGATTTGCAGCAGCATATGGGTCAGCTCCGTGCTGAAGTGCGGCGTAAGGAGGATGCCACAGCTGCAGCACAGCGGTCAGCAAAGGCAGAGCGCCAGATCACAGATGCAACGCACAAGGTCGGGAGGGTTGTGATTAATGTGGGTGACCATGCGTGCCAACAGCGGCTTGCAGCGGCCCATGCCCTTGCCTTGGGGGGGCATGATTATGGCCACACAACTGTCGAGGAGGCAATGAAGATGACAGGAAAGCAGCTTCAGTCATACCTCCAGTTTCACAAGCAGGAGGTACACACGAGCTGGAGGGTACCCAAGCTACTGAGCCACGTGTGCACCCACATCCGTGGGAAGCTTGCTGCAGCTGCGCCCCCTTAGCAGCAGCTGACACCTGCAGGCACCACCCCTGAGCTGGCTGAGCCTGCTGGTGCACCCCCTCAGCAGCAGCAACAGCTGGCAGCGGCAAGCACGTCCCGTAAGCGTGGGGCACCTGCAGCTAACAAGTCGAGGGCAGCAAAGCAAGGTGAGACAACACCACGTACTGCACCTAGCACCTTGTTTAAGCGTAGTAGAGCAGCCGGTAATGCACTAGCGCCAGCAGCAGCTCCAAAAGCTCATAGTGGTATCCAGTCGTCACGACTGCCGTCGTCGCGTCCACATGCCAAAAGCAAAACATGTTCCGACTGCTGTTGCGTGTTGCAGGTGCCACTCACAACAGCGTGGCGAAGCGTGCTAGTGCGGCGCGCCTCGCATGTGGCGAAATCGCATGAATTCAAATGCTTATCTTTGGACAGGCACTGAGCACCGCTGAGAGCGAAATAGTTTTTGCTGCGTCTGCCATCTCGTAGCTATGAGTCTCCTCTGTCCAAAGCACTGTTTACATATCTTTTTGACTGAGTGGCTGCGGAGATACAGGCTTCGTATCACAGGGGGGTGGTTTTCAGGTAGTTGGGAACGCCTGACGTGGTCAGATGATAAGGCCACTAGAAAAGAGGCCACGACAGTAGACTATGTTGATCACATGATCTGGATGTGAGATTAATGGGGTGGGAGGCTTAATTATTTCTGTGCACGAAGACGTTCTCAGAATTGATTTTAGACGTATTTTGGCCATCGGGGAACTTGAAACAATGAAAACTTTGGCTCGGGAATAATACTCTAATTATAGTTTCCAAGGCTTCGGGAACCGATCGGGAGAGTACGGTAGCCCTATGGCGTGACCGTAAGATCGGGGGTTGAACGAGGTTGGTGAGATATCGCGAAGGTGATGTATTGTACAATTGGGTGTAACGCAGTAGTGCACTAGTGACTGGTGACTGGTGACAATGAAAAGCAAATAACATTCTAAGGAACAACAATGTCCAAACCATTAAAGTACCAATGAATTACCAACATAACTACTTTATTACATCATGAAACTACTAGACTGTATATGGTGCAGTTTTTTACGACGAGGTTTGGTGCAATGCTGCGGCATTAGGTTTGGTGCAATACTGCACTATAAGGAGTAGCTTTAAAAGGGGGAACTATATATTTACTATACAATTCACGAACTTCGCTGATTACTACGAGGTTTTTCACGATGTTGGTGGGCATGGGACAATAGTCTCATTCCGAGGCGAACCGTGTACTTAAAACACTCCCTCAAATCGCTAGTTGTGCACTGCTTTGCTCCCCCTTCCTCCTCCCCGGCATCCGGGTCTACCCCACCTCCTTCCTCACTGCCTTGGCAACAAGGCAACGGCTGCAGCACGGCACGGGTGGCAGCAGACAGGCAGGCAGGCAGGCAGGCTGAGGTGGGCGTTGGCCGCAACTCAGCTGATAGCATGCTGATTTCCTCCCAACGTCTACCAACGCCCCACTATTAAAAAGGGTTTGTACGAGCCAACAGGCAACAAGTGCAGGATGTCACAGGCTGGGCGGGGCATGACGCTGTAGAGGAGGAAGCACCGGGTACCCTACTCTGTACAGCGCACCGTTGTGTGCCATGTGACAGACGTGTGCGCAAGTGCTCAGGTGGTAGGGCTCGAGCTAGCAGCTGGGTTTCACACTCCAGATGGAATGACGGGATTGGGCTTCACTGAAACCAGCTGTTGAAGCAGGGACACTCCTTTAGCGCAAGGCACTCCCGCTGCACATGCCAGAAAGACATGCAGCCATGCAGACATTTCCTAGCCAGACATGCAGCCATGCAGACATCCAGAGTCTTCCGTCGTCAGGCCCCCTTTCCAATGGACTCCGGGCGGAGTTGGAGTCGGCACTTTTTCAAACTCCAACTCCACCCCTTTCCATTGCTCCGGAGCCCGGAGTTGGAGTCCACCTGCAGCCGTGGAAGGATCGAGCGAGGCGGTCAGCTGCGAGCTGTGTGCTGCGAGATTGCTGCTTGGCAGAGGAATGCCGCAATCCCAAGAGCAGCCGCAAATCCAAAGAGCCATGCCACCGTGCAGGCGCTACAACCGCGTTAGTGAGTAAAGAGCCCAGACTTTATACCCCAACGTCCTCGACGTGGTGGGGCACGCAGCCCGCGAAACAGCGTATCGTTTGCGATTTCACATCTCAAAGTGCTGCCCATGATTGTTGTCAATACACCATTACCACCCAACAAGCCCCACTTGAGACACTGTAAGACCTTGAGATTGTTGGACAAGCCTTCAGACACTGTAACACTTGAGACACTGTAAGACCTCGAGGCTGTGAGACTGTTGGACACGCCTCGAGACTTGAGACACTGTAACACTTAAGATACTGTAAGACCTTGAGACTGTGAGACTGTTGGACAACGCCTCATCGTCAATTTTGCATGTAACAACGGTCCACATTACAATGGCAGCAAGGCAAGAACCACCAGCAAGACAAACCACAATCAGCTATTGCCAAGTCCAAAGGGCATGTGTGGAGCACCAGCTACAGCTCTGATGGTGGAACAGGCTGCAGCATGTATGCAGCTGACATAGCTGAATTCAACCTGTGCGCCAGGTATATAGCCCTGTGACTACAAGGCTCCAGGTGTGATAGGAGCAAGAGGGTTTACACTTGAATCCTTGCCAGCTGATCCCCAATCCTGGTTGAGCACCACCCTGCTGTGTTGCCAGGCGTATGGCAGGTACAGTCGCAACAACAGCGGCTACAGCGGCTGCAGCAGCTTTGGCTTTGCTTTGCTGCAGTTGTTGTTGAAGTAGTGTCCGCTGTGTGCAACAGTGACAGGGTAATGGCAATGGTGACAAGGGGTAGCATGATGTTGAACACCTACACACCAAGGATATGCACATGACAAGCTAATAGGATGGCAACAAGCAAGGACGTGCATATGCCACGCTACTCGCCTCTTGAGTGGGGTTCATCTTGTTGAGCCTGCCCTTCTTGGCGCCGCCCTTCAAGATGGTCAATTGCTCTTTTGCTGTAGCTTGAAGAAGGTCACCCCCGCCATTGGCCCCGCAATTCACTTTTTGGCACCGTCTTTGATCCGCTGTATGTAATTCTTCCACCATTGGGCTCTACATCTCACAACGGTGTCGCTAGCAGGTTAGGCCCTCTTTTGTCGATTGTACTGCATTGTCTCGACGACTTGATTAGCTTCGCAATGTCATTCTCCATCTGTTTATATGCGTGTCGCAACAGGAGAGGTGGATTGGTGGCCGAAGGCATTTCCGTGCCGAGCAGCCTTTGCTGCCGTTGGACTGGGCAACTCGCGAATACATCTCAGGTAAGCACGGGGTGTTGTTTCTTAGTGCGTTTTGCATACAATGTCAACACATGCAACCAAATCTGCTGACCTCCACAGGTGCTTGGCTGTTTTGAGGATCAACACCAAACCCACACCAGCCCGAGGCTCTTCCAAGCAGCAGTGCAGCCAGGCTATCAGCCCTGGAAAACAGTGAGTTGGAGGTGAGTAAGATAGTATTATATGTCATCATGTCTAGGTCAATTTGTTGTTCATGTGAACACTTGCGCAACGCATGACAGGCATGAACAGCTGAAGGTAGCACAGAACTGTCGTGAGGCTCAAGATTTGATTAATTAGAACTAATTAATAAGCATGTTTTGTGGTGTGTGCCAGTGTTTTTTTTTTCATTTGGCCTCTTTCCAATTTCATAGCACAAAGTGTCATGGCTCAGATTGGGACTGTCATGTTCATAGCGCGACCCTACTGGGCCCCATAGCGCACAACAAAAATAAATGCAATTGGCCCAATCAAAGGCGGGTAGCGCCCACGCACAGCAGCGTTATCCAGCCACTTGCTAATGGCACGCTCATCTGGTAATGTGTCCAAATCAGCCTGTTGCGGGTGTCAT
This sequence comes from Haematococcus lacustris, assembly GCA_030144725.1. Classification (NCBI taxonomy): domain Eukaryota; kingdom Viridiplantae; phylum Chlorophyta; class Chlorophyceae; order Chlamydomonadales; family Haematococcaceae; genus Haematococcus; species Haematococcus lacustris. The sequence continues at coordinate 2,842,931 of JASKMD010000024.1, read as the reverse complement.
CCTTGAGGTAAGCCATGGCTGAGAACATGCGCTCCTCCTCCACTGAGCCTGGTGTCATGACCAGAGCAAGCTCTGCCAGCTTGATGTACTCCAAGATGTGAGCCTTGGTGATGGGTTGGCCAGCCAGGTAGCGCCACAGCGTGGTGGGCTCCTTGGCTGGGTTGGCTGCTGCTGAGCTTAGCACGGTGTTCAGCTTGGCAGCGCATGACTTCCACAAATGTTGATTGCTGGGCAGATAGCTTTAGCTGGTCCAACAAGGCTGGCGCCAATTGGCCGTGAGCCAGGGTCGCGTCCATGCAGTACTGGGCCTTGACAATGGCCAGGCGCTCAAGGAAGTCTTCATCGCTGGGCTGCTTGTCCCAGTAGTGGGCGTACACAACAGCCAGTCCTTTGGCATGCTCCGGTGGGAGGAAGCGGTTGTGTAGGTCACGTACCACAGCATCTGCTATTGCTGCCAGCTCCTGCTTGGCACTGTCGACATGCTGCTGGAACTCACAAGCTGGCACTAAAGCAGCCCGGCGCCCTTTTGGGGGGATGGCGTACAGCTGCACCGGCTCACTGCCTAGCTCACTGCCTTCCTCCTCCTCCTCCTCATTCTCACCAAATGTTGTCTCCATGTCTGCTGCTGCCTGCCTGCTGCCTACCTCCTCCTCATCCTCACTGTCACTGTCAGCCTCATCTGATTGCACTATCATACTGCCACTCCCATGCGGCTGCAATGCCAAATGGCCAGAGCCGTTGTACACCAGGCAGCTGCCAGGTCCTGCCACATTGGTCCTGCCACCAGCCCAGGTCAGCACCAGGTGGTGGTATGCAAGTTGCAGTTGTTGCAGCGTTCGCAGCGCGCCTTGTACTGGTTTGAGGCATCGAGCCCTTGGTTTGTAAGCCACAGTGGGCGATTGCCAGTGAGCCAGCTGTCCTGAAACCTGTTGCTGTTACCGTGTGCCCTGGCTTGTAAGTAGGCACCATCGCTATACCCTCGGCGGGCACGGCCCTCAGCCATCGGGACTGCGGCGCTTATCCAAATTGCGGCTCCTAGCCGAGCTGCGGCTGCAGTACAAAGTTCACTTTTTATAACGCGATGCGCTATAGCGCAGTCCGCAAGGGGTCCATTCCATAGCGCACGGAGCCCTCTGAAATGTCGCTTTTTATAGCGATCGCTATATATAGCGTTAAAAAAAAAACACTGGTGTGTGCCCCAAGACCTTGTCTTTGTGATTGTGTGTGCAGGATGCCAATAAATCACCCCCATCTCCATCACCGAGCACGCCAGCAGCGGCGTAGAGCAGCAGCCAACAAGGAGGTAGCAAGGAGTCAGCAAGGCATGACATGGAGCTGGACGTTGTTGTTGTGTTGTGTTGTGTGTTGTTGTGTTGTGTCACCTTGTTGTTAGGGTACCCCCCCCCTCCCCCCTTAAATCTAGCCCACCCCAGCCCAGCCCAGCCTAGCCTAGCCTAGCCCAGCCCACCCCAGCCCAGCCCACCCCAGCCCAGCCTAGCCTAGCCCAGCCCACCCCAGCCCAGCCTAGCTTAGCCCGCCCAGCCCAGCCCAGCCCAGCCCAGCCTGATTTGGTACCATGGGGCATAGGCAGCAAGGCAAAGTGCTTAGCAGTCCCGTGGTGAGTGTTAGCTATAGCAAGGAGGTGCGACCAGTCCTTGCTTGTTGTGCACATAGCATAGGTGGTGTGTGAGGCATGAGTCATTGTGTTGTGATGGTGGTGGTGTGTTGTTGAGGTGGTGGTGTTGATGTGTACGAGTGGAGGTGTTGTGGTGTGGTGTTGCCACCTTTTTACATCAATGCATGTGCTTGGCATCAGCGATACATGTCTTCTGTAGTGGTGTTGCAAGGCGTTTGAGCATCGATACATGTATTTCTGTAATGATTTTGCGTGACATGTGCCTGCTGAAGTTGAGGAAGAGGGTTGAGGCACCACGGCACATAAAACACTGAAAGCCAGAGCCATCCCGAGCCATCCCGACAACATATTGCCAAGTGATGATGTGGCGCTGTCAGAAGGCAGCTTACATTTGCATAGAGTCATGCCGCAACGTCAGTGAGGTAAGGGGTGCCAGCTGGCTGACTTGTGCGCATATTCACGAATTATATGCTCCATGCACTGACATGCAAGCAGGCGTACTGCTCTTGTGCCGTCGGCTTACGGCGTGCGTAGAAGGATTGCTAGCCTCGCCTTATGATGTGCGTGAGTCTTTTAGGAGCGGAAGGCACAGGTCAGGTTTGGGCGGGCGCCGATCTGAGCTAGTATTTGCGGCTGCTGGGTGCCGCATACGCCTGTTACACCCGACAGCGTCAAAACTTTGTCACGAGCTACACGGAGATTCGCGCCCCAGACCGTCTCACATTTGCGGGGCCAATGGCGGGGGTGACCAGAAGGCTTCTTGCTCACCACCACCTACACATAGCAACAATGGCTGCTTGATGAACAATGCAATCAAGCCATGATGTGTAAAGAGCTAGCTGCTATAGCAACGTCCACCAGCCTTGCCTGTGCGCTACGAGCTCCACTTGTACACGCCTTGACCCCGTTTTATGTAGTCCATTCTGTACAAGGCTTGCTTTTCCGCAGCGCCACCCTCCCGCTCCTGGACCTCAGCAGCCAGCAAGATTTCCATCGCGCCATTTGTCTTGCCAGCGCAGGCCGAATGAGTTTTGGCAATGAGCTCCGCGAAGAGCTACTTGCCGTCAGACCACGGGACCACCACGCGATCGAAGGCTGTTTCCTCCTCCTCTTCCGCCTCCTCATCCGCTTCCTCCTCCTCCTCCTCCTCCTGCTGTTAAGAGCCCAGCAAAGCCCCCTAAAAGTCGGACTCCAACTCCGACTCCGAGCTCCGAGGGGGGGGGGGGCTCGGAGCTCTGGGGGCCTTTCGGAGTCGGTCCGGAGTCGACTCCGTAGCTCCACGGACTCCGTCATTGGAAATGCTCGGGGCGGAGTCGTCGGTTGGGCTGGCGGTTAGTGCTGCAGAGGACTCCGCCGCGGACTCCAACTCCGGACTCCAACTCCGGACTCCGGACTCCAACTCCAACTCCGTCCTGGGGTCGACCACGTGACCTTCCACTCGGAATCACCAACTCAGCCACCGACCGCACGACGAGGCGGGATAGCCGGGACACGATGTCAGGCTTCTGGCTCACTGGGTTTCGAGGGCCAGCCCTACTTATCATGCCAGTCACCAGAGTGTTCGATTACCTCAACCCTCACCCGACACGGAAATGTTTCTGATCGGCTAACACCCATCGTGGTTTGGGTCACTTGAAGAGATAACGCTCGTGCTAATACCCGCAGACCAAACATGTAAGGCGGGTGTGTACGTCAGGCGCCCCCAACATGGGGTTGGTAATATGCATGCAAGTACTCTCTAAATACTGCATCGTTCTCGATAGCGTTTGGCACATTGGTAGCTGCAAATCAATGCGCGTCATCTGACCATCAGCGCGCGACATTGGAGTCTTTGCTCGCGTACTGCCACATGTGCCCGCGAACAAATAACAGCGGCGAGACGGGTATCCTTGGCACGGTGAGCCACATCGCTGTGACCCCATCTATCTGGCGCAGTGAGCGGGTTGTGCACACATGGAATGTCCGGCAAACACCCAACGCGATGCCTGCTAGCATTAAATTTGGCGCAGCGAGTGCAGAGTTACAGCCGTCCTACTACCAGGGGTCGGTTTACTGCCATTTTTTTAATGTTGGGGGCGCCTGAGTGTACGCCCTTCCATGCAAGTGTATCATTGCACAGTGCACTCATCTCTCCCTAGTGGCCTGGCACTCCCTCCGCTACTGGTCATGTCAAAGCAAATCTGCTCACATGCAAGTGCGTTAGGTGAGCAATCCTAACCACACACGAGCTTCCCTTCACCTTCCACAGGCGGCACCATGTTGCTTAAGCTGCCTGCCAGGTCCGATGCAACAGGCACAACCTCCAGCGATCATGGCTCGACTGCTATTGGCAGGGCTCATGAACGATGTTAGAATGGCACTAGCTTGTGTGACGGCCATGGCATGTCTTAGGCTGCCGAGCAGGTCGGCCAAATCTGCTCCAGCACCTGCGCTAAGGGGGTGGGTGGGCGGCCCAGCAGCAGGGTGAGGCTTGACACGTCCATGCTGATGTCCTGCGGGCTGGCGACGCCTCGAGCCACGCTGGCACTCGGCGCGGGCCTGACCAGGGATGGGGAGTGGCCTCGGTGGTGAGCCACCTGCATGCCATGAGGAGCAACACACATGGCAAGGCAGGGCAGCAGCCACAGCCATCATGGGCCCTGCAGTCTCATTGAATCCTCACACATGCCTAAGCTCAGCTGAGCCGGTCTAGCCCATCAAGGGCAAGGGCACAGGCCATGGCAAGGCTGCTCAGCCCATCCCCCCAGCGCCGCAGCCAGGCAGATGGGTGGACAGGGACTGCAATGCAGCGCTGCACATGCAGCGTTCCTCTCCCCCCATCAGCTGCTGAGGGAGGAGCTTTCCAAGGCCTGAGGAGGGTGTGTTCCTCTCCCCCATCCCCCACACCCCCTGGCCCACCATGAGCGCCATGTCCACGCGGCTGAGGCGGTCCGGTCCCCCCATGTTGAGCACTGAAGGTAGCGTCAGGGGCCCTGTGCCGGCAGGGGGTACACACGCCATGAGCAGGCCAACCGACGCCTCGCCTGCACAGCTGCTGGTGGTGGACAGGCAGACGGGGTGGTTGCCTGCTCCTGCTCCTGCTCCTGCTGCTCCTGCTGCTCCTGCTGGTGCTGCTGGTGCTGCTGGTGCTGCTCCTGCTGCTGCTGCTGCTCCTGCTGCTCCTGCTGCTGCTGCTCCTGCTGCTGCTCCTGCTGCTGCTGCTGCTCCTGCTGCTCCTGCTGCTGCTCCTGCTGCTGCTCCTGCTGCTGCTCCTGCTGCTGCTGCTGCTGCTCCTGCTGCTCCTGCTGCTGCTGCTGCTGCTCCTGCTCCTGCTGCTCCTGCTGCTCCTGCTGCTCCTGCTGCCATATTGGCTAAGCTGGTCAAGCAGCAGTCTCAATGGCCTGGGCAAGCGTGCTTGGATGTCGGGCTGCTGCTCAAGCTGCAACTGCTGCTGAGATGTGAGCAGAGATCATGCCGTGTCTGTCCTGCCAATCATACAGCAACAGGTCGCGAGTTGTGTGATGAGTGACGAGCCAGGTCACCATTAGGTGCATTAGTAATGGTGGCCAGGGTGATGGCAATGCTGACGGTCTTGAACAACCAAAAGACTTACCCATCTCCCCACACTTTGCTTCTGCTCCTGCTTGGACCTGCCAGGCTGCAAGCTTCTGAACCACTGCTACTATGTCCTGTCCACGCAGCGGGAAGAACAGCAGGAGCACCAGCAGCAGCAACAGCATATCTACAAGCAGCAGGTGTGGCATCAGCAGTACCATGACTGGGTGTGGCTGCAGACGAAGACCCACTTGCACATAAACAGGGCAGCGCCACTCATCCTCAAAGAACGTGGTAGGCTGGCCTGAGGTCAGGGCGGCATCCTGGGCGACAGCAGTACAGGCGGTGCAGGTCAGGCAGCATGCGCATGAGAGTAGGAGGGTGGTACAAGCGCGGTGGGGCCTGCAGCATGCGCAGCACACGCAACAGTGACTAGACAACAGGAAGGCGGTAGCCCTGCTCAGTGGGGGCAGTCACACCTCGCTCACGCCTGTGTCACACCCCGACCACATCATTCATGACACTCATAATGGGCAGGCTATTAGTGTGCACGCTGCATCCACCAAGTGCAGCCACAGACCTGTCACACCCATGTCACACCTGTCTCCTCCCAATCACACATCTCCATCACAGGTGGCAGGTGGCATGGCTGTGGCAGCGAATTGGTGCATGCATGAGTCCTTGTGCTCCATGCAGCTCCATGCAGCACACATGAACCTTACTGGCTCCAGCCACACCGAAGTCCATAGCCATGATGGGCAGGGCCACCCACGCAGGCCCCCTTGCTGCTTAAGCTCGGCCCTCCCCTTCCCTGCGGCCCGCACTCACCACAAACTGCAGGAAGAGGGTGCGTGCGAGGGGAGAGGCGGGCTGTGGGCCCACTATAATGCTGCTGCGCAGGCTCACGCTGCGTGGCCACTGGGACTGCAGGCACACAGCGTCATCATCACCATCACCATCACCACCACCACCATCATCATCACCATCACATGATGTTTGCCAAACATGGCGTCGCAGCAGTCTCAGCACACACTGCAGACAGCAGACTCAGCCTGGACGCGAATATAAGCCAGCAACCACAGGGCCTATGGACCCATAGGCATCAAACATGTTCGTGTGTGAACCCTAGTCATTTGAGATATGCCTGTCCAGGCGCAGGACCGCTTGTTGCGGTCAGCCTGGAGCCAGCAGTTCAAGGCACCAATGCGAAGCCTCATGTGCGGGACCTCAAGTGGCACCCAGTACAAGTGGTACAAGGCGCTAGTGCAGGGCCTCATGTGGCACCCCAGGGTGACCAAGCCACCTCTGGGGAGCTTGGCCATGGGTGGACAGGGACTGCGATCCAGGAGGCCCCATGGCGCCCAGCTGGCTGTGCTGCCGGCCACACCAAGCAGCGGCTTTGACCCTAGGCTGCAAGAAGCTGCGAGACCGAGCACCCAAGGTCCTGGCTCAGCAGCCTGTAGCACAGTGATGTGTGCACTGAGCACTGTCCAGGCTGTTGCTGACCAAGGGGCATGTATGCCATGCTAACTTCTATCGCCCCACCTTTGAAAGGGGGTGGGACAGGGAATAAGAAACCGACTCGGACAACAAATCCGGATACCAGATAACACAGCCCCTAGATGTAGGGGAGATGTGTGCTGCTGACCTGGATGAGCTGCTCTGCCTCGAGCTTGCTCCTGCCATAGGCATTGACAGGTCTGCAGCGGTCGGTCTCCTTCCAGTGAGGCTGGGAGCCGTCATACACCTGAAGGGCACACCAGGCACACCAGGCACCACCATCATCATCTATGCACGGCACGTTTGGCGACTACCATGTAATAAAAAAGTGCTGCTTATGTTGACAGGGTAGTCGCGTAGGGATAGTCCAGGCGTGCCATGCTTCACATTACACGTCACTGCACCCGCTGCAGATGTGCAGCATGGGCATGACCATGGGTGACACCGTCCATGTCCCACTAAGCTGGGTCAGCGGTGTAGCCAGATTCAAAATATCGATATGCGGTGTCTGCTCAGGTTCTGAAGGTGGAGGGGATGCTGCAGATGAGGCTGCAGATCAGCTCCTCAGCTGGTCGGTGCTCTACCTGATCCGTGCTGATGTGTAGCAGCAGTGCAGTGACGCCCCGCTCAAGCTGTTGCTGCTGCAGCTGGTGCAGAAGTCCAGCTGGCACATTAACTGCCCTGGAGGCAGGCGAAACACAGGCCAGGAGAAGTGTGTGTTAGAGCACCACGTACCCTGCTCCGCCCCGCCCCACCCTACCCCACCCCACCTCGCCTCGCCCTGCTCGAAACCACCTGCTTACTTTGTCCCTGACCAGCAGCGTCCCTCCTCCAGCCCCTGCACAGCCCTCTCCGCACCTGGTTGCCTGCTCATCCTTCTCGCAGGCAGCAGGCTGGGACAGCGCTGCCGTGTTGACCACCACCTGGAAGGGCCCATGCCTGGAGAACAACTCAGGCAGCGACAAGCGTGTGGCTGCACAGCTAGACCCTGGAGCAGCGGGTAAAGCAGGCTCCAGCTCTGCTGCTGCTGCTCCTTCTCCTTCTGCTGCTGCTGCTGCCTCTGCTGCCGCTGCTGCCTCTGCTGCTGCTGCTGCCGCCACTGCTGCTCCTGCTCCTTCTGCTGCTGCTACCTCTGCCCCTGCCCCTGCTGCTGGCCCATTTGTTGCCTCTTGGGCTGAGGTCCATGTCAGGTCCACCTGAAGTCAAGTCAGGCATGAAGGCATCAGGGAGGCGAAGCTTGGAGCCAAGGCTTGCGGCTTGATCAGATAGAGCTATACACACTTATCATGGCCAGTACGGGGTTGGCCCTTTTCAGTGCCAATGGAGCCCGGCAGGGCTGTGGTGGGAGCTGCTGCATACAGTACTGCACCTGGCAGCCAGTTGCCTCTGCAAGCGGACATGCCGGGGGGTTCCTGTGATAAGTAAAGTACACCTGCAGTGCACTTTACGCAGCAAGGCAGGGTTGCGGCGATTATGGAGCAAAACATGCACACCAAACGGAGCACGCAGGCACGACTTAAGCAAGTTTTGGACTTCAACCCCCTGGCCTCAGCTAGGCGATTGTATAACACTCCCTCCCTATTGCCAAAGCCTCCCCATGGGTGCTACAGTGCCACCGCTTGGGGCCTGCATGGTCCCTCATGGGGCATGCCGCAACACAACCCAACAAACTGATGACACAGACCTATCCTGGACCTTCATACACCCTGTCCGGCAAGCTTTGTCAGCTTTGGCTTCAGCTCAGGAATAAGTGTATGTCTCATGTGTAATCGGGAAACTAGCAACATGGCACATATTTCAGCTGCGCTTGCACATGGTCTGGTGCGATGTGGGCTTTCCAGCATGAATGTCACATCGCACCTGGTAAGTGGCCGACAGCTGGGCCGCGAGAAATTGACCCAAATATCCGCTGCCCCCCGTGACGAGCACCTTGGCCATGCGACTGACTGCCAGTATAGTCCGTCAGTCGATGCAAGTTCAAGCGTAGTGCCGGCGTGCCCATGGGTAGTCACATGTATACTTTCGGATGCGTCCTAATTACGTAGTCCTAATTAGTCAGTAACAGGTGGTCATTGGTCCACTGGACATCTAGGATATCCACAGGAGAGATGATGTTACATGCGCGAGATAGGTCTATACACCAGGGTTCAAACCACGACCACCTTCGTGCCGGCCACATCACCATATGCAACATCACCATATGCACACCATACATACATACGCACATCACCATAGGTTGTAGTGGCAACCAGCACCAGCAGTGGAGGGAGCTACGCCACCAGCCAACACCCTGACAGGGGGCGGAGGAGGAGTGTTGGTTTTGCTGAGCTTCACTTTCCTTATTGCCCAGCTGAAGGTTGGCCAGCAGTAGGGGTGTATGCCACATTGTAACATTGACATTGGGCAATGATGGCTGGGTGCAGATGGTGCTGCTGTTGCTGCTGACCTGAATGTGAACCATGCACTGCAGCACAGCCTCATCCCCTGTGCCATGCATGGCACCGCATGGACCCTGCCTACCGACCAGCAAGGAGCCTCAGTGAAGCGCCACAGGGGCCAGGGTGCACCTCACTGCGCTGCTGGCTGCTGCCCGCTGGCAGCTGGCCCAGCACTTGGTACCCGGTCTGCAGAGCGTCCATGCGAGCCATGGCACCTTCCATGTCAGCAGCCCTGGAGGCAGCAGGGAGCAGCAGGGGGAGAGCAGGCCTGTGATGCCCGCACAGGTAGCAAGTACTGTGGTAATGATGGTGATGTTGATGGTGATGCACAAGGTGCCCTAATCAACCCTACCCTAACGGGGGCTTTCAGCCAGCAGCTGGCACTGACCAAGTGATGAGGTCAGAGGGCGCAAGCTCCTCAGCATCCAGGGCCCTGCAAAACAGGTGGAGCGGCGGATCCAGATCAGGCAATGCCACAGCTGTTGCAGCACCCACAGCCTGCTACCAAGAGTTAGTATGCTGCTGCTGCTGCTGCTGCTGCTGCTGGTGGTCTCAGTGCCACTGACGGTGGTGGTAGTGATGGTAATGGTGATGGTGGTGGTGATGCCCTGTGGGTGTGGTGGTGGTGGTGGTGGTGGTGATGCCCTGTGTGTGGTGGTGGTGGTGGTGATGGTGATGATGCCCTGTGTGTGTGTGGTGGTGGTGGTGGTGGTGATGGTGGTGGTGCAGTGACGGCCTCAAGGTGCAGCTCACCGCAACTCCGCCTCCAGCCGCAGCAACAGCGCAGTACACCCTGCACCCCCCTCGCCCTCCAACAGGGCCAAGTCAGCTGCCCTGGGCCCAGCTGCCCCGCCCCCCACGCCCAGGCACGCTCCCCCACCATCCACCCAGCCGCCCTCATCCGCAGCGCTCCTTCCCTCACCCTCCTGCCCCGCACTGGCCGGCTGGGTGGCAGCTGGGTCAGGGGTTGGGCAAGCAAGGGGGCAAGCTAGCCGCCGTACTGCGCTACCACTGCCCCTGCGACTGAGTTGACGTGCTGCCCCAGCCCCTGACCCTGCCGCTGCAGCACTGGCCAGCCCTCCGGCCTGGGGTGTGAGTGGGGGCGGGGCGCTGCTGCCTGAGCGTGTGGTCACCGCCCCTGCACTGGCCTGGGCGGTCAGTGGGAGCCCGTTTGCGTAGAGGCTGCCCCACATCTTGCTACTGGGGGAACCGCGAAGAGCAGCAGCACCACCACCGCCACTACCACCAGCACCACCGTTGCTGCTGCTGCTGCTGCAGGTGGGAGGCACCCCATTGCTGTTGCTGCTGCTACTGCTGCACGGCCGCGACATGTTGCCACTGCCACTGCTGTTGGGGCGGGAAGCAGTCACCCCACCACCACCACCACCACCACTGCTGCTGCTCCCGCCGCGCATGTGGGCCAGAGAGCCCTCCAGCAGCAGGTCAGGGGTCCCCAACCCCACCTGCTCAGGGGGTTGCCAATGCTGGCGTGCCTGACCAACCAAGGCCAGTTCAGAGGCTTGCAGCAGTCTGCCAGGCGCCAGAGTGTGACTCACACCAGGCAGAGCAGCTGGGTGAAGCTGAGCAGCCTGACCCTGACCCAGGTGCACCGCCCCCCGGCTGCCTGCTGCTGGACTGCACTGCCGGGGCGTGCGCGGGAGGGGCGGCGTGGGAGGGAGGGAGCGCCCCTGGGCAGCCGGAGAGCAGGGGGGCCTGGGAGCAGGGTCTAGTGGTTGGCAGTGTCGGGTGTGTGGAGGTGTTTGTGTGGCAGCCCCTGCTGCTTTAGGGTGTGGGGCGCTGGGGTCATGAGGATGGGTGGGAGACTGGGGGGTCTGCTGCTGGCCCTGCCCCTGCCCCTGCAGCTGTGCTCTGGCACTGACACCAGGGGCACTAGCGCCTGGCCAGGTTTGGTCAGGGCCCTGCTCCTCCTCGCCGCTGCCATCGCTGCCCAGCCCTTGCGCCAGGTAGAGCTCGCCTGGGCAGGTGCAGGGCATGGGGGCGTAGGCTTCCTCCAGGCGCTGCTTGTTCAGGGCCATGGCATCTGCCTGCCATGACACACATCAGGGGCAGGCCAGGCAGTGCTGCTGGCTGGCGTCAGGCAGGGCCAGGTTGAAGGGTGAGGCAAGCAGCAGGCAGCAGGCCAGTGCAGGTCAGTGTACAAGGTCCCTGGTCAGCTGCCATAGCTGAAGTCTGTGATGCGCTGGCTCTGTGCTGCCAGTCTCAAGCATCAAGGGTGCGACGGAGGACCCTTGATTGCAGCTGAGTGAGATCACCCACAGTCAAACATGCTGTTCTGTGTTGAATGAGTGATGTCAGTCTGTGGTGTCAGGCCCTTACGGGACCGCTCTCGCTTGCGGGTCTACCCTGACTGCTGAGGGGTTGGCTAGTACTTTGCTGAGGGGTGGGCTAGTACTCTGCTGAGGGGTGGGCTAGTAGTTTGCCAGTCGCCAGCCTGGTATGGCTGCCAGGCATTGGAGGCTCTGGCTATTCATGCCTTGCAGCAGGCCTAGCTGCTGCGGTGCAGGAGGGGGCCGCCCTGGGGTGGCAGAGGGGTGATGGCAAGGTGAAGGCCCTGGGTGCTGCCTTGAGCTGGTCTTAGGGATGCTGGAATTTCTTTCCATCGGAGGTTGGGCGGCAGGGCAGGGCAGGGCATGGACTCACCAGCTCACGCTCCCTCCTGGCATTCCTGCATGGCCACACGCCGCATGCAAGCGTTGCCTGGCCATGCAACAGCCAATGCCGCATAGTGTGATGCATGCACCTCCCGCAAGCTGGCTAATGTGACACTCTGAACTGCAGGTGTTGATGCTGGTCAAGGGGGCAGGGCTCACCAGTGCCGTAACCCAGACAGCACCCCATCCATCTCTGCCAGCGTGTTGCTGGCCCCCATGGTGCTGAGCATGCCGCCACCCTTGTCTACTCGCACCCCCAGTGGAGTGATTGCTCCGGGCCTGCAGTTGCTTGCACACAACACCATGCATGTCATGGGCATGCTGCAGTGGAATCAACTACAATGGTGGCTATCAGGTGTGACAGGCAAAAGCCAGCGAGTAAGTGAGCTCGTGGTAGGGCTGCCGTCGCAGTCATGCTACCTGTTATATTACTGCTGGATGGTCACGTGTTCCAGCTGCTTGTCTCATGCATGCTTTAGTCCAAGCATGCCATGCAGCTGTTCAATTCTCTAGCCTCTTGCAATGCTTGGCAGATGCGCCTGGTGGCTGGATAGGCAGATTTGGGCCTAGTGAACATACGGCGACCCCACGAATTGGCAACCCAACAATACGCTTACACAGACCTATCCTATCAGAACTATCCCGGTGTGTTTCATAGTAAACACTAACTTTGGCTGAGCATTGGCGTCAGGCTCCGCTTCAATTTCCGCATCGTCGAGCACCAACTGTCGCACAAGCTCGTTGAGCCTTCCCGACTCCTCATCCATCAGTCTTGGGTTGTCGAAGGGCGCGGGGCAACCATGCCAGAGCCCTTTTCTATACCAAAGCCAGAGCTGCTCATGATCCGACGTGCTTCACTAGACGGTTAGCTCCCATAGCACTATAGGCCTTGGATTGTAGCTCTGGCAAACCAGGGACACCCGGTTACGAGCAAACTGCCATGCATTATCATCATCACCATCGTCGTCACCACCGCCATCACCAAGACAGTAGTAGGCATCAACCTTATTAACCAAGACTCGTAATGGGCACTTAAGGAAATGCATGTTCATCTCCAGGTTACCCCCTGTGTTACTCAAGTTGCCCCAGTGAGCATGTTTCCGTTGCATGCATGCCACAGCAAGCTCCCATCAACAATCTAAGAGGTTGGATGGCGTTTGGGGTGCATCTTCAGCACCAAACTAGTAGCCTGGCCCCTTAGCACATCGGTGATCGGTGGCTTGCATGGTCGGTGGCTTGCATTATCTCAAGACATCGCTGCTCGTCTTAACTAACGGCTCGGCGATTAAAGAAGCTAACGGTATGAGCATGCTTGCTTTGCGGCTTCACATGGAGCCCAGACCGAGGTGTGGTACGCCCCTCCCTCGGCCCAGCCTCAGCTTCAGCACCAGGTTGTCCACAGTGAGCGCATTTTGCAGCCCCATCAGCCGCGACAGCACCACCTCCAGCAGCTGCACCGCGCCCCATCCAAAAGCAGTGAGAGCAGCAGAACAGCAGAACAGGGCAGAACAGCAACACAAACACTGCCTACCCCTGCCCTGCCTACCCCTGCCCCGCCAACCCCTGTACTGCCCACCTCTGCCCCCCATACCCTGCCTTGGCCATGTGCCTACCCCTGCCTCCCCCCTCCCCTCCCCCCTGCCTGCAATCAGCCTCACCCAGCTGTGCTCCAGATCCCTGTCACCTCCACCAAGGCAGCCTACCTAACCTGGCCATGCTGCCTCAGCCGCGCACCTGCTCCAGCTTGACGTCTAGGGGCCGGGTCTTAGGTGCGCAGTGCGCAGCGGAGGGGCGAGCCGCGAGGAAACCATGGGCCACGGCATGCTGCAGGCACACAAGGCAAACCCACTCCGCCCCTGATGCTCACCCATTGCTAGGGGTTGTCTGAGCAATGGTGGCGCACTGCCTACCCCTGCCCTGCCTACCCCTGCCCTGCCTCTGTGGCAGCAGTGGCAGCCCCTGTGGCAGCAGAGGCCCCTGCGCCCCTGTGGCAGCAGTGGCCCTGCCTCTAGTGCCGCCTGGACCTCAGGTGGCACCAGCCGCGGAGCCCCAGGCACGCACCGAGGTGTAGTACTGCGCGGTAGGCTTCTCCCCGTCACACCCAGCCTGCACTCAGAGCATCAATACACCGGCGGTGAGGAACTGTGCCCTGCACCAGGCTGGAAGGGGTGGTGAACACCCCCAGTAAGCTGCCAGTTGCTGGGCAGACCCAATTGTGGCTTAACAACACCCGGGTTGAAACCCTGAGCAGGCCCAACTATTCCTCCTCTGCCGCCACCACCACTTTTACCCACTTACCCTCCCAACATCCAAGGCCAACTCAAATGACCTCCCAGCGCTCATCAGTCTCCCCTCCTCTTCCTCCCTTCCTCTCAAACCTCCCCCCAGCTCCTCCCAGCCTCCCACCCCACCCCGCACCCCTCACCAATGAGCGGCACCCCACCCCTACCCCTCACCAATGAGCGGCCCCCCTCCCCGCACCCCTCACCAAGCGCAGCTCGGCCTCAGGCGGCAGGCTCATCATGTCGGCCACACGGCTCAGGGCCTCGAGGAACTCGCGGAAGGTCAGAGACCGCACCCGCTGGTACGCCTGGGGGCATGGCAGCAGCAGGGGTGGGGGTCCAGCAGCAGGGTGCATGCCAGCAGCAGGGGAGGGGTAAGCAGCAGGGGGCCAGGGGGTGGGAGGTAGGTGGGCGCGGGAACCTGGTCAGCGGACCATGACATGTGTGTGTCATGCCCTGTTTACCCCGCACCCCTCGCTGCATCACATGGCCCCAATCCATGCCTCTATAGCACCCACCCTGCTGCCCCTGCTGCCCCTGCTGCCCCTGCTGGCACCCACACCTGCTGCCCCTGCCCCATGCCCTGTGTTCCCTGCACCCCTGCAGCCCCTGCCTGCATCACAGGCCTGGATCCCTGCCCCTGCTGCTCACACTTCTGCGCTACCCACCCCTTCTGCACCCCTGCCCCTAACCAGCCTGTCTGCACTCACTCGAAGGTCGTTTGACTCGCGGATGTGTCGCAGCCGCGCCCACACGAACGCCAGCTTAGCCTCACGGGTCCCGAAGTGCCTGCGACACCCACCCACACCCTGGTGACCTGCCCTGGCCCTGCTGACCTGCTCTGGGTCCACGACCCAGAGCAGGTCCACGACCCCCCTAAAAGCAGCCAGGGCCTCTGCCAATGCCTGGAGAGCCCGCCTGGCCTACTTCGCAGCAGGGCCCCTGTCCAGGTCAGGACAGGCGGGTGCGGCAGGTTCACCAGGCCGGAGCAGGGCAGGGGGCTCTTACTTGTGGAAGAGGCCGGTGTCAGTTAGCAGCTGCAACCACTCGCGCATGTCGAGCAGCCTGCAGGCCAGGGGCAGGAGGAGGAGGAGGGGCAGGAGGAGGAGGAGGAGCTGGGACCGGGGCTGAGTCAGTGGCAGGCAGGGTGGGACGAGGGTTAGGGCTGGGCCAGGCCAGGGATGCAGGGCAGGGAGGGCAGGGGCAGGGAGACGTGGCTGAGCCAGGGTCAAGGCGTGGTCAGGTTCAGGTTCAGACGGCCCTGGGGCGGCCAGAGCTGCAAAGGAGCCTGCCTGACCCACACCTGGGCTGAGAGCCCACAATCACCAGCAGCAGCGGCAGCAGCCGCCCACTACTGCGGCAGGGGTGGCATGCTACCACAATGGGAGGAGCTACCGCCGTGGGCACGCCCTGCTCCCACATCCAACCAATAGTACTGACACTCGCAGTCAGCACCAGGGCACGAGAGCTCGCCCTCAAGCCCAGACATGTCCAGCAGGGTACACTGGCCTCGAGGAGGATCCTCGACGAGCCTCGAGGAGGATCAAGGGGCTCTGGAGCATGGCAGTATGGACCCCTCCACTGCCGACAACAGGGCATGAGACCCAGAGTACGTCCTCATGGAAAAGTACACTTGTATATTTCAATTCATATATCCATAAGATCTGTCCACCGGGAAAACCTGCCCCCTCCCTATGGAGCGCCCCATGCACAGACTGTGCGTCTGGTGTGGTGCAGTCAGCCACAGGCCCCCAGGGGACCGAGCCAAGGCCCCCATGCCCCCATGCCCCTACGTCACATCAACTTAAAAAAATGTGGCAAGTGGGGCAAGCATGGTGGCCCTGAGGCTGCCCAGTGGCATATTGGCTGTGCAACCTGACAGGCTGGCTGGCGCAGCCCAGGCATGCACACAGGCGTGCGCAGAGGTACGAAGACACTAGAGGCAAGCCATGGCAGGGCAGAGCAACTCACAGACTGCCTTCCTTCATCCCCAGCAGCAGGCCCCGATAGTGCTCGTACACAGCCTGCAGCCACCCCTTGTTGGCCTGCAGGGCCGCAGCAGGGCCGGGAATAGTCGGAGCTCGCGGGTGGGTGACGAACAACCTCAGGCCCCGCCCCGCCCCGCCCCGCCCCGCCCCGCCCCGCCCCGCCCCGCCCCGCCCCGCCCCGCCCCGCCCCGCCCCGCCCCGCCCCGCCCCGCCCCGCCCCGCCCCGCCCCGCCCCGCCCCGCCCCGCCCCGCCCCGCCCTCTGTACACCCAGCTGTGTGCACCCACCTGCAGGAGGAGGTCCACGTCTTCAGTGTACAGCCGGGAGCGGCGCCAGGCGTTGGCGTCCAGCAAGGCTTCAGGTGAGGCCAGTGGGAGCAGGTGCTCCTCCAGCAACCTGCCGAAAAGAAGCTGCCAGGCGGGGTTGGGATTGGGGATCAGGGTCAAGCAAGGTTGACTTCAAAGTCATGGCCCAGGCAGTAGGGCTGGGGTAGGCAAGGATCTGCCTGCAAGAGGTGACCGGGCTCTGACTGCGCTGCACAGCCCACATTCACACATGCGTTGAGGCCCATGCAACAGCCTGCTGCCCCTGCACCCAGGTGACCTCCCCAGCCTGCTGCCCTTGCACCTGGGCACATGCCCCTGCCCCCGCCATCCTGCCCGCCTGATGCTCAGCTTGTGATGAGACTGCGATATGATGCAGTAACAGCAGCAGCAGCGTAGCACAGAGCGGCAGGGCGGGTGCTGAGGCCAGGGCACCAGGTCCCGCACCCAGTTCCCCCTCCCTAGCGCCAGGTAGGGCACACACCGTCACCGTCGCCGTCACCATCAGGTCAGCAACAGGCCAGCATCAGGTCGGCACCTGCCGTCACCGTACTGCCCAGCCCTGGCCCACCTGATGCATGCCTCCTTGACGTCCTTGCGCCCAGTGCCTGTCCCAGGGCTAGGGGCCGAGCGTTCAGGGCCAGCCTGGGCTGCCAACCTGTCCACATGTGACTGTGAGGGCCCCCCTGCTCCTGCTGCTGCTGCTGCTGCTGCTGTCACCCCTACCCTCAAGGCCCCCCTGGCTTCTGGGCTGAGGGAGCCAGGGCGGGGTGCCTGGGTGCCGGGGTCAGGCGCTGGGCTGGGGGAGTGGGGCCCTGAGGTGGAGCGGGTGGGCGAGGGGGTGGTGGGCAGGGGCCTGGTGGTGGGGCTGCCTCTCGTGGGGCTGTCGGAGGGTTTGTCAGGGGAGGGAGGACGGACTGGGGAAGGGGGTGTGGCGGGGTAGCTTGTCTTTTTCTTCTTGCCCTTCTTCAGAGGCCGGGACTCGATGAACTGCGGCAAGGCGGGCGACGGAGGCGGGCCGGCAGTCGGCAGAAGTAGGCAAGCAATGGGCAAGGCAGGGAGGCAGGTAGGCAGGCGGGCAAGTGGGCGGGCTGGCGGGCGGGTGGGCTGTCTGTCGCAGCGACGCCGACGGACAAAAGCCATGTTATGATATTGGTGACGACCCTCGTAAGGTCTTTGAGTGAAGTGGGTGGGGAGGAGGGCTGCTGGCGGCCTGGTGCCAGTTGTCCCACCTTGGCGATCGCGACGTGGATGATGGCCTCGAGGAACTCGAATCGCATCAATGCATGGTCCAGGTTGAGCTGCAGGGGGCGGTCAGGGACTTTGTGAGGCAGCTGGGTGTTTGGACAGGTCAAGGTGTTCAGGTCTGGGCAGCGCCACCCTGAACACTGAACACTGGAACCAAAGCTTCAGCGGAGTCTTAAGACTGAGAGCTGCAGCAAGGCCATCTGTTCCAGGTAGTTAAGGCCAAGGTCAAGGTCAAGGCCCTGCTCAAGGCCGAGGTCAAGGTCAAGGTCAAGGTCAAGGTCAAGGTCAAGGTCAAGGTCAAGGTCAAGGCCAAGGTCAAGGTCAAGGTCAAGGTCAAGGTCAAGGTCAAGGTCAAGGTCAAGGTCAAGGTCAAGGTCAAGGTCAAGGTCAAGGTCAAGGTCAAGGTCAAGGTCAAGGTCAAGGTCAAGGTCAAGGTCAAGGTCAAGGTCAAGGTCAAGGTCAAGGTCAAGGTCAAGGTCAAGGTCAAGGTCAAGGCCAAGGTCAAGGCCAAGGTCAAGGTCAAGGTCAAGGTCAAGGTCAAGGTCAAGGTCAAGGTCAAGGTCAAGGTCAAGGTCAAGGTCAAGGTCAAGGTCAAGGTCAAGGTCAAGGTCAAGGTCAAGGTCAAGGTCAAGGTCAAGGTCAAGGTCAAGGTCAAGGTCAAGGTCAAGGTCAAGGTCAAGGTCAAGGTCAAGGTCAAGGTCAAGGTCAAGGTCAAGGTCAAGGTCAAGGTCAAGGTCAAGGTCAAGGTCAAGGTCAAGGTCAAGGTCAAGGTCAAGGTCAAGGTCAAGGTCAAGGTCAAGGTCAAGGTCAAGGTCAAGGTCAAGGCCAAGGTCAAGGTCAAGGTCAAGGTCAAGGTCAAGGTCAAGGCTAAGGCCGCTGGTATCCAATTGGATCGCAAACTGACGCATGCCATGCTGCTGATGATGAAGGTGACACCAAGGCAATGAACTTGGCATGAGCCATAGCCCACTGTCTCTCCTGGTTCGTATGTTGCAACAACCCTGGCCGGCAGAACCCTTGAACTAACGGTGATGAAGACTCACACCACAGCAGGTAGACAGTGCAGTGCCCCTGCCTCATGGCCCACACCTGGCCCTGCACCAGCCTGCGGTCCTCTTCGAAGTTGGTGGCCACAAACAGCTGGTCCAGGTCACACATCTTCACGTGGGTGGATTGCTCATCAGGGACCTGGCACTCGGTCATGCTGCATCCAACACGAAGGTGGTGGTGGTGGTGGTGGTGGTGGTGGGCTGCAGTAGTGGTGGTTGTGGTCATGGTGATGGTGGTGATGGTGGTGATGGTGATGATGGTGATGATGGTGGTGGTGGTGGGCTGCGGTGGTCATGGCGGGGCGTCAAGTGGTCATGACCTCGCTTGACCTGTCACGCCTAACCTGCCACACGGGACCTAGCCACGTCACGCCACGCCCCGCCTGACCTGATGTTGAGGTTTGGTCCAGGCGCCGGCTGGCGTGCAGCAGTGGTGTGGTGGTGGGGTGGGCATGACAGGGCCTCAAGTGGGCGTCAAGACCTCGCCTGACCTGCCATGCCAGACCTACTCTGTGTAGCCTCATCAGGCCCAGGTGCCATGACTCACAGGAGGCCCCAGGCATTGAGGTGCAGGGAGAAGGGGTCGCCTGATGACAGGCTGGCGTAGTAGTCAAAGATGCGCAGCAGCCCCTGGTATCGGCTGCGCAGCTCCTGCTTCAGCCCCTCCAGCAGCTCGGGTCGACCTGTGACAAGCACCAGCGCGGCCAGGTTGCCTTCCTTCACCTTCATGCCCCTTGCTACCCACACACAGCTCATGCAGCAGGCCGCCTGCCAGCTCAGCAGCGCCAGCTCAGATGGCTTGCGCGGAGGAGGAGCCCTGGCCCAGCTGGTGGACACAATGGCACAGCTCAGAGGCACAGCTCGAGGCAAGCTGGCACCTGCGGCTGCTCCTGGTGTCCACGACTGTCAACGAGCGCCCACACCACACCATGATGGTCAAGATTGCATGGGCAGGGGGTGGTGCATGGTGCATGGGCATGATGCATGAGCTGCCTGGACCCAGTGAGCCTGGACATTGGCCTGTTGGGTGCTGCATCCTGTGCCCCATGGCCATTTTCACGGCAGTCATTGATGCCCTACACCGGCTGCTGCCGTGTGGTGATGCTGACCTGAACAGCCAGGGCACGAGATGGGCTTCCAAGAGCCACTCCGCCTCACCACCCCCTGCTGTGTGATGATGTTGAATTGAATGGGTGCACACAACGAGCTTTGCCTCCATGCACACAGGACCCATGCACGCATGAGCTTTGCAGCCCCCCATGCCTCACAGCCACTCACCTTTCGTCAGCTTCTGCATCTTGCGCTGGAATCTCTCCTTGCTCTCGCAACGCCCCCAGTCGTGGTCGAATGCGTTGCAGTCGATGCCCTTGGCATCGTAATAGCCCTGATGGGAGGTGAGCCCAACCGCAAGTGCATGGTAAGCCCATGGTCGGCAAGTGCATGGTCGCAAGAATTACAGTGTGAGGCAAGACAACATTGACCACGGCTCTTGTGATGGCAGCAGCCTGAATCAGCATGGTCATACTCGCTCTGAGCAGGGCATGCATTGAAGTGGTGGTGAGCAGGCACCATGCACGCATGACCAGGTAGCTTGGTGCAGCACTGCGCCTGCCTTGGAGTCGTTTTCTGATGGTCGAGGAGCCCAGATCGAATCCTCGAGGGCCCATGGCTTGCCCGCAACACCCGCATCTGCTGCTGCAGCACCCAATTCTCGAGCCTGCGACGCACGCAGCACAGCAGCCGCACCACTACTCGGGAAGCTTCGAGTTCGCAAAGGAAAGCCAGGCTGCCTGGGCGTCTGCCAGGGTCTGTTAGTATTCATGCTGTTAGTGTGGCCTGTGCTGAAACACTTGTCCCGGCTGGCTTATGGTCAGTGTCCTTTGGGAGTGTCCTTTGGAAGTGTCCTTTGGAGGTGCCCTTTGGAGGTGCCCTTAGGAGGTGCGAGAGTGAGTGACATCGCCTCCACACAGACAAAAACACCGTTTTGTAGTGGTTCACAATTAGTGTGTTCGACTGCAATGAAGGCTCAAGGTTGAGGGCCAAGGTGCTGTTAGTGTGGCTTGTCGTGTGTCAGTGTGGCAAGTGTCGTGTGTTGGCGCGGCATGTGTCATGTGTGGGTGCTGTGCTTGTTGGCTGGACTGCTGCCTGCGCTGCCCACCAAGGGCACATTGCATGGCATACACACATACACACACGAACATGCGAGGCTGGCGCTCACCTTCTTGGCAAAGGCCTGCGCAGGGATGCAGTACAGGGAGTCTCGCGGAGGTAGGGTTCGTGTCCCAGGAAGCGGTGGGTCCGGCGGGTGCAGCGCGGGGCCCTCAGGGCGTATGGGCAGCTCAAGGCAGCGCTGGACACCACCACGCACCACACAACGCCATCAAGTGCATGCAACGTGCGTGTGGCACTACCCAGATGAAGAGGAAGCAGCGTGCATGCCATGCGGATCATGCTCATGTCACATGCCAGCCTAAAATGGTGGCACTTTTCATGTTTGAATGACGTGAAGGTCATACTGGGGTGCGAATGGCAGCTGTGAGCCTAGCAAAAGGAGCTGCTCACACGCTCTCACACATAGAGAAGTAGCCACCAGCTATTAGCCTCTCATCACCTTCAGTAAGCCCCTGGCCAGCTCGTTTGCGTCATCAAAGTCAGGACCTGACCCCAGCAAGAAGTCGTCTTCCAATGGTACCTGCCAGGTCATAACTGTGGTGTCATCCAGGTCATAACTGTGGTGTTGCCCTGCCCCTGCCCCTGCCCCTCCCCATCTACCTCCTCCTTCCCAGCTAGACTGTCAACATCCTTGCTGCTAGCAGCCCTGCTAGACGCAATGCTGCTGACCCGCTCGCCCTGGACCATGGTATGCATAACAGCTGAGTCGCTCCAGCAAGCCTTTGTCTCACACTTTGCCAAACTAATCACACAACGACCCAGCCACCCTGCTACGCTGCCAGACCTGTCCAACAAACTGACCAACCACCTATCCGCCTGACAGCCTCTTTTGCTACACAGCAGGTCTGCTGGCAATGTCCCGGGCATGGCGGCACCTTAGGTGGCTCGAGCTCATCCACCCGGGTCTTGCGGGCACGGTACACGAAGGCCGCGTCCCCACTGGGGAGGGTATACCTGCAAGTACGAAGCATGTTCATTTGAGCGTATATTTGGGCAACCGTTGCAAGACAATGGATACACATGGCGTGCATAGTTAATTTTTGTACAGGCAGACACATGCATCATGAATGGCTGCGGCAAGCTGCTTTACAGGCTGATGGCTGCATTGGACCTCATTCTAGGCTAGCTGCAGTGCCACACAGCTCAGATGCACAGCTGCATGGCGATCAAGGGCAGAAGAGCACTACCCACGGTGAGTAAAGGCCTTCGCGCAGCTTCGACCCTGGCACTGCAGGCCATATGGAGACAGTTGGGTTCTCGAACTCCCTCAGAGCTGCTTCCCGAGCCCGGGCAGCCCGGTTCGCGCGAGCGTCTCCCACCCCCTCTGCAGCAGGCCTTGGCGCCGACCAGCTGACAGCACCCTTGACGTGCGCCGCGAACTTCGTGTGCGAAGTCGAGCTGATTGGCACGGCGCTGCCTGGTCGCACCACATTGAGTCGCGTGCCAAGAGGGACAGGACCAGGAAGCTGGTGTGGGTGCCTGTGCTCGACCTCCGCGCCTGCATGCCGAAGCTCGAGACCCGTCTGGCCTACTGCCATGGGAAGGTAGGATGACAGGGGCGGGCCGAGAGGCGGGTCGCCATGTGTGCCACCTCGTGAGGGCGTTGAGGGTGGAAGGAGTGGTTGGGGTGGTTGTAGTGGTTGGGGTGGAGGGGGGCCTGCATCTGGCGGATAGGGGATGTCTGGGGGCACTGGAGCAGGGGAGGTTGTTGCTGCGGCGGCGGCGGCGGCGACGGTCAGGGTGGGCTGTGGGACTGCTGGCGCATACACGAGGGAGCCAAGCTCGTGCAGGCGACCAGCTGCACAGCCTTCCACCCCTCCTGCAACCCGGTCGTGAAGGGCCACAGGCCGGGCAGCTGCCTTGTCTTGTGCAGGCGCCGCAGAGGGGCGGGTGAGGTGCTGGGCCAGCTGTTCGCGTGAGGCTGCCCCAGCCCTCAACTGCATCTGCGGCCCAGCTTTGCCCCACGCCGTGCCGGTTGATGTGTCAAGCCGCTGCTGCTGCTGCTGCTGCTGCTGTTTTCGAGGTGACGAAGGCGTGGCTGCGCCCAGGGTTGTGGTGCTGCTGTTGCGGAGAGCTGCAGTGTGGGCTGCATGAGCGCGTGATGCTGCGAGCAGCACCTGGGCTGGCATGCTTGCCTGTGGGTGGTGGTGGCGCGGTGCGGCAGCAGCAGCAGACACCTTAGCCGCAGCAAGGCTGTCTGCTAGGGCAGCTGCCGACGCCGCCGTGACCTGAGGGGAAAATGGAGCAGGGAGGAGGGCAGGCAGTAGTGGGGGAGGCTTACAGCCTGTTGGTCAGTTGCCTGGTGTGAGTGCCAAATCAGGCCACCTGCATCTTGTTGTTGAGGCGTGGGGAGGCTGCCTCATCAGGCCACCTGCTGACAACCCTGACCACACTGCCCTACCCTCAACCACCCCTCACACCAGATCCTGGATCCTCTCACATGCCAGCCCACCATTCAGTCAGGGTCAGGGCTGTGCCCTCACCTGTTGGATGACGCCCTGCAGCTGCGCCATCATGTTGGGGCGGGTGACCTGCTGCGCAAGCCGACCTTGTGGGGGCACTGCTTGCGTGTCTCCCGGACACCTCCTGCCGGCAGGCCCCCCTGCTGCTGCCTCCCCCTGCCTGGGGTGCTGGGGGCACGACTGCCGGGCAGCGCTGGGTGACTCGGTTGCTGAGTGGGTGGCCGGCTGCTGCATACTGCCTTCCTGACTAGTGTGGGGCGGTGGCGAAGGGGTGGCAAAGGAGGGCACCATGCTTGGGTGGGTTTTGGGACGGAACAGCAGGGCCACGTCCCGTGCTGAGGGAGGGCCTGTTGTCAGCGGTTGGCCAGGCAGGGCAGGGCAGCAGGTAACTGTGGGGCACGAGCAGGGGAATGGCCACCGTGATCTTTGTACCCTGGCAATAAACTGGCTAACTGAACCGCCCTAGACCATGGTTCGTGTTCAGGTAGTGGGGTTGCCTGACAGGCGCATGCTTAAGCTCGGTGCTGCTCTGAACCCCATGTGGCCGCACCATGCTTCGACTCGAGCTCCTCGACGTGCACGAGGTCCGCGTCCCAGCGCGTGCTCTGCGTAGGCCGCGGCACGGATTTGATCCATGGTCGCAGGCCGAGTGGTCCCTCCGCATGATTGACGCGAGTTGCGTTCTTCTTGGCCCGCGCCCCAACAAAGGGTTCGGAGGTGGGGGGAGATCTGGCGATTATGATGCCCGTCTGCTGCCTCTCAGCTTCCGTCAGTACCGCCTCGTGCAGGGCGTAGTGCGTGGTGACGGGCGCGGCGTTCCCGGGCGGTAAGTCGACGAGCTTTTTCTCCGGAGCTCGCAACGCCGTCTGGGCGCCCGCCATGTCGTAGAGCGGCAGCGCTGGCTGGTTGTGCATGTCAGGGTCCATAGGCGCCCACATCGCGGCCAGCGGCATCTGAAGGCGTTGCTGCGACAGCGGAGTACGAGGCAGCGAGTAGCACATCAGTTCCCGGCAGCTGCGAACCAAAACACGGTGGTGAAACTGGGTGCAAGGGCATCAGGACGGCGAGTGAGTTGAGGGGCAGCGACAGCCAATGAGGCAGCCAGACAGAGCTGCGGGCAGGCATTCGACTCCTGCGCAGACACCTCACCATGCCAGAGCAACACAGCACCCATTGATGTACCACTGCCGCAACCCACCTCACTCACCCTCCGCCCTGATGCCCTGCTGGCACCCCTTGCCACCTGACCTATCACCTCTCTCCTGTCTTTGCACCAGGACTGCATACACCTCATCCCTGCCGCCCCTCCACCCCACCCTTGTACGACTCTTTCCCATCACCTGCCTTCATCATCCCTTTATTCTGCGTCCCTGCCTTGGACCCCAGCTTCCTCTAGCTTCCTCTGGCTTCCTCTAGCTTACTAGCTTCCTCTAGCTTCCCAAGGCCACAAAGTATTATAGCTTTCAGTCACACCTTGAGTGTGGGCAATGCTGGCATGACGACTACTTGGCGCGCAGCTGCCTGCTCCGACCCAGCTTGTGATTGGGTGTCACTACCTTCCTCCCATGCCCCTGCCAAGCTGACTGCCCTGCTGCCCGCCGTGCTGAGCCCGCCTCCCTCCCCGCCTCCATGAGCTCCTCGAGGCTTGGGTGATGCTGGCAGGGCCGTGACATCCAGGGTGAGCTGCTTGTAAGGGCTGTTGCTGGCGGGCCAGGGGCTGGGGTCAGCAGGGAGCGCGGGGGAGGGCTGACAGGGGGAGGCAGCGCTGGGTGAGGGTGGGGGACGCTGGGAAGGTGGTGTACGGAGTCCAGGGGTAGAAGCGGGAGGGCGGCCAGGGAGGTTGGGGTGGGGGCTGTGTGCAGGGTGACAAGGGAAAGCAGTGAGGTGGATGTGAAAGGGGTCGGGATGGGATGGCTGGCACAGTCAAGAAATGGTGCAAGGTCGCACCAAAATTATTGCTCAGGTGCGATGCAGGGTCAGGGTCAGGGTCAGGGTCAGGGTCAGGGTCAGGGTCAGGGTCAGGGTCTCACCTGGAGCTGTGCGCCCCCCAGCTGACCGTACTCTGCGTGTCAAACGCGCACGGGCTTGCGGGGCCCCCTTGCCCCTGCCCCCATCCTCCCCCCCTCCCCTCCCCCTCAGCCCCCTGGGCCTGGACCAAGGGGTCCCACAGGGGCTGGGCCAGCATGGCCGACAGGAGGTCCACCTGGGAAGGTGACAGGGGTGGCTGCCGGTAACCTCCTGCTGGGCACCGCGCCCCTTCCCCTGCTTCTGTGCCTGGGCCTCTGGTGTTGGCGGCTGGGCTGCTGGGTGGCTGGCAGTCAGGGCTTGGCTGCGGGCGGGCAGCCGCATACGCGTGGTTGTCCAGCACGTCCAAGGCAGCGGCCCGCGCTTTGACCTGCAGGCCCAGCGCAGCTCAGGAGTCAGAGCACTGTGGGTAGGTGGAGGTGGCAGCCATCCACCTGCCATCATGGCTGCCATCAGCCTGATGCCCAGGGCTTACTGAGCCTGCAACTGCGACACTCCCACTGCCAGCCGCTGCCCCAGTCCATTGAGGCTTCTTTAGCCCTCTCCGCAAGGGCCTCAGGTCCAGCTGGGGGGCGCTGGGGTACAGAGGTTCAAAAGGTGTGTGGGGGAGCTGGTGATACTAGAGGAAGCTGAAGGAAGCTGAAGGAAGGTAGAGGCAGCTGCTAGAAGGCCCCCAGCTCCAGGTCAGACCTGCAGCTCCAACTGCTGCATTGCCATGCGGTTGTCAGGGTGGCGAGACAGGTTCCACAGCGCCCCCCCGCAGCAGAACACCACCTGACGCCACCACCACCGCTGGGAGCAGGTGGACTCCTCCCCCTGAAGGCGGAGAGAGACGCAGCACAGACAGCCAGTAAGACTCAGGCACAGCCAAGAGCCTGGTCCACTATGGCCCTGGCCTGGGTTGAGGTCAGGGCCAGGCAGCAGCGCAGGCAACGGGACAGCAGGACAGCGAGACTTAACTAGACAGTGGCTTGGCCAGACAGTTGACGGGCACCACAAGAGGGTGGGTGTGATGAGCTATGCGATATGCGGAGAGGCTGTCAGGGCAAGATAGGGGTAGCTTGGCCACTACGACGGGTGGCGGGCACTACTTTAAGGGTGGGTGTGATGAGCTATGCGGACAGGATGCGGTCAGGGCACTGTGGGCGCAACCAGCATCGGTGCATGCACGGTCTGGGATTGGGCCTGCTGCTGCTGCTGCTGCTGCTGCTGCTGCTGGCCTGGCCCCAGCTTCCTCCAGGTCGCAAGCCAACGTGCATCACCTCGACCAATGGAAGACCCTGCGCCTCAATAGCCGTCTTGCCGGCGTTGTGGGCTGTGGCGGCGTAGCCCAGCAGGCCTGAGTGCCTGCTCTGAGTGTGCAACAGCAGGTGCAGGCTGGTGGACGCCATGGTCACCTGCAATGCCGAGGGCGTGGAGCACAAGGCATGCAGCCAGGCGGGCAGGTGTGTGCAAGACCTGGGCGGAGGGGCTACATTGGCCATTGACAGGAAGCGGCATTGACAGCCAGGGGCATGAGGGTGGTGGCATGCAGTGTGCAGGGCGGGAAGGCTAGACGAGATTGTGGCCACAGCCAGCAGTACCACCACCACCGCCGCCGCCGCTGTTGGCTCTGTCGCTGCCATTGGTGTTTCACTGTCAACGCCGCCGCTCTTGCTGCTGCGGCGAAGCACCTTGGCCTCTAGGCCCCTGGTCCCAGCAGCTGTGGAGCACCTGTGGAGCACCTGGAACCTGCACTGCGGGTGCCTGGCCCCTCACCATGACGGGGATGTAGGAGGAGAGGTTGAGCAGCGCGTTGCAGACAGCAGCCAGCACCCTGAGCTGGGTGAGGGCGCTACCCGCCACCAGGAGCAGCGCAGGCAGGCCCGCCTCCTCCACCAGCATCTGCTTGGCCAGGTCGCCGCGGCAGAGCAGGGCTGGAAGCGCAACCAGGGCAGCGCGAGACACAGGGGCGGGCAGGAGGTCAAGGGAAAGGTTGGGTCAGTGAACAGGATGGTGGAGAGGGGGCTGTCCACGCTGATTGTACGCTGAATCACACTTCTGATGTACATCTCACTCCTGCACGTCAGGCTGCTGTCCCTGGTTTTTCTGACCTGCAGCGTGCCGTGCGCCCACAAACTGCTGGTCGGCATTGCCACTCTTCAGCAGCTGCACCTGCATGCGGGCCTGCAGGCAAGACCAGGGCCAGGGGCATGGCTGCCCAGTGCTACACAGCCCAGTGCTTGGACCAGGTGTCAAATTGCGCAGCCTAGCTGCCAAGGTGCTTAGCAACGGCAGCAGCACCAGCAGCACCAGCAGCAGCAGAATCAGCGGCGAAACAGCAGCAGCAGCAGAAACAGCAGCAGCAGAAACCTTGGCAGCGACAGCGGCAACAGCGGTAGCAGCGGTGGTGGCACTGACCCCGTTGGCAACAGCCAACATGCCATCATAGTTCACACTGGGTCACACTGGGCCTCAGCCTGGATTCTCACACTCACAGTACAACAGGTCACACCCAGTCTCCACATGCAAGCTGACCTGCGCTCTCAGGTGCAGTTGCACCAGTTGCTGGCTGCCTGGCGCCAGCCCCTGCTCTCCCTGCTCCTCGGGCAGCAGGCAGCCCCACCAGCAGGGGTCCAGCCCCTCCTGGGTCTCTATGACGTACAACCTGCACACATGCGAGAAGGCTCTGCATGGTGGTTGCATGACACATGGCAAAGGTGTTTGCGCTACAGCTAGCCAATAGAGTCACGCACCACAGGGCAGCTGCGGCGGCTTGAGTTCGAGTGTCGTAGCTGGGGTCGCGCGACACCGCGGCCAGCTGCGCACCGGCACCGGACCGCACCAACCGGCCGCGATACTCGGGTACCTGCGGCACGAGATATAGATGCTGTTACATTCCATGTGAGCATTGCGATTGAACCCGCATACAAGATTGCATGCGTTCTGCCCCTCCATGTCACACATCAGCCCGGTGTGACATTTGGATGCGCCGTCCGTCTGGTCAGCACATCTTCCTCACCTCGGCCACAAGCCGCAGCATAAGCAGCGCAGGAAGCTTGACATGGGCGAACAGGATGCCCTGGCGTGTGCGCATGTCTACGATCTGCGAGACGACGAGCAGGAAGGCCGGACTGACCCGGATGCGGCCCGCCCGGAGAACGCGGATCCCACCCCGTGCCGCACATGTCGCCCCCCCACTCCACGATCGTCCATTACCCACTGTCGCCCTCAACCTTAACACTGTGTGCTGGGATGACAGACAATCATGTCGACGAAGCGAGTTACTGCAAAGTGCAATGCTGGTGCATCTCACTTGTGTCCACACGCATTGGGCCAGTACAGCACATGAACCCATCCCCTGGCCCAGCCTGACTCCAGACCTGTCCCGACTCCTGTCCTGTTGCAGGCAACACAGCAGGCCGGCCAGCACGTGAGGCCAGACTTCACCTGCACCATCAAAGCCAGGGGGTCCACCGCACTGGAGGTGTCGCTGTCCAGGGCCTTGCTCAGGGGTGAGGCTGCGGGCAGTGCACACCCCTGAGGATTGTCACATCATGCGATAGAGCACCCCCGCCCTCCACCATGTCTCCTGGTCAGGCACTGGCGCCTTCTTTTCAGAACCCACACTGCCTGCGAGGGTGTTGGTGCCTCCTCTTATGCTCTTTTGTCTTGCCACATGCACCCACAGTGTCCCCATGCACCCATGCACACGCCCCATGCACCCACAGTGTCCCTATGCACCCATGCACACGCCCCATGCACCCACAGTGTCCCCATGCACCCATGCACCCACCCCATGTACCCACAGTGTCCCCATGCACCCACCCCATGCACCCACAGTGTCCCCATGCACCCATGCACCCACCCCATGCAGCCACAGTGCCAACCCACTTCGTTTCCTAGCCTGGGGACTTCCCTCTGGCTGTGGAGCCCTGCCAGCAGCAGGCCGGACAGCACCCCAGCCAAAGCCTGACCAGTTTGCAGCTGCCAGGAGTTCTTCAGCAGAGCGTGCCTGTCACAATGCCAGCGAAACAGTGGTCAGAAGGGGGGTGGAGGGGGAGAAGGGGGAGAGGGAGAGGGAGAGGGAGAGGGCGGGGGCGGGGGCGGGGGTTGGGGCGGGGATGGGGGCGGGGGCACGACAGGACACGCAGGACAGGGCCAAGCGACTAGCCTGGCAATTGACCACACGGCTGCCACAAGGGTATGGGTGTATGTGGAAGGGTAAGGTGTGTGTGTGCGTGTAAGGGTAAGGGTGTATGGAGTGTAAGGGTATGGGGTGCCTGGAGCCACCTGCTCAGTCCCACTGGGGTCATCACCTCGCACGACCTCCATGGAGTACCTGTGACGTTGATGAGGCGGCAGTGGGGCAGCAGCAGGGGGGTGTACAAACAAGCGCGAGGAACAGAGGCAGGGGCAGGGGCTTTGATATTCAGGGCGTCAGGGCAGGGGTCACGCACCCAAACGTCTTGCGCATGTCCTGGGCGACCTCATGAACTGTGCTGGGCTTCCAGCAGGCCGCAAAGCGCTGCAGGTTGGAGTGCTCGGCCCCAGGTGTTGCCCGGCCCTCCACAAGGGGTGCAGCCTGCAGCACAAGCCCCAGACACGTCTGCACAGCACTCGGCTGGCGGTCGGTCAACAGCCAAGAAGATGCTCTAAGGGTTGCTGAGGGGGAGGGGGAACACTGACCCCGGAGGGGGAGGGGGAGGGGGAGGGGGAGGGGGAGGGGGAGGGGGAGGGGGAGGGGGAGGGGGAGGGGGAGGGGGAGGGGGAGGGGGAGGGGGAGGGGGAGGGGGAGGGGGAGGGGGAGGGGGAGGGGGAGGGGGAGGGGGAGGGGGAGGGGGAGGGGGAGGGGGAGGGGGAGGGGGAGGGGGAGGGGGAGGGGGAGGGGGGCCAAACACTGGGGTGCGTAGGCCTGTCTGCTACAGCCTGTGACAATTGGCAGCCTGTTGGCAAACAAAGGACACAGTGGATGCGCCGTCTGGGTGCATGTGCTGCTGCCACCCTCTGCTGCCACCAACCAAACATAGACACACATCAAACACATGTCAACAAAAACTACACCGGACAACAGTGAGCCACTCCTGCCACCTCAACGGCCCCGCCTCCCTCCTCATCCGTGGCACCGCCCCCCTCCTTATCAGCAGACCCCCAGCACCTTCATGGCTGTTCAGCATCACATGCTCTGCATCATGGGCCGTGAGGCAGTAGTGCAGCCAGGACCCCACCAGGGCACCCAGACCTTCTGCTGCCCCCCCCTGCCGCCACCCCCTGTGGCCCTGCCGCCCCCTCCCCCTCCATCGCCAGCGCAGCCAGGACCCCACCAGGGCCTCAGGGCCTACCTCCAGCAGCCGCACCAGCGCCGCCATGGTCCACTCCGCCGTGCGCCGCTGGCTGCGCTGCTCCCCGGCCGTCAGGTCGTACCACCTGCAGCACCCGGCCACCCCTGACACCCTCACACCCCCCCCCCCCTCACCCCTCCTCACGACCCCCCGCCTCATGCCCCACGGCCCACCTCGTCGTGCCACCCTCCCCCTGTGCCTCCCCCCCTTGCCCACCGCCTTCTGCCGCCCCCCCCAGCCCCGCGGCCCACCTCCTCATGCCCACCACCAAGGCCTCCACGGCCCCCGCGAGGCCCAGGGGCTCCCTGAGGCTGGGTACGCCCGCGAGGTGCCACACGGCGTGTGCCGCGAACAGCAGCGCCTCACTGTCGCGGCTGCTGGACAGCAGGCCGGGCAACACCTGCGCCGCACACAGGCACTCGCAAGCCAGCTGCAAGGTGGGCGGCATGGGAGCTGTGGCTGGGGCACCATGTGCAAGTTGCAGGCCCAAGGGTGACCTTTTGAGTGAGAGTGCCTTGAGAGCAGGGTGTGGCCTTGGGAGTGGCGGGGTGTGAGGTGCCTGGCCTCACGGCCATCCTGCCTAGCCTGGCTATGGCGGGCTGTGAGGGGCTGTGTGCGACATCCACCCTCAGGCTGCAGGCTGCTGCTAGGTGAGAGCGGGGGTGACTCAGGATGAGACCCCCCCCCCCCCCCCCGTGCATGAGGGCTAGCAGGTAGCTGCAGGTAGCTGCAGGTGCGGCCGAGCAGGGGGGGGCCACCCACCCACCCACCCACCCACACTGTCCCAACGCATGCACCAGGGGTTGTGGGTGCGGCGGGGTATGGGGCTGTGTGTATGGGGGGTGTGAGCCAGCCACCCTCAGGCTGCAGGCAGCTGACCGCCAGGGCTGTATCAGTGCCAGGGCTGGGTCACCGCCAGGGCTGCAGGCTGCTTCCAGGGGTGCGAGTGACGCTGTGCCATTGCTGGGCACTGGGCACCTCCACTGCTCACTGCTCACCTTGACAGCGTCTGCCAGGCTGGCATAGCGGCCCGCCAACAGCAGCTGGGTCAGGGGCGTCAGGTCGAGGGGGGGCGGTGGCAGGGCCTGACCTGCGTGCAGGCAGGGGGAGGGGCAGGGTGGCAGGGTGGCAGGGTGGCAGGGGGCATGTGTGCTAGGGAGAGGAGTGCTGTAAGGTGTGTTGAGGCCTGTTGAGTGTTGAGGCCTGTTGAGTGCCCTTTGTTCGGAGTGCCCTTTGGTCGGAGTGCCCTTTGCCCTTTGGTCGGAGTGCGAGATTGAGTGAATGAATGAAGTGATGAGTGAATGAAGGCTCAAGGTTGAGGGCCAAGGTGCTGTAAGGTGTGCTTGCGGACAGCAAGTGGGGGTCTAGCAAGCAGCGGGCAGCCGTGCATGGCATGCCATGAGTTTTGCCATGGAACTGTGGTAGTCCCTCCCAGTGGCAGGATCTTCAAAATGTGTGTGTGTGTGTGTGTAATGGTTGATGTATTGTGCCGGTGCTGTGAAGACTTCATGAGTGATGTGAATGTGTGATGTGGCATGGTGGTGAGTAATAGTGGAGGATGCGGTATGCCAGCTTCCTGGGGCTGAAGCTGAGCCGTGGTGAAGGAGCTCAGTGGCAGGTGGGTGGCAACTAGATGGTTTGGCAGCCAGGGTAACCCTGTAGCACATAGGTTGTGGAGTATACTACTCAGAGCGACGATTGTTAGTTTCACCGAGGTATGAATACTGTACTAATATTCCTTTGCCAGATTGGTGCCAAGGTCTTTTGGAAACAAAACAGAAACTCAACCCGGGCATAAATACAGTGCATTACACCTGCAGTCGCGCTATGCACTAGCCATGTGGTTTTTGACATTGAAATCTATTGAGCAGCTCGAAAACAGCTCAGGCAACACGCTAGATTGCCACATTTGGATACATAAATAACCCCTCTGTGTCACACAAGGTCATGGGGTCATAAGGTCCCCACTGAGCAACGCTTCATTGTCTTATCAGGTCACGGAAGTGACAGAGCAATGACATTCAAATGTGTGCTAACCCCGCTACAGCCAACAGCCACAAGAAACACGCGGCTCTATGGGCGAGTTAACACCCTAAAGTTATTTTAGCACATCAGGGAAGTTGCAGGTCAGTCATACACACTGGCATGTCATGCACACCATGCCTTGCAGGTCAAACATGCTGTTTAGGGACTTAGGGGTCTTTGGCAGACATCACAAGCATTGAGATTGATTATGAGGGCACATTGAGCTTCACATGCATAGGTGTCGCAGCTTCAATGCAGCAAAGTTTAGAATTGTTTACTTATTTATTTACTAGTGGTATGTCACAGCTAGGGCATAGGCATTCAATCATCACGCATGGTGGCCGTGCCATGTCCAGCTCTGGTGCCCTGGTGCATGATGTCATGCACATCATGCCAGGCAGGTCATACAGCAACAAGCTCAAGACCGGAGAGCAAGTAATGTCCAGAATACACACACACTGCTGTATGGGACTGTCACTAGATGTCTATGACAGGGGTCACTAGGGGTCACAAGATGTCTGTGAGGGGTCAGGCAGGCACACCAGCAGCTCACCTGAGTACGGTGGATGGGGAGGTGAGGGCAGCTGCTCAAGAGGGTGGGGGCTGGGGGCAGGGCCCTGTGCCTTCGGTGGCAGCAGCAGCAGTGGCAGCAGTGGCACTGGCAGCAGCAGCAGTGGCAGCAGCAGCAGCAGTGGCAGCAGCAGTGGCAGCAGCAGCAGTGGCAGCAGCAGCAGTGGCAGCAGCAGTGGCAGCGGCAGTAGCAGCAGCAGCAGCAGCAGCGGATGTGCTACCGCCCCTGTAAGCACTAAGCGCGGTGTCCAGGGGCGAGCCTGCCGCGCCCTGTACTGCCACGCCCTGTACTGCCACGCCCTGTACTGCCACGCCCTGTACTGCCACGCCCTGTACTGCCGCGCCTACCTCACTCTTGAGCGAGAACACCCCACTTCCACGACGCTCGGGGCTGATGTGTGCGCTGCTGCTCCGTGGGGGAGAGCTCCTCGAGCTGCACGACATGGTCCACACCTCAAACAGCTGCAGGCAGCAGGCAGGCATGCTGGTCTGCAAACCAGGGCTGCAACCAGCGAGGCTGCTGATAACCAGCGTGGCTCGTGTGTGATGTCTGTGTGACCTGGGATGCTGCACGAGCACTGCCTGGACGAGACGAGATGGTCTTATTGACCTCCAGGGACAGCAGCGGCAGCCAGATCTGCTAGGCTGCTGGTATGCAGCGTCCGTTGAAACACATTGCAGACTTGTGAAGTGCGTCCTCTGTGTGACCCGGCGTCGCAGGTGCTAAGTACCTGCTGGTGGAACTGCTCAAGCTCGCGAGACAAGTAGTTGAGCGCTACAGCCACTACCTGCGCCCAAGCAGCAGTAGGGCAAGCAGATTCTCGACAGACCACACATGGCTGAGGCAAGCTTGCCAAGGGAGCAGTGTTGGCGTAAGCAGCAGTAGGGCAAGCACGTTCCTGATGTTGAGTAGTGATGGCTGATGCATTGCCCAAAAGCAGTGATGGCTGATGCCTGCTGCAGCAGGCGGGCCATGGCCCTTACACCAGTCATGACAGTGGCTTGCAGGGTAGCAGCCACTGCCATACTACTTCCTTGTGTCGAAGAAGACAACAGCAGGTGGGTTGCATTTCCTTGCCCATAAAGCACGAGGATACATAGTCAACAAGGGTGAGGCAACAGCAGCAGCAGGCCTGGGCCACGGCCATACAGGGCTGGCGGCTGCAACTTGACCATGAGCAGGGGGTGCAATCAGCCACATGGCTTCGGTGCATGGGGCAGTAGAAGAGGCTGAGAAGGGACTGAGAATGCACGTCCCTGTGCTTATGGAGCACCTTGCTCGCATAGCTAAGGTGGTAGCAGGGAGCAGTGGGCACTGCATACTGGGCATACGAGTAGCTCCTCGAGCAGCACTCGTGACATGACCTCGAGTGGTCTCGTGGACATGCCTAGTGGTGTCAGGGAGGCTGGGAACATGCATCGTGGGGCAGGTGGCCGAGGTGGAGTGAGAGAGAGGTGCAGTGTGAGAGATGTGGAGTCAGAGGAGCTCGAGGGCAGGAGCATTTCACGGCACACGAGGCCAGGGCGTGACGCCAATTGGCTGGACGGCAACCGTGCACAAGTGAAGGCATGTGTATACATAGTGGCACCCACTTGTTGCATTTCCTTCGACTGCGGTAAGCAGGCTAGGCAATCGTCGAGCAGTGCCCAGGCTCCGCCCTCCAGCAACCGCATCGTCCAACTGGTCCGGAGCTGGGCTTGCCGCGCCACCCCTTCGCGCAGCACTGCCGCGGAGCCTGCCTCCATCGAGCCTCGAGCCTCGAGCACGGCTGACACGGGCGCTGAGGTCACGGCCTGCAACGCGGCTTGGTAGGGCTTGGCTGAACCGGCCGCGAGGGGTCCGTGGCTGAGGTCCGCGAGCGCAATGAAGGCCACGACTGCAGCGGAGGATTCTGCGAGACCCGGCACTGCCTTGGATACCCACAGTTTGAGCAGTCCGTGCAAGGGTGCCTCGGAGGGGTCCTGCTTGCCCTTGGGTGGGGACAGGGACGCACGTCTTGCGCTGGCGCCACCTCCGCCTGGCTGCAGGACAGCAGCAAGGCGTTTCATGCATATGCGTCATGTGCTGTGCCTGTAACTACTGAAGGTACTGCATGGATTACTGAAGGCACACGGATACCTCTTACGCAATAGCTGTGTTTCAGCAGCAGCTGGATGTGCCAACCAATTCCTGGCCATGTGCCAACCACTGCTGCTTCCTTCCAGATCCTTTTGTGCATGGGCATGCGTATGGTTGCTCAACGTTGTCTATCGTTGTTTTCTATGCCCCAGCACTCATCACATCTGAGTATCACTTGCTGCCCAGCTTTGCCGAGTGATTTTCTCTATGTTGTCTTTGCGTTCAGTCTCAACGTTATGACTGGATAAAGGCTTGTGTTTTTCCCATGATGTAGAGGGATCAATCAACTGCCTTGCAACAACTTACTTGCGTCACGCGAGGCTTGCTGTTGCCGACAAGGCCTAGCTCCAGCAAGGTGGGCACTAAGCAGGGTTCAGCCGCGGCGACCACCAGGGCCACACTCAGGGTCATGGCCACTGGACCCCAGCAGCAAGAGCGCACGCCTGCAGCAGGCAAGCAAAGCACCAGGCATTGGTAATGAAAGCAGGCAAATGGCCAGGCCAGGCCAGGCCAGGTCATCCCTCTCACTTTCGTGCGCAAGCCGTAGC
The DNA here is from genome assembly GCA_030144725.1 of Haematococcus lacustris. Taxonomy (NCBI): domain Eukaryota; kingdom Viridiplantae; phylum Chlorophyta; class Chlorophyceae; order Chlamydomonadales; family Haematococcaceae; genus Haematococcus; species Haematococcus lacustris. Next base: position 2,807,020 of record JASKMD010000024.1, on the reverse strand, counting down.
ACCAGCTCCACACTGCTCTCCAGCCTGCCTGGGTCCTCAGTCTTGCTGGTGAGCAGCTGCAGCGCCTGAGCCTGGGCAAGGACCTGGCTGGACGCCCCCCTCCCCTCCTCCACCTTACCCACACCCCACCGCCCCCTGCCCATGCCACTCCTGCTGCCACCCTCCCCCTCAGCGTGAGTAGCAGCAGCAGCTGGGTCCTGGAAGGCAGACAGCAGGCCAGGCCCATGGGCGCTGCTGCTGCTGCCTCGCCTGCCTGGCCCCCCCTGCTGCCGCCTGGCCTGCTGAGGCTGGCCGGCAAGCGCTGCCACAGCCAGCTGGACACGGCTACGAGCTTCCCAGGCCAGGAGGTGCGCAGCCCCCCAGCAGCAGGCCGCGGCGTGGAAGGCGAGCTCGCAGCCTTGGGACAGCCAACGAGGGTCCAGGAGGGGAGGGGGCTGGTACTCTCTCGGGGCTCGTGGGGGATGGGATGGAGGGCCGTGGGGGCGCCCATACCTGACGCACAGTCGGGTCAAAGAGGCAAGTTTGCAAACAAGGTACATCACATGGGGCTGCATGGCGTGGACATGGACAGGGCATGGGGCGACCCTGAAGCAGGGTATGCCGTCGAGTACTCGGAGGGAGGAACACAAGGCCACCTGACAGCTTTGCGACCTCAGCCTCAGCTTGGGAGCCCCTTAGATGGGGCAGCGTCATCCAGTGGGTCTGAACAGCAGCTGGCCAGGTCGAATTGAGAAGGAGGGGGAGGGCCGGCTGCTCTATGCTGACTGCTAGGCCAAGGCCAAGGGCAGCAGGTGCTGGCCAAGGGCAACATATGCTGACTGCTTGGCCAAAGGTGAGTCTGATGCGTGGTGCGTGGTGGGTCTGATGCATGGTGAGTCTCTATGCTGAGTGCTAGGCCACGGTAGGCTTGGACAGCAGCGTGGTGAATCTGATGCGGTGCCCCTCACGGGCCATCTCATCAGGGCAACAGGTGATGCCTATGCGCCCTCCTCCTTACACATAAGTATGCAAAGGAACTCTCGGGAAGCAGCGTGGCGAGCAGGCTGTGCTGCCCCCTCAGGCGCCATTACCTGGCAGTACTCTCCTGACCCTCGAGCCCCACCAGCCACTGCAGGCAGCGCAGCAGGTCGTGGACATCCGCACCGCGCCTAGGGGTCCCTGCTCGAACCGGGGCCTCGAACCTGGTAGGAGTGCTGCGCGGGGGCAGCAGCTGGGGCGGGGCTGGCTGCCAGGCGTCCCATCCTGCCTCATAGGGGTGCAGGAAGAACTGGGAGATGAGGCACAGTCCAAGGTGCTGGCTCCTGCGGACGCAGCAGAGACTTGGATGTTTGGGCTCACACATCAAGATCAGCAGCAGCAGCGGCGGCAGCAGTGACGGGAACGGCAGCAGCCGAGGCGGCAGTGGCGGTGGCAGAGGAAGCTGTAGCAGTCGAGGCAGCAGTGGCGGTGGCAGCGGTGGCGGTGGCAGGGGAAGCCGTAGCAGCAACAGTGGCAGCCTTAGACTGTCTTAGAGGCCAGCAGTTAGAAGGTGTGTAAAGATAGACGCGTTGCTGATGCTTGGAGCGCTGGCTGTCACGTGGTCGGCTTGTCGCGATGATGATGGAGCCTTGTGTCATCTATAGTGTGTGATCATGTGTGCACTACCATCCAGAAGCGGACTGCTGCCAGTACCGCCCACAACACCTACACTTGATAGTGCTCTACACTCAAGACATGTGAACGTGTCATGCCCGCAGCTGCTGTGTCGAGCCGTGCAAGACATCAGCCTTCGACCCCCTCCCTACCTCAGAGGCAGGCCAGGGTCCAGCAGCTTCAACAGGGGGGGCAGCTCCGCGAAGGATACGAAATGCTCCACGAGGGCAGGTCCGTTCTGCAAGCCACAAGGTACCCCTCGGCAGGGTGGGCCATAGACATCACTGGCATTACATGGCATGGCATCGCGCACATAGCTGTAGGGTGCAAGGTAAGCCCATGGCCGAGCCCACCTCAACCACCGTCAACTCAGCATGTGGCTACGCCGGTTAGCTGTAATGAGCACAGGCTATAGATTCTTATGGAGGAGGCAGTAGGGTGAGGCAGGGTAGGTCATACACACTACTGTCATGGCAGCCAAATGCCATGCCATGCCTTCAACCCACGCCATATTTCATGGCACCTCAACCCCATAGCTTCGCTCAGTACTCGCCAAGGCACTGGTGGCAGTTGCACTGTGGCAGCAGGCAGCGGCTACGTCCCTCATGACCATGCCAAGCTATTGTCGCATGCCGCACAGTGGATGGACAGCAATAAAGGTGGCAAAGGGTGGACAGTAACAAACCATGGCCAGCAACCAGCTGCCACCAACAGGCACAGGCACAGGCTCTCCCCCTCTCCCCTCCTTCGGTCGTGCACTCTCAGTGGTCTGCGCACCAACATTGCGGACACCCCCTCCCCCCTCCTCACTCCCCCCTTGGCCTGCTGGTAACCGCGTGCACACCTGTATGGTGGCCAACAGCAGCTCTGCAGCAGCCACCCCCGCGTGGCGCGAGCAGCTGTGCTCCCAGTACTTCTCGAGGCCCAGGGCCAGCAGGGCGCTAGGATCCGAGGGGGTGCTGGCAGACAGCATGTCGCTGGCCCGCCGCCCGGCCTCCAGGTCGCGCTGCCTGTGTGAGCTCCAGGTCGCCAGGCCACACGCGTATGCCACATGTTGTTGCTGCTTGTGTATGTATCGTCCATGACGTGTGATAAGTGTGATCACATCAGACCAGCCATGCAGGGCCTGCTACTGGAGAGTATGCACCGCACAATTGCAGCAACTAGTGTGCAGCAGTGTTACGTTTTTGCGCTATATATAGCGTTCGCTATGAAATGCCATATCCCTTTACATTACGGCGAAAGTAAGAATTTTTGTTTTCCCGTAAAAAACAGCTCCGAGACCTCTTTGACCTCGCGCCCCGAAGAGGTTGCGCTGCTCGCCACATCGGTGAGCAGGCTGTGTGCGTGGCTGTAGGATGCCGGAGACAGCGTGGCTTCCGCGGAGTTTTACTGTAACCGCTACGTAACCGCTATATTTACTGGAAAAGTGCAGAACATTTACTGTAACCGCTGCTTAACCGCTGTTTTTACTGAAAAAGTGCTGAAGTTTTACTGTAACCGCTGCGTAACCGCCATTTTTACTGAAAAAGTGCAGGCGCCGTCGACAAAGCTGGGCGTCGCAAACGCTTTGATGCTGCGCGCTTATCTTGTAGACGTACTAGCCCGGAACCAACCCGTAATGTAAAGGGATACTGTATAATGTCTCGGCCCGCGCTATTCACGTTCAAATAACGACCTCGGCCTCGTCTCAAGCTGCGTAACCGCTACGCCTCGTCTCTTACTGCAACTTTCGACGAGGTCTCGGTCGTTATCTTCCCTTAGTTCCGTTTTCATGCGTTATAATAGTTAATAGCCTGCTGTTTAAGAGACTTAATACCCTCGCCGCAGGCCATTTTAGAAAAGTGCAGGTCCACTTCAAAGTCGTTCATCCCGCATCCTCATATGCTTCTACTAGGCCTCCGCCCTTCGCTCTGAAACAAAGTGCTCCTCCAAAATTGCGGCTTCGCCGCACGGAATGTAGCCATAGAGCATCAAAACTGAACTAAATTAGATAGTGGAAGCGCCCGGAGCGTTTCAGGCACCCCAAAAACACTCGGCCTCGGCGCTGTCGCGTAACAGCTCTCGACCTCAGCCAGCAGCCGCTCCGCGGCTGCTGGCTTCGGTCTCGAGCTGTTACGCTCCAGCGCCTCGGCCTCGCGTTTTTAGGGCACCTAAAACTACCGGCGCTTCCACTATCTACTACGTAACAGCTTGGCCTCCGACATTATACTATACGTACAATAGGTCATTTTGCGCTTTGAAATGGTCGCGTTGCGGGTTGCACTACCGCGCATCGCGCTATAAGAATTGACCTTTGACTTGCGTTTTGGCGTATTTCAGCGTACATTTTGCTGAGTTTTCACCTATGAATCATGCATCAGGGCAAAACGAGGAAAAAACCTGGTGTGCAGCTGTCAAGGGAGGAGTGTAAGGTAAGGCATCACCAAGCAGGCAGGCAGCATAAGGAGATGAGCACAAGGATGAAGTGCATCGCAGGTGGTGCCCAAACAAGGTTGCAGCAGGGCAGGTGACTGAGCTGTAGGCCCCACACAGTGTGAAAGGATGCTAGGGGGGCTAATCGTTTCCCCCCTTGCCCCCACTGCTTGATTGAGAACAGATCAGCCCTGTGGTTGCTTGACATTAGCTACGGCAGTCTGTCAATGATGGTCTGTTCCAATGGAAGACTCAGCACACCGCATGCCCTCGATAGGGCAATGCAGCTGAGTGGGCGCCAGGTGTGCATCCAGGTGTGCATCCAGGTGTGCATCTAGTGAGGCGGGGTGAGTCTGTGCACCACGCACCGTGCCTCCTCTGGGTCCTGGGCTCCCTTCTGTGACGAGGTGCCCTGCAGCAGTTGACGCTGGTGTTGCAGCACTTTGCGGAGCTTGGACCACGACTTCTTAGCCAGGTGCATCTGCAACGGGAGGTGGCCAGCGTCCATGAGGGGTGAGGGGGGTAAAGTAAGTATGGGAGGAAGAATACGAGAATGCCAGGCAGGCAGGTAGGTAGGTAGGTAGGTAGGTAGGTAGGTAGGTAGGTAGGTAGGTAGGTAGGTAGGTAGGTAGGTGGGTGGTTGCGTAGGTTGGCAGGTACCATCCTGACATGTACTCTTGCATTGAGGACGGCATCATGCATGACCTCCATTGACAGTTACCAGGGTCCGAGGTTGGAGAGTTGAGCATGCTGGTTGACAATCTAGGCAAGGTCTAATACCACGCACATATCCCTGATGTCGAGTGTCGTTTAGGCCAGGAGCAGGCCAGTGGGGAAGGCTGCGGAGCAGCAGTCCCACCTTCCACTCCAATGCTTTGGGCACCCCTACATTGTACATATGCATGCATGCCATGCACTTTGTGTCCTGTTTCACCAACCCATCAGGCCGACAAGAAGGACTCCACCTTGAAGTTCTGCTGGATGACCCTGAGGGCTCGATCCCACGCCATGGGCAGCAGGTCGTGCGGGGGCAGGGGTGCGAGTAGCCAGGCTGGCAAGGTGGCGGCGTGAAGCAATGCAGACCAAACCTCTTCAGGAGTGACACCCAGCAACTGCCCGGCAACCGCCTGCGTAGCACACAGACAAGATGGGTGGTGCATGCTCGTGGAGCTTGTATAGTCACTGCCACAAACACAAACTTAGGCTCGTGCAAGGTCGAGGGAGTATGGGCGACAGGGTTCTAGGACTGCCCTCGTCCCCCTCGTTCACCCTCAGGTCCCTTTACGCCATGCTCCCTGCCCTCACCCTCATCACACCATCCAGCAAGAGTGAGCATGGAGTTCGAGGGCTTACTTGGGAGCCAGGCGTGCTGCCAGTTTCTCCACCTTCCTCTGCCATCCCTGCTTCTCGACCAGGTGACCCTGCCAGCACTCCACCAGCGCCTGTAGCTCTGCTCCTCCGTTCCTCAGACTCTTTGGCGGTGAACCAGCCCGCTCTCTCCGCCACTTGCACACGGTCGCTGCTCTTGCCACTGCCAGGCCGCTCCAGCGCTTGCAGCCGGCTGCGCCGAGGGCTGGGGGACATCACAGGGCGGCCTGTCGCGAATGCTGCACTGCTCGGCCTGTCCGCGATCCTCGCACGACGCTCGGGGCTCGACGCTGAGACACCTCGACGACCCAGGGTTGGTGAGCGCCAGCCGCTTGGGAGTTTGGGCGAGAAACTAGCACCCTGTCCGGGACTTCGAGCGAACGGAGGATTGTCGGGAGAGGCTGAGGTCAGCATGGCGGGAAGCGGGCGAGGGCTGGCAGACAGGCGCGAGTGTTCAAGGTGTTTTGCGCAGTCAGCGGCCAAGGCCTCGCGAGGTACAGCCAAGCATAACAGTTTCCAAAGGCATCCCACTGTCCACGACGCAGCAAAACCTGCGAGAGGCACCCGCATTCAATGCACCTCTAAACTCAAATCGCTAGCACGAGAAAGAGCCCAGTACAACACCGCAGCCATGCTGTGGGAGCGTGCGGACAGGGCAGCGGCCACACTGCACGCCTCGAGACGGGGCATCGGGGCCTCGTGGTAGGAGCAGTCGATGATACCTGAAGCCACTCGACAACAGCGCTCGTTCCCATCTGCCAGGGACCTACTTACTGGCATGGTCGCGCCGTGCACTAGCAGCCAGCTGCCTGCAGGCCTCCTGGTCGGTCAGCAGCGCACGCAGGTCTCGGAGGCTGACGACCAGGCTACGCATACCGCCTAGCTGCAGCGACACACATCCACGAGCACAGCCATGCATGCACAAACACACAGGGTGATGACTCCAGCAATAACACCCTGTAGCCAGCCACTTGTGGCGGAATGCAGAAGCGTGCAGTGCGCTGGCTTGGTCCTGCTAGGTGCTCACTCACCCCTGACCCTGACAAGGTGCTGGCCCGCAGAGTGCTCGAGATGATGGCTCTTGCTGCTGTTAAGTCACCCGGCCGTCACCCACCCTTTGACCCCCAACCCAAACATCTGGCGCCCCTCCAGCATCCATGCCCTCGCGTCAAGCAAGCCTGAGAGGTAACATTGTAAGCCCAGCTCGGCGAGTATGCAATGGGTAACAAAGCACTGACGACTGAAGACCAAGCCAATGACACCTAACACCTCTCGCTCAGCAAGTATGCAATTGTCAACAAGGTGTTGATGACTGAAGACCAGTGAGCTGCTTGCTGGTGTCGACGCTGTCAAGTCCATGAGTTCAGGTTTCCCAAAAGACCGTTAATGCGGGTGAAGCGATAAGCGGCACACAAGCACTGATTGCACCAGTGTAGCAGTCGGCAGCTGCCGAGCATGGGGTGTGCTGCCCTTGCGGCCACAGCAAAGCAGGCAGCAGAGGGCAGCAGGGGAGGCAGCACCCATGCAGCAAGTGAGGCAGGGGTATAAACCGACCTGACCTTGTCAGCTGGCCTTCACCACTCCTTGAAACTAAGTCCCTGCCAGGTTGCATCTTTGCACTACTTGAGTGGCATCACGGCAGGTGACCTCGACCAGTGCGGTCGCGATGGCGTCATCGCACTGACCTGCAGGAAGCTGTGCAGCAGCTGGTCCTCCTGGGCCGGTGTTCCTGGGTCCATCGCTAGCGCTGCGGGCGTGTCCGCGGTTTTAGCGGTTGCTGTAGCATCAGCGCCGCCTGACAAGCTGGTTTGTGGTCTAACTAACTTGGTCGGAGACAAAGCCACTGACACGTGCGGGTGGCGTAGAGCGCACCACAGCGCTGCGATTGCAGCAGCTCCAGCCGCAAACCTCCCAGCGCGCTCTTGCCTCGAACCCCGGAACGAAGCCACCTGCGCCGCGATGAGGGCGCGCAAGGTGGAGGCGGTGAACAGGCCGTGCGGGCTGCTGGAGTTGAGGCTGAGCGCCGCCACTTCCCACACTCCGTGCCAGCCTGTGCGAGCGATGACAACGACAGGGCATGGTCAGACTGCAGTGATGCAGTGCCGCAGGCGTGTTGACGATGCATGCGTGTTGACACGTATTGAACGAAGCACGAAGCATGAAGTGCAGTGTGGGGCATGGAGTGCGGCGTAGGTCGTGGTAGGGTACTGCGGGGCACACAGGCGTACCTTCCATCCTGGTCATGAACGCACTGCTCTTGACCTTCAGCAGGCTCAAGGTAAGCATCAGCCGCGACTCATCGTTAGGGGTGGACGGGAACAGAGCCATGAGCCGGTCCCAGCCCTCCCCGTCACACACATCCCACACCTGTGCAAGGAGTGAGCATGGAGTCACAGCCCATGCATGGCATGCACACGCGCGCATGGCGGGGTTGTGCTGCACACATGTACAATGAACGGGGTGGCCATGCAGACATATGCCCATGCAGAGGTCTTGATCGTTTGGCTACCAGGAATAGAGCCCCTGACCCGGCCTGGCTTCTGATCTAATGCAGCTAGTCTGTTGTCCCTGGCGCCCCACAGCTAGGCGCACACGTCCGTGTGGTCCCACGCAGCATTAGGAGCTATGGTTGACTTTAACCTAATCGGCACCTTAATGGGCGCTCCTTTGAATCACTTGACTCCTTCAGCTCTCGGCTCACCTCATGCAATGCAATCTCACTAGCCCCAGCCCCTGTCCCAGCCCCTGTCCCAGCCCCAGCCCCTGTTCAAGTTCCAGCCTACTATGGCCCTCCCTATGCAGCAGTACAACCCCCCATGCAGCAGTACACCCCCCCATGCAGCAGTACAGTCCCTCATGCAGGCGTTCCTAAAGCAGGCAGGTAGGTAACCTGACCCTAGACCCCTCACCTCATACTCCAGGCTGGACCCATGCAGCACTGGTGGCACATGGAGTGTGAGGTTGAAGCCAAACTGCCGGGCCTGGCTCACCAACTGCTCCTGGCTGCTGTTGTTGCTGCTGCTGCTGCCTCTGGTGGAGCCAGACATGGGCAAGCCTGGGCGGTGCAGCACAACAAGGGCAGGCCAGCATTACTGGTGGTCTGGCAGCCACCGGCTGACACCCTCCGCTACAGTAGAGGTCAAGTAGGTCTTGGGGGATGGCAAGGAAGAATAGCCAAGGAAAGAAGTGAGGTGTGATGGAGTGTGCAAGAAAGCAGTGGTTCCTGTTGAGAGAGTCACCCTATGCCAAGGAGCGTTAAGTGAGCTGTGCTGGATGTGGTGCTCTACAAGCTGCCACTGCCTGCCACCTACAAGCAAACACCCACGCCAGAGGGCCAGGGCGTCGCCAGCACCGCTGTAGCACCAGCTTTATGAAAATGTGGTGCTGGTGGTGGTGCGGGGAGCCATGCGAAGTGCGGAGGGCACAGCTACTCCAATTGTCAGCATGGTGCTCAGACTGCTCTTCATATGCAGGGAGCCAGGCATTGGCCTCATGGCCCTCAAGCCTGCTGCCTGCTGCCTGCTAGGACCACCTGCTAGGGACCCCACACCCCCTACTTGGTGTGCCGTATCACCAACTGGGTACTGCTTCCTGCGTGGCTGGGTCAGGGATGGCAGGCCAGTCATGCCAGGTTGAAAATCTGTAGGCTGCTGCACTACTGGACGTCACCATCTCCCACTTAAGCTCATGGTCAGAGCAGTGTGGCTGGGCAGGGAGTGGGACGGTGACGACAGAGTGAGGGAGCTGGGAGGGTAAGAGGCCAGCTGGCAAAGCCAAGTTGCGCTTTGCTGCCTCCCCTGCCTCCCCTGCTGCCCTCTGCTGCCTTCTATGCTGTGGCTGCCAGGGCAACGCACCCCATGCTGCTGCTACAGCTGCTAAGCCACGGTGTGTGTTCAAGAAAGGGTCTAGGGATGGATGAAGTGCATGAGGCATGTGGCATGGCTCGCATGGCTTCTTGCACTGTGATAGACATCTTTCTATGCAGCCAGCCAGGGATGGGCTCCATGGCCCTCCAGCTGGGTGACTACTAGGGCGCACCCACACCGGGTGTAGCACAGCCCACAACCCCTTTATGGCCATCCAGCCAGCCAGCCAGCCAGTGGCGACCCAAACTGCAGTGCTTCAGATGCGTGTGCTTGCTACGGCTTCCCATAGGGCCAAGCACGCATGCACCCACCATGCCGTGTCATGTCCTGCTATTGGCACTGCCTGCCACCTACAAGCAGACACCCACACCAGAGGACCAGGGTCCCGCCAGCACCGCTGTAGCACCAGCTGTATGCCATGTGCACGAAAACTCCACACAGACAGAACACCGCTTCGTAGAGGTCCACACTTAGTGTTCCACTGCAATGAAGGCTCTAGGTTGAGGGCCAAGGTGCTGTTGCACCAGGCTTGCGGGATTGTACCTGTAAGACTATAAATCCTGTAGCGGGATGATCCCTGTAGCAGGCGGGATCGTCCCTGTAGGACTATACATGAAAAGTGTAAAAAATAGACTGGCCAGTTGGCCCATTACAAGCATCATGCGCTACCATCCAGCCTACCCATGAGACCCCAGACATCTGCCAGCTGCCATTTGCAAGATGGGCGACCTCAGCTGCGAGAGGCTGTGGCCCAGTGGTGGGCTGAAGCTGCTCAAGGCTACAGCGGTGTGTTTCAGCTGTTTGCTTAAGCATGTTGCATGTCAATGTCTATTGCTGACCCTTAACCTCCCAGACAGAACAGGTCCGGCTAGCCTGTGCAAGCCATGTGTGCTGTGATGAAAGGTAGCGCGCAATGGTGTTTGCTAGGGCCCAGCCCAGCCAAGCCAAGCCCAGGCCGGCTTAGCCAGGCACGACCATTGATCTCCAGTTGGCTGGAACGAACGTGCCACCGATGTGGGTTTGTGTCATCAAGGGTGCGAGCGGGGACGCTTCAATCTGATTTACCCACAGTCAAACATGTTGTTCCATGTTGATTATGTTATGTTTGTCTGTTTGCATCAGCATGTTTCATGCCAACGTCTGTTGCTGACAGACAGAACAGTTCCGGCTAGCTTGTAGGGGGCATGTGTGGTGCGACAACAAGTAGCGTGCAATGGTTTTGCATGGAGCACTCAGCTCTATTGGGGTCCTTGTTGTTGTTGTTGTTGTTGTTGTTGTTGTCTAACACCTTGTCTTACTCTGTTCTTATTTCACCAGCGGCCTGTGCCCTGCACCTTGCTGCTTCAGCTGCTTGTTCTGCTTTGGCTGCTGATATCTCTGGGTGGCAGGGGAGGGCGCAGAGGCAGGACCTTCGCACTGAGGCAGGATGATTCACCTCGAGTCTTGCGAAGTCGCTCCTGGGCATCAGGCCATGAGAGCGGCCCCTCACCCAGATCCACCGCCTTGCCAGCATGGGACCCATCTGCAAGACATCGGAAGCCGCGGGAGAACAGGCAGGGCAGCAACTCACGGCATTGCATCATCAGCAGCAGCAGCAGCAGCAGGAGCAGCAGCAGCAGCTGCAGCAATGACAGCAGCAATGGAAACCATATCAGCAGTGCAAGTAGGTGAAACGTATATATACAAAAGGAACGTTGAGAATGTAGTCGCCTGGGCTAATTCAAACCCATCAGTGCAATGACAGGGGTGGGCGCGTGAAGCTTACCTGTCAGGTCACTCCGCACAAGTAGCCGTGGAAGCAGAGTGGAGTGGCTCATGCTACGTCAGCCGTGTCGCTCCTTGAATATGTCGCCGCATGTACAGTACTGTGCTTCGACAAGTTCTGTCATTGTTCACGAGCCAACGATGCTACCCAGCGGCTTGCTCCGTGCTGGATAGATAGATGAAAATCTTGATTTCACCGTAAAGTTCATTTTTGTGCAACGCTACCTCCTGCCTGCCTACTCCTTGCCTGTTTCTCATGCCACATTCGCAGCACACAGGCGAGCCTCCATAACATTGATTAGCATAACACATCCAGGCACCCTAAGGAGCAGCACCCAGGCCAGGCACCCTAACCACAAACACTCAACAGCATCCTAACCATGACCAGCAGCCTGTCCTTGACCAACCATGGCCACACAAACATCACATCATGACCAGCAGCCTGTCCATGACCAGCAGCCTAACCATGACCAGCAGCCAGCAGCCAGGCACTGGGTATCAATACCCTGATGATGCCTTGCCTTGGCTGCGCCTGATCAATGCACTGATGATGCGGTGTGCAACCTCAGGCTGCACTTGCTGCTCCCGGTACTCCCGGATGGGAACCTCAGCCCACCCGCGCTTAGACGCCCCTGTGAGCCTGTACACAGTATTCCCACTTGGAAATATCATCGATTCCCCGTCAACTGTCACGCGCACAGGCACCCTGAGGTTCGTGCCAAGCACCATTAATGGTACGTCCCCCGCGTCGCTCATCGGCCAGGTCCGCGTGTGTGCATAGATGTGGGCCATCTGCGACAGGAAGTCAGGAAGGCTCCAGGCGTTCTTCATCATGTTACAAGTCGTGCAGCAGGATCGTGAGTTCTTCGGCGTGTAGTGCCCGTCGGAGTCCTCCCGGTCAATGCCCAGCGCGGGGCACCGGCCGCACAAGTAACAGTTGGAAGCCCAAAGGCCCACCTGTTAAAAACATACACGAACACATGCTACGCATGAGCATCAGCTTACTGAACGCGGCTGCATTCATCTCAGTTACGCAAGCTTTGCACGAGCCACGCGGCTTCCCATTGGGCTGCAGGTGGAAGTCTGTTCCAAGCTGTTTCGTCAGCTGGCACCTTTTGCAATAGTGCAGCGACATCGCAGTCTGACTTTGTGCGCGACTGTGTATGGCTCATTTTTCGGAGGTGTGGTCCACCTATCTCTCTCTCACTGTCGGCAGCTTGTCGGCTGCATGAGCGCAGCCTGTGAGCACGGGTGCATGACTCGCCTACTGCGGGTGATGAGGGTTTAGAGCAGGGCTGCGCAGGGTGTGGTCCATCCTGACTCGCGTCAGCATCACATACGCATGTTGACTGGTGTACATCGACACAGGAAGCCGTTCTCAGCTATAGCCGTTCTCACTGCTCCCACGCAAAATTGGTACACTGGCTTTAGTGTGCCTGCTGCCTGCATAGACACATCTTAGCTTATGGGTCCCCCTTGCCACCTCCGCCTGATGTGCTACAGGAGCGCCCGCCAGCCTGGGTCAACGCAGCCCGCCAGCCTGGGACAGGGGGATTAGCCCCACGAACGTGCCATCGGTGTGGGGTTTGCAGTCATCAAGGATTACCCGCAGCCAAGCATGTTGCTCCTTGTTGAACAAGTTTTGTTTGCCTGGCGTCAGATAGCTCAATTTCACTGTTACGTCCTAGCTTGCATATTTGGGCATGGCGGTCAATGGCCCAGCGCAGCCCACCCCAGCCAGCCACAGCCAATCTGACCCAGCTGGTGCCAACCTCAATTTCACTGTTACATCCTTGCTTGCCTGCCTGCCTGTCTTGCACCTCGTCGCTGCTGCACATTGTGGCTTGGCTGGCAGCAGGGTGCTGTGTACTGGGCTACGAGGCCGCTGTGGGGGCTATGCAGCTGTTGTGTGTGGGGGCAATGCAGCCCCTCAGACTTCACATCAACCCTGACGCTTTAAGGCTATCACAAGTACAAGGCAGCCCCTTCCCAGCCTGACACCCCGGTAGTGTGACAAGGCTCACCAGCTGCTGCGGAGTCCACCCAGCTGCTTTGTGGGGAAGCCACCAGGCAGCCGCGTTCCAGCTTGACACATCACTGGCCGGCTTGCCCACTTCAACAGCCCACACTAACTTTAGGCTCTGAGGCCACCGTCCAGGCTATCCTGGGGCTGTGTAGCTTGCTGCTGTGAGGCAGACTGGGGCGGCACTTCAGGGGCCTATGTCCAGCCTCGCCCAGTCTCACACCCCACTGGGGTCCAGGCTAGCTGCCCCTCTGCCCCTCTGCCCCTCAATTGCCCCTCTGCCCCTCTGCCCCTCTGCCCCTCTGCCCCTCAATTGCCCCTCTGCCCCTCAATTGCCCCTCTGCCCCTCAATTGCCCCTCTGCCCCTCAGGCCACCTGTCCTGCTGTCCCACCCAGCTGTGCAGCAACACAGTTAACTCCTGCAACTGACAGGATAATTCTGCATCTGAGGGAACTTTTGCAACTGCAACTGGCAGGGAACCCAAGCCTGGTGGACTGCCAGCTGTCCTACCCAGCTGTGCAGCAACACAGTTGACTTCCGCAACTGACAGGGAACTTTTGATCAAACCATAGGACATTATCGTTATTGGGGGTGTGATGAGCACTGTGTTTATCCTGCTACATGGCAGCCTGTCCACCTGCAAATCTGCTACAATGGTGGCAGCCTCTACACCATACCAGTCAGCCAGCCAGCCCAACAATGGCTGCTACCTCGTGCCAGAGCCCAGCCATCAGCCAGGAGGCTAGAGCAGCGCCCAGTACCACGCTGGCATGAGGGGCGTACTCCCAGCTGCCCTCACCGAATACCGCGGCAAGGCCAGGCGGCGGCCTGCAGGTACCACCACACACCCTGGTCTCCGCGACCATCACCGCCACAATCACCACAAACATGATTATCTTCAGCTGCAATATCTGACAGGCATGCCATGGCTACGACTGGGTGAGGGAGCCTAGGGCCGGCGGCCAGGTGGACGTGAGGAGGCAGGGGCGGCCAGGTGAACGTGAGGAGGCAGGGGCGGCCAGGTGAACGTGAGGAGGCTGGAGGAGGTGGCCCGTGTGGGTTAAGCAGGTGGGTATGGGCAACCCACGGTGAGCTGAGCCCGCCACGACTTCTGTCTTGGCTATCGTCATAATAGGAACGCTGAGACGATGACAGGGAGCGGGTAGGGGTCAGGGAGGCTGCAGCGGGCAGACCTGATGAGAACAGAAACCATGAACAGATGCAGTGTGACCATGCGCCTTCAGTTACTGTTTCTTGCCGTTGCTGATGCTACCCTGACTCTAATGCTAACCAGCCAGTTGAGCTACCACTACCCCGATCCTGACCCTGACCCTGACCCCAGCCAGTTCAGTGATGATGCTGGCACCCCTCCAAACCAGCTGGGCACATGCAGCTGCCCCGCGGCAAGGCCAGGCGGCGGCCTGCAGGCACCAAGCTTACTTATTACAGTGCCCTGCCCGTCAACTGTCACCATCCAGGCGACTGCAGCTGTCCCTGACCCAGACACAGCGCCTGGTGGTTTCATCGTCCAGCAGCTGCTGAGCTCACCATGTGGGTGGGTCATAGCCTGATGAGCCCCAGGGATTGCAGCGAAGCAACCGCCAGGCTGTCAGCACGCTGCCACGCCACACCCCTACGCAACCACAGCGCAACACATCCAACAGCCACACTTACAACGGTTGTGGTCGCTCTCAGCATCCATGACCACTGCAAGCATGACCGTCAGACCCTTTCCCCTCATCCCCACCCCACTCATCTTGTCCCCACTAGTGAGTTGCAAGGTGCAGCCCCCATGCATCGCACCATAACGCTTGTAGCTATCAATGGAGTAGAAGGAACAGGTGGGTTGGAAGCGACAGGAGGACGGCATGAGCGGCGAGATGGCTGTGCGGTAGAACTGCAGGCCAGCCAGCGCTGCTCTGCAAGCGCATGTCAGCAAAAGCTTGAAACATCACCATGTGATAAGTTGCATGGCAAACAAACTCTGGCCGCCAGGCTGGCGTGTGATAGAGACAGATGGCACTAGACCAGATACTGCAACTGTCTCAATGAGTGCATCTGTGTAATGGGGCACACTCTGCTCTGCTTTGGGCCTGTGTGACAGTGTGCAAGATGCCATGCATCCCAGCTGCGGCCCCACAACCCTGCACACCCATGCCGCACACACCTCACTGGCAAACTGTCATCATTGGCAGTATTTGTTTGCTGTGGCTGGCTCACGTGTGCCTGGTCCTCTGCACTGCTTAAACTGGCGGAGTCTGAGGCTGTTGCCACAAGACCATCAGGGTGAGCACTCTGTATGCCAGCATTTTGCTGCAAATTGTCCAAAGGCTGTGCGCTGCTGCTCGTCCTGCTAGCCGTCACATGAACAGGAAGGTTGATAAGACGGGCTGAGCGGGTCTGCAACTGGCAACCCAGGGAGGTGGGAGGGATGACACGAGGCTACAAACAACCTCGCAGCCCTAGTTTTCAGCGCACCGTGACTGCATGCAACTTCTCCGCCAAGCAACGATTGCATGCCCGCACCATCAGGGGGCGCCTGCTGCCCATTGTTATCGCATTCATGCTAGGACGCTGCGCAAGTGGCAGCGGAGACATGAGGGACAGCGACAGCCGCTGCGACAATCAAAGCAGCAGCCAACCAGTTTACTCTTCATGACGATGATGCATGCAGTCCATCCTCGTTTCATGATATGCCCACTGACCCCGGATCCCGTTTCAACCCTATGCCCTCACAGGCTCCATGGTCTCAGCTCTGTCACACCCGTCATCTCCCTAAGGGCACACTGGAAGCTTGCACATGTGTTCTTATGCGCAATGCTTCAACAGGAAAATGTTGCAGGGTGTCGAAGAACATGGCAGCCTTGTGATTGGTACCGGCACCCCTGTATCTCAGTCAAAGTCTCGTGGAGAAATGTAGGGAAACAGCTTACAAATGTTTAGTCACATTTGAAGCGACCGGATAAACTCTAAGATCCTGACAACGACCTGACTACGACCTCCTCAATGACGAGCGCGATATAGACTGCGCAGTGTCACTCGGCGCTGATGTGACTGCCGTTTCGCACCTCTCCATATGCTTTGTCTTGCCCCTGCTCGTAGCAGCAGCAGGAGCAGCAACAGCAGTAGCGAAAGCTGGAGTCGTTTGAGATATGACGTCCAATGTTGGGGTCACGGGGGTAGTGGAACTCGTCGTGTCCCTCCATTCCTTTGTGAACGTGGAGCTTCGGGACCAAGGGCAAGTGCCTGCCACCTGCTATGTCAGTGAAGCAGCTTCACCTTGCTCTATCAGCCTTGAGCCTGCCCTGCAGGTGGTACGCTATCCGCGTGCGTGTCAGGCCCCACCCAGCCATCAAGGCAGTGTTGCCGTACTTACCTTCACTGCACACCCGTGGTGAGTGACTAGACCTGAGCCTCATTCTCAAAGTTTACACCAAGTGGTGGGGTGGGGTGGGGTGGGGTGGGGTGGGGTGGGGTGGGGTGGGGTGGGGTGGGGTGGGGTGGGGTGGGGTGGGGTGGGGTGGGGTGGTGAGTGACTAGACCTGAGCCTCATTCTCAAAGTTTACACCAATTGGTGGGGTGGGGTGGGGTGGGGTGGGGTGGGGTGGGGTGGGGTGGTGAGTGACTAGACCTGAGCCTCATTCTCAAAGTTTACACCAAGTGGTGGGGTGGGGTGGGGTGGGGTGGGGTGGGGTGGGGTGGGGTGGGGTGGTGAGTGACTAGACCTGAGCCTCATTCTCAAAGTTTACACCAATTGGTGGGGTGGGGTGGGGTGGGGTGGGGTGGGGTGGGGTGGGGTGGGGTGGGGTGGGGTGGGGTGGGGTGGTGAGTGACTAGACCTGAGCCTCATTCTCAAAGTTTACACCAAGGTGCTCCAGGATCAGGCCAACAAAACTCATTCAACAAGGAACAACATGTTGGGCTGTGGGTAATCTCACTCCGCTACAGTATTGAAGCATCCTCGGTCGCACCCTTGATGACCACAAACCCCATCCCGGTGGCACGTTCCGGGGGCAAACCCCCCGACCACTGGGCACCTCATCAAAACTAACAGCTTTACGCTTACATGGCTACCAGCCCGTTGCACTAGCAAACACTAGTGAACTAGCTAGGAGCCCTAGAGTGAGCCATGGCTCTAGGGCTCGGGTAGTGATGGAGCTCCACGAGGAAGCTCCTATATGGCTGCAGGTTTATTCATCGCTGCTGCTTACGCGATACCTGCAAGCACATAGGGCCACGACATATGCTTAGTGTGCGGGGCAATGTGCGGGGCGGGGCGGGGCGGGGCGATGTGCGGGGCAACAAGTGGCAACAAGGGGCTTGCTTACAGTGCGGGGCAACAAGTGCAACAAGGGCAACTTGTGGGGGCTGTGTGCGATGTGCGGGGCTTGCTTAGAGTGCGGGGCAACCAGGGTGTGTTGGACAACAAGTGCGGGGCTTGCTTAGAGGGGCACCTCTCACCTTTCAGAGAGGCCTGGCCGTTTGCCATTCTACGGGGCCGTGTACCATTGTTTACGAATTGCGCGGTCACGAATTAGCGCGTCGATCTGCGAACACAAGCACAAGCAATTGTTGCGGGGCTGCTGCTATAGTGCGAGGCTGCTGCTATAGTGCGGGGCTGCTGCTATAGTGCGGGGCTGCTGCTGTGAGACGGTGCTTACCTTAACCCGCGGTTGCAGCTTGGGGCCCGAGCGGTAATCAGAGCAGGCCGCCACGCCCGCTCCAACTAAGATGGCGATCTGTGGCAAACAGAGCCTTTTCATAGTGTCCGCTGTCACACTGTGCGCGTGTCCGTCCTTTGACAGCCGTACCATTTGATGACACGTCCGTAGCTGCTGGTTAGCTGCTGACAGTTGGGACCTGCAGGGGAGACATCAGCGGAGACCTCCAGGATCAGGCTGGGAGCGCTTTGTGACGAGCACTCTGTTGCAAGCATCCTGTGGCCAGCACTCTGATGCACGTTCCTCAGCCCTCTGTTGTAAGCACCATTCCCTCTGTTGTAAGCACCGTTCCCTCTGTTGTAAGCACCGCTGCTATCAGGCTCCTGTCAGGTCCTCCCGCTGCTGCAGAAGCTCTGGCGCCCGCTGCTGCTGCTGCTGCTGCCTCTGCTCCAGCTTCCCCAGCCCTTGTTGCTGCTGTCACCGCGCCACCTGCTTCTCTCAGGGTCTGGTGACGCCTCCTGTGACACAGCTGCAGCCGGTGGTGTTGAGGCTGGCTGGAGCTGGCGCAGTAAAGCTTTCCAAATCAAGTACTGCCAGGAGGAGCAGGAGCTGGATGCCGCCCCGTGCTTCCAGGTGAAGCCTTGGGTCAGTCCACGGCTATGGCAGCAGCGGGAGCAGCAGCAGCGGGAGCAGCAGCAGCGGGAGCAGCGCCGCCAGCTGGAGCAGCAGCAGTGGTCGGGTCAGCTGCGGCAGCAGCAGCAGCTGGCAAGAGCTCCTGGCCATGACTGCCGGGTGGCCACCATGTGGTTGAGAGGGTACTGTGGGGAGCCCACCATGTAGGGAGAAGCTGCCAGGCAGCTGCACCCATGTAACGTCCATCTTGGACCACCTTCACCAGTGACCAGGGGAGCACTGCAAAAGTGTGAGGAGGACACACAGAGAAGTGATCACGATGCTTGATGGTGCAGTGCAGGATGCCAATGCCCTGCACATCAGCAGCCAGCAGCGGTAGATGCAGAGGTGGTTCCCATACAGGGGTGCCCGCACATGGGGTGCCCACACAGGAGGAGGCGTGCCTGGAGGGGCAGGGGCAGACCCCAGACAGGCTTGCCTGGACAAATGGTGGGCGGGCAGTGGATGGGGAACATGGCTTGGCCATCTTCCCCCAGCAGCTCAGGGGCCAACCTGCCTGGGCTCGCAGCTGGGTGGGAGTGGAAGGGCAGCAGCAGGGGACCCCACCCTCGGCCATCCTTGCCCCTTATTGAGCAGCCCAGGGCCATGCGGGGTCCTAGCGCGCCGCCTAGGCGATGCCCTACACTGCTGCTGTTCGCCCGCCCGTCTAGTCACCCCACTGCTGGTGGTCCCTGCTGCTGCTGCTCAAGGTTGGATGGTTGTGCAGGTGTCCATGCTGCTGCTGCTGCTTTTGTTGTATGCAGTGGTTTGGTGGTTGTGCAGTGTTTGCCTCTGCTGTTGCTGCTGCTGCTGCTGCTGCAGGTGTTCACACGCGGGGTGTCCTGCCTGCCTGACCTGAGTCTGCATGTGGACCTGGAGC
Source organism: Haematococcus lacustris (assembly GCA_030144725.1). NCBI lineage: Eukaryota > Viridiplantae > Chlorophyta > Chlorophyceae > Chlamydomonadales > Haematococcaceae > Haematococcus > Haematococcus lacustris. The sequence goes on along the minus strand of JASKMD010000024.1, from coordinate 2,787,738 downwards.
TGTTGTGGCATGAGACTCATTCGGCTCCGTGAGTGGGACAACTTGACTACATAGGGCAGCGGTGGGGCAGCGGCAAAGCAGCAATGGACAGCAGTGGGGCGCAATGGGCAGCGGCAAGGCAACAACGGGCAGCCACAGGCAGCGGCAATGCAGCAACAGGCAGCGACAGGCAGTGGCAAGGCAGCAACGGGCAGCAGTGGGGCAGCAACAGGAAGCGGCGTGCAGCTGAGCAGTTGCAAGCCGTGGGCAGCTGGGCAGCAGCGGCTCTGCCATGAGCCTTGCAATGGGCAGCAGCGTGCATGGGGGCTTGCGCCCGAGCCACCTCTTGCTGCTGATGTTTGAAGTGCCTGATGTTTGCTGCTGATGTTTGAAGGCTGAGCAGGCAAAGCAGACAGCAGGTGCCTGAAGCAGTCAGCACACCGCCAGCCTGCTCCTGCTGCTGCCCGAGTTTTTGCACTGGCCATCTAGGGTATAGGTGGTGGGATCAGACCACTCCCCTGGCAACAGCTCCTCCCTTGATGCGCTCCTGCTCCTCCAGAGCAGCCTTCTTCCTCTTGGCCTTCTTTCTTCTGTGCAGATGCCTGGTGGCAGGGCGGGCGGGGCAGGCCGAACAGGCAGCAGTGGGTTGCAGGCAGCTGGCAGGCAGAGGTAGCAGGCAGCTGGCAGGCAGGGCACTTGTAGCGCTTGGCTAGAGACGGGCAGCAGTTGGTCGGCAGTTGCTTGGCAGTTGGCCCACCCCCAACCCGCTCTTGCTGCTGCCGGGTTTTGTTCAGGGGCCTGGTTGCGTCCCAGCTGCGGCCAGTAGCGGTGGATGGTCTGCGACTGGCTGGTGCAGCCCTGGGCTGCGCTGCCTATCACCAGGCCACCTGGGGCGTTGCCTACTTAGGCATGTGCCACGTGGTCCTGGTCAGCAGCTTGACCGGCTTTGCCACCAGGGAGGAGCTGCGCAGGTGAGCCTGGGGGCAGGGCGCTGCGTGGGGCATGGGCAGGGAGGGTAGGGAGGTGAGGGGAGGGGAGGGCAGGGAGGTGAGGGGAGGGCAGGGAGGTGAGGGGAGGGGGAGCTGGTGGGGAGGAGGGGTGGTGGAGGGTTGGGAGGGAGGTGGGGTGAGGCCAGGCTGACCTGCAGGGGATGCCCTATCCCTTGATGAAGAGATGTACAGACTAGATTAGCCCCCCTAGGGGCATAGTAACTACAGCTGGGAGGGGAGGAGAGGGGCAGGAAGCCAGGCTATCGAGGGGGAAGGGAAGGGGAGGAGAGGGTACAAAAGGGAGGAAGGGTTATCCACCCACCGTGATATGGGCTGCATGCTCAGTAGCTGCTACAGGGCTGGCTGGACCGCCACCTCACCCACGCACCTGCCTGCCTGCCTACTCAGCACACACCCTCGCCTGCTTGCCTGCCTAGCGGCCCACCCGCCCGCCTCCTCACCCACGCACCTGCCCACCTGCCTGCTCAGCCGTCGCTGCTTCTGGCCTGACCCTTGCCTCTCCTTGTCGTGTGCCTGACAGACTGTGCAGCTTGTTGGGCCGGGACCTGCGCCGGCCCCTAGGCCCTGGCCCCTTCGCCCCCCCCCGCCGCAGCGCCCCTCCCCCTGCTCGCTCCACCCCCTCCCACCCTCATGCTGCCCCACCCAATGAAGAGGCAGCCATGGCCACAGCCGCAGCACCAGGCGGTGGCAGCAGCAGCAGCCCAGGGGCAGGGGCACCCAGGGGCCTACACACCAGCCTGTGGCCTCTTGTCAAAGACCTGCTAAGGGGCCAGGAGGGGGGTGGGGTGGGGGGTGGGGGTGGGGGTGAAGGAGGAGGAGGAGGAGGAGGAGGAGGGGGATTCTGGGCTCGGGCTGTGGCGGGGCTGAGGGCCGTGGGGGGGCGGCAGGAAAGGGAGCAGGGCCAAGGGCACGGCCAGGGGCAGGGTGTCAGGCTGGGGGAGCGGCAAGGCAAGGAGCATGGGGAGGTGGCCCCAGGCCTGGAGGGCCCTCAGCCAGCAGGTGCGGCTGGTGGCTCCCCTGACCCTAGGGGGAAGGTCAGCAGAGTCAGCAGAGGTCAGCAGAGCAGAGGCAGGAGGGGGGGGGCAGGGTTGAGGGAGTGGGGTTGAGGGGGGTTGGCCAGCTTGGGCCCGGGGGATGGGGGTCGGGGGTTAGAGGGGGTACAAGGGTCGGGGAAGGGTAGGGAGGGGTAGGGGGGGGTTGGAGGCGGTAGGGAGGGGGAGGTGGATAGGAGGGTGGGGGGCTCGGAATGGTGGCACCGACTGAGGTGGGGGCCTGTGTCCCCCTCAGCACCTACAGTCAGGGGCACCTGGGCTAAGTGTCATGTACCACTAACCCGGTAACCCTACTCCAACCCTGACCCCCCCTACCCCCCCCACACATAGGTCTGTCACACAGCACAGCTACCCCCATTTGCTCACTCCAGTATGTCACTCCTCACTCTGCTCCTCACACATCTTCACCTCCATCTTATGACACCATCCATGCGTCTCGTCTTGTGTTCCAGCCCTTGCAGCCACCCCCGCCTGCCATGCCACCTTGACCCCCACAGGCCCCCATGGCCTGCTTGCCCCTGGTGCCCACTGCACACCCTCCCCCCTCTTCCTCGGCTGCATGGGGGACGAGGGGGGTGTGTCCCTGCCCACGCCCCTCCCCCACCCCCCTCCCCCCCGCCCCCCGCGCTCCCCTTCCCAGCTGCTGCTGCTAGGCGCCTCCCCCGCCCCCCCGCCGCCCCGCCTCAGCCTGTGGGCCAGTTCAGGGGGTGACTGGCAAGCAGTGGGCCCGACATGGGATGGCAGGGCCAGCCCCTGCACCCTGATGCACGGCAGCAGCAGCCACCCTGACCCCCCCGACAGCAGCAGCAGCGTGGGGGCCAGAAGCAGCTGGCTGGGCGGTGGCACGCCTAGCAGGGCCTCCAGCCAGGACCTGTCCAACCGCCAGCTGCTGAGCCCCGCCCCCTCGCCTGGGGTCAAGGCCGGGGGGGTGGGGTGGGTGCGCTGCCCCTCCCTTCCTCCCGCACCCACCCTGGGTGGTGCAGCCCAGGGGGGAGCAGCAGGGGGGGAGAGGGAGGCAGGGGCAGGGGGGGAGAGGGAAGCAGGGGCAGGGGGCGAGGGGAGTGGGGTGGGGGGTCGCAGGGGGGGCCTGACACCCAGGCAGCTGCTGGCAGGCCTGAAGCCAGGGTCCATGACCAGGCTGCCGCAGCTGAGGGAGGTGAGGGTGTGGGGTGTGGGGTCCAGGCACATAGGAGGAGAGGGGTGGGGGGGTTGGGATGAGGGAGCAAAGCACATGGGAGGAGGGGTGAGGGGGTGGATGAGAGAGCAAGGAAGGGAGAGCGGAGAGGTGGCAGGGTGGGGGAGGGGAGAGGTGGCAGAGTGGGGGAGGGGAGAGGTGGCAGAGTGGGGGAGGGGAGAGGTGGCAGAGTGGGGGAGGGGAGAGGTGGCAGGGTGGGGGAGGGGAGAGGTGGCAGGGTGGGGGAGGGGAGAGGTGGCAGAGTGGGGGAGGGGAGAGGTGGCAGAGTGGGGGAGGGGAGAGGTGGCAGGGTGGGGGAGGGGAGAGGTGGCAGAGTGGGGGAGGGGAGAGGTGGCAGGGTGGGGGAGGGGAGAGGTGGCAGGGTGGGGGAGGGGAGAGGTGGCAGAGTGGGGGAGGGGAGAGGTGGCAGAGTGGGGGAGGGGAGAGGTGGCAGAGTGGGGGAGGGGAGAGGTGGCAGAGTGGGGGAGGGGAGAGGTGGCAGGGTGGGGGAGGGGAGAGGTGGCAGAGTGGGGGAGGGGAGAGGTGGCAGAGTGGGGGAGGGGAGAGGTGGCAGAGTGGGGGAGGGGAGAGGTGGCAGAGTGGGGGAGGGGAGAGGTGGCAGGGTGGGGGAGGGGAGAGGTGGCAGAGTGGGGGAGGGGAGAGGTGGCAGAGTGGGGGAGGGGAGAGGTGGCAGGGTGGGGGAGGGGAGAGGTGGCAGGGTGGGGGAGGGGAGAGGTGGCAGGGTGGGGGAGGGGAGAGGTGGCAGGGTGGGGGAGGGGAGAGGTGGCAGGGTGGGGGAGGGGAGAGGTGGCAGGGTGGGGGAGGGGAGAGGTGGCAGGGTGGGGGAGGGGAGAGGTGGCAGGGTGGGGGAGGGGAGAGGTGGCAGGGTGGGGGAGGGGAGAGGTGGCAGGGTGGGGGAGGGGAGAGGTGGCAGGGTGGGGGAGGGGAGAGGTGGCAGGGTGGGGGAGGGGAGAGGTGGCAGGGTGGGGGAGGGGAGAGGTGGCAGGGTGGGGGAGGGGAGAGGTGGCAGGGTGGGGGAGGGGAGAGGTGGCAGAGTGGGGGAGGGGAGAGGTGGCAGAGTGGGGGAGGGGAGAGGTGGCAGGGTGGGGGAGGGGAGAGGTGGCAGGGTGGGGGAGGGGAGAGGTGGCAGGGTGGGGGAGGGGAGAGGTGGCAGGGTGGGGGAGGGGAGAGGTGGCAGGGTGGGGGAGGGGAGAGGTGGCAGAGTGGGGGAGGGGAGAGGTGGCAGGGTGGGGGAGGGGAGAGGTGGCAGGGTGGGGGAGGGGAGAGGTGGCAGGGTGGGGGAGGGGAGAGGTGGCAGGGTGGGGGAGGGGAGAGGTGGCAGGGTGGGGGAGGGGAGAGGTGGCAGGGTGGGGGAGGGGAGAGGTGGCAGGGTGGGGGAGGGGAGAGGTGGCAGGGTGGGGGAGGGGAGAGGTGGCAGGGTGGGGGAGGGGAGAGGTGGCAGGGTGGGGGAGGGGAGAGGTGGCAGGGTGGGGGAGGGGAGAGGTGGCAGGGTGGGCCAGGCTGCTGGTGCTGGTGTGAGGGCCCTGCTGGCTCACTCCACACCTCAATGTACAGCAGCGGCAGGGGCAGCAGCAGGGGCAGCAGCAGGGGGCCACAGGAGACCATGGCTGCCTTAGACTTACGCCCCGCACCCTGCTGCCCCAGGTGCTCCAGCGCAGACGAGCGGTTGAAGTGCAGCTGGGTGGGGGGCCGCCAGGGGTCCTGGCTGCACGCCTGAGCCCCCTGGGTCAGCTGCTGCACGCCTCCTTGGCACCACAGCTGGACGTGAGCCAGGCGCCGCAGGTCAGGACAGGCGGCAAGGAGTAAAGCAGGGGTAGCAGGGGGTGGGGCGGAGCCCCTGTCCCCGAGACCCTGCCCCTGCACCCCTGCCCTTGAGCCCTGGGGCGGGGCGGGTATGGCTGGGAGCGGGGTGGGGGCAGGGTGAGGCGGGGGCAGGTATGGCTATGGTCAGGTGGACTGGGTGAGCTGGTGGGTAAGTAGCTCAGTTGATAATGGGTGCCTCCTACAATCAAAAGGTCGCAGGATCGATACCGTGACGACACGAATATGAAGTACATAAGACGCAAAGATTTTTCTAGTACTTATTTCTTTCTCTTGTTCTTTCTAGCCCCTGAGCCCCTGCCCCTGAGCCCCTAGCCCTGCACCCCTGCTTATGAGGACCCTGCCCCCAAGCCCCTGCCCCTGCCCCAGCGCCCCTGGCCTGGTGCTGCTGGTGATGCCCCACTGTAGGTGACAGGCGCCAGGCGTGGACCTGGTGCCCCCCACCGCCCCCCTGCCAGCGCAGCCCCCGCCCCTGCCCCCGCCCCTGCCCCTGCCCCCCCCTCCTCCCCGCTGCACCTACTGTATGCCAGCACGGCAGGGCCAGCCAGGGAGGCAGGGCTCAGGCTGCGCCGCTTCCTGCGGGGCCTGCCCCCCGCCTGCTTCCAGCCGCAGTCCTTCGAGGTAGGGGCCAGCTGAGATGCCCAGCTCTGCCTCGTGCTGCCGCTGCTGCTGCTGCCCTCTGTTGCCAGCTGCTCACACTGCTGCTGCTGCTGCTGCTGCTGCTGCTGCTGCTGCTACTGCTGATGCCTCCGCCACCTCTGCCACTGCTGACGTCAATGTCCGACGGCGCTGCCCCCTAGCCCCACCCAGCTGCTGCCCTTGCTGCTGCTATCTTACTACCCCCCCCGCCCCCCCTAACCCTGCCCTGACCCCCCCCTCCCTTGCAGGCTGTCCAGCTCATGATGACCGGCCTGCCCCCTGCCGCCCACTCTGCCCTCCTCCCAACCACCACAGCCGCCTGCCCCCCCGCTGCTGCCTGCCCCTGCACCCCCCACCCCGGCCCTGGCAGCGGCCCGCTGCTGCCTGGACAAGCCGCCCGCGCCTCGCTGTCCAACCCCTCCTTCACCTACCCCCTGCCAGCCCCTGCCCGCTGCCCCCACCCCCCCACAACCCACAACTGCAACTCATGCAACGGCCTCCTGCAGCCCCCCCCCCCCTCCCTCCCTCCCCCCCTCCCTCCCCCCTCCCACCTCCGGCAACCTGGCAGGCGCCTCTGCCCTCACCCCCATGTTGATCTTGCTCACCCACCTCCACCCCCCCAGCCGCCCCCGCAGCCACCCCACTGCGCCTACCTCATCTCAGGTCTGCGCCACTGCTGCTGACCCCCAGATCAAATCCCACCCGGGAGGGACCCCCCCTCACCCGCCCCCACAACCCGGGCGGGAGGGCCAGCAGCCGGGGCAGGGGTGCCCCCCCACCCCTACCCCTACACCCACCTGCTGTCCCCCCCCCACCAGCAGGGAGAACGCGAACAGCACCTACCCTGGCACCCCCCCGGGGTCAGGTGGGGGTACCAGGTATGCCCCCCCTGCCGCTCAGCCCTCCCCCTCCCCCACCCCCTCCCCAGGGGTCAGGGTTCCCCGCAGCCCCCTGGCAGCTAGGCTGCTACGACACTGGCCCTCATCACTGATGTCAAGAGGAAGGGGGGAGGGGCCAAGTGAGCTCCCCTCCCCCTCTGCCGCTGCTGCTGCTGCTGCTGCTGCCGCTGCCGCTGCTGCTGCTGTTGAAGACCCATGTTTGAGGTCTGCCCCCATGCAACCCGACAGCCGTGAGCCACCCCTGGCTCCCCTCCAGCCACCTATCCCTGCTGGGCCAACCAGATCCCAACCGCCCTCAACTGCCACCACTAACCCCCAACCGCAAATACAACCACCACCTGAAGAGCGTGACAGCAGCAGCAGGGGCAGTGGCAGCCGCAGCACGCTGGAGGGGCTGGTGCTGGTGCCCTGGGAGGAGGTGGAGGCAGCGGTGGGGGGCTGGGTGGAGGTGCCTGATGCGCACGGCTTCAGATCCCGGCTGCCCCCTGACCCCTCCTCAGGTACTGCTGGTCCTGCTGGCCATCAGGGGGGGAGGGTGGGGGGGTGGGGGGGGGGTAAGGGTGGGGGGTGGGGGGGCAGGGGGCTGGGGGAGGTCAGGCAGGGTGGGCCAGGGTAGGGGTCGGTGATGGTGGTAGGTGATGGTGGGGGCGGCAGTGGGGTCAGCCCGGCGTGAACTTGATTGGGCTTGGCTGAGGGAGGGAGGGAGGGAGGGAGGGCTGGGTTGGGGATGCGTCTGGGCAGGTGCTGACATCAACTTTTAAAATGTAGGATGCGTGTGTCGTGTGACAGGCAATGAGTGAGATCCAGCTGGGTCACCCTTGTGCCACTTACCCCTGCAGCTGCTTGCATGTATAGCCACTGCCACTGCTGCTGCTGCTGCTGCCGCCACTGCTGCCACTGCTGCTGCTCTTGCCACTGCTGCTGCTGCCGCTGCCACTGCTGCCACTGCTGCTGCCGCTGCCACTGCTGCTGCCGCTGCCACTGCTGCTGCCGCTGCCACTGCTGCTGCTGCTGCCACTGCTGCTGCTGCCGCTGCCACTGCTGCCACTGCTGCTGCCGCTGCCACTGCTGCTGCCGCTGCCACTGCTGCTGCCGCTGCCACTGCTGCTGCCACTGCTGCTGCCGCTGCCACTGCTGCTGCCACTGCTGCTGCCGCTGCCACTGCTGCTGCTGTCGCTGCCACTGCTGCTGCTGCTGCCACTGCTGCTGCTGCTGCTGCCACTGCTGCCACTGCTGCTGCTGTCGCTGCCACTGCTGCTGCCGCTGCCACTGCTGCTGCTGTCGCTGCCACTGCTGCTGCCGCTGCCACTGCTGCTGCTGCCGCTGCCACTGCTGCTGCCGCTGCCACTGCTGCTGCCGCTGCCACTGCTGCTGCCGCTGCCACTGCTGCTGCCGCTGCCACTGCTGCTGCCGCTGCCACTGCTGCTGCCGCTGCCACTGCTGCTGCTGTCGCTGCCACTGCTGCTGCTGCCGCTGCTGCTGCTGCAGCTGCCACTGCTGCTGCTGCTGCCACTGCTGCTGCAGCTGCCACTGCTGCTGCTGCTGCCACTGCTGCTGCTGCCGCTGCCACTGCTGCTGCTGCTGCTGCTGCTGCTGCAGCTGCCACTGCTGCTGCCGCTGCCACTGCTGCTGCCGCTGCCACTGCTGCTGCTGCCGCTGCCACTGCTGCTGCTGCTGCCACTGCTGCTGCCGCTGCCACTGCTGCTGCCGCTGCCACTGCTGCTGCCGCTGCCACTGCTGCTGCTGCCGCTGCCACTGCTGCTGCCGCTGCCACTGCTGCTGCTGTCGCTGCCACTGCTGCTGCTGCTGCCGCCACTGCTGCCACTGCTGCTGCCGCTGCCACTGCTGCTGCTGCCGCTGCCACTGCTGCTGCTGCCGCTGCCACTGCTGCTGCTGCCGCTGCCACTGCTGCTGCTGCCGCTGCCACTGCTGCTGCTGCCGCTGCCACTGCTGCTGCTGCCGCTGCCACTGCTGCTGCTGCTGCCACTGCTGCTGCCGCTGCCACTGCTGCTGCCGCTGCCACTGCTGCTGCCGCTGCCACTGCTGCTGCCGCTGCCACTGCTGCTGCTGCTGCCACTGCTGCTGCCGCTGCCACTGCTGCTGCCGCTGCCACTGCTGCTGCTGTCGCTGCCACTGCTGCTGCTGCTGCCACTGCTGCTGCTGCTGCTGCCACTGCTGCCACTGCTGCTGCTGTCGCTGCCACTGCTGCTGCCGCTGCCACTGCTGCTGCTGTCGCTGCCACTGCTGCTGCTGCTGCTGCTGCCGCTGCCACTGCTGCTGCTGCTGCCACTGCTGCTGCCGCTGCCACTGCTGCTGCCGCTGCCACTGCTGCTGCCGCTGCCACTGCTGCTGCCGCTGCCACTGCTGCTGCCGCTGCCACTGCTGCTGCCGCTGCCACTGCTGCTGCTGTCGCTGCCACTGCTGCTGCTGCTGCCACTGCTGCTGCTGCTGCTGCCACTGCTGCCACTGCTGCTGCTGTCGCTGCCACTGCTGCTGCCGCTGCCACTGCTGCTGCTGTCGCTGCCACTGCTGCTGCTGCTGCTGCTGCCGCTGCCACTGCTGCTGCTGCTGCCACTGCTGCTGCCGCTGCCACTGCTGCTGCCGCTGCCACTGCTGCTGCCGCTGCCACTGCTGCTGCCGCTGCCACTGCTGCTGCCGCTGCCACTGCTGCTGCCGCTGCCACTGCTGCTGCCGCTGCCACTGCTGCTGCTGTCGCTGCCACTGCTGCTGCTGCCGCTGCTGCTGCTGCAGCTGCCACTGCTGCTGCTGCTGCCACTGCTGCTGTCGCTGCCACTGCTGCTGCCGCTGCCACTGCTGCTGCTGCCGCTGCCACTGCTGCTGCTCTTGCCACTGCTGCTGCTGCCGCTGCCACTGCTGCTGCTGCCGCTGCCACTGCTGCTGCTGCCGCTGCCACTGCTGCTGCCGCTGCCACTGCTGCTGCTGCCGCTGCCGCTGCCACTGCTGCTGCCGCTGCCACTGCTGCTGCCACTGCTGCTGCTGCCACTGCTGCCGCTGCCACTGCTGCTGCCGCTGCCACTGCTGCTGCTGCCGCTGCCACTGCTGCTGCCGCTGCCACTGCTGCTGCTGCCGCTGCCACTGCTGCTGCTGCTGCTGCCGCTGCCGCTGCCACTGCTGCTGCCGCTGCCACTGCTGCTGCTGCCGCTGCCACTGCTGCTGCTGCCGCTGCCACTGCTGCTGCTGCCGCTGCCACTGCTGCTGCTGCCGCTGCCACTGCTGCTGCTGCCGCTGCCACTGCTGCTGCTGCCGCTGCCACTGCTGCTGCTGCTGCCACTGCTGCTGCCGCTGCCACTGCTGCTGCCGCTGCCACTGCTGCTGCCGCTGCCACTGCTGCTGCCGCTGCCACTGCTGCTGCTGCTGCCGCCACTGCTGCCACTGCTGCTGCTCTTGCCACTGCTGCTGCTGCTGCCGCCACTGCTGCCACTGCTGCTGCTCTTGCCACTGCTGCTGCTGCTGCTGCTGCCGCTGCCACTGCTGCTGCAGCTGCCACTGCTGCTGCCGCTGCCACTGCTGCTGCCGCTGCCACTGCTGCTGCTGCCGCTGCCACTGCTGCTGCTGCTGCCACTGCTGCTGCCGCTGCCACTGCTGCTGCCGCTGCCACTGCTGCTGCCGCTGCCACTGCTGCTGCTGCCGCTGCCACTGCTGCTGCCGCTGCCACTGCTGCTGCTGTCGCTGCCACTGCTGCTGCTGCTGCCGCCACTGCTGCCACTGCTGCTGCCGCTGCCACTGCTGCTGCTGCCGCTGCCACTGCTGCTGCTGTCGCTGCCACTGCTGCTGCTGCTGCCGCCACTGCTGCCACTGCTGCTGCCGCTGCCACTGCTGCTGCTGCCGCTGCCACTGCTGCTGCCGCTGCCACTGCTGCTGCCGCTGCCACTGCTGCTGCCACTGCTGCTGCTGCCACTGCTGCCGCTGCCACTGCTGCTGCCGCTGCCACTGCTGCTGCTGCCGCTGCCACTGCTGCTGCCGCTGCCACTGCTGCTGCTGCCGCTGCCACTGCTGCTGCTGCCGCTGCCGCTGCCACTGCTGCTGCCGCTGCCACTGCTGCTGCTGCCGCTGCCACTGCTGCTGCTGCCGCTGCCACTGCCACTGCTGCTGCTGCCGCTGCCACTGCTGCTGCTGCTGCCACTGCTGCTGCCGCTGCCACTGCTGCTGCCGCTGCCACTGCTGCTGCCGCTGCCACTGCTGCTGCCGCTGCCACTGCTGCTGCTCCTGCCGCCACTGCTGCCACTGCTGCTGCTCTTGCCACTGCTGCTGCTGCTGCCGCCACTGCTGCCACTGCTGCTGCTCTTGCCACTGCTGCTGCTGCTGCCGCCACTGCTGCCACTGCTGCTGCTGCCGCCACTGCTGCCACTGCTGCTGCCACTGCTGCCACTGCTGCTGCTGCCGCCACTGCTGCTGCTGCCGCTGCCACTGCTGCTGCCGCTGCCACTGCTGCTGCTGCCGCTGCCACTGCTGCTGCTGCCGCTGCCACTGCTGCTGCCGCTGCCACTGCTGCTGCTGCCGCTGCCACTGCTGCTGCCGCTGCCACTGCTGCTGCTGCCGCTGCCACTGCTGCTGCTGCTGCCACTGCTGCTGCCGCTGCCACTGCTGCTGCCGCTGCCACTGCTGCTGCCGCTGCCACTGCTGCTGCCGCTGCCACTGCTGCTGCTGCTGCCGCCACTGCTGCCACTGCTGCTGCTCTTGCCACTGCTGCTGCTGCTGCCGCCACTGCTGCCACTGCTGCTGCTCTTGCCACTGCTGCTGCTGCTGCCGCCACTGCTGCTGCCACTGCTGCCACTGCTGCTGCCACTGCTGCTGCTGCCACTGCTGCCGCTGCCACTGCTGCTGCCGCTGCCACTGCTGCTGCTGCCGCTGCCACTGCTGCTGCCGCTGCCACTGCTGCTGCTGCCGCTGCCACTGCTGCTGCTGCCGCTGCCGCTGCCACTGCTGCTGCCGCTGCCACTGCTGCTGCTGCCGCTGCCACTGCTGCTGCTGCCGCTGCCACTGCTGCTGCTGCCGCTGCCACTGCTGCTGCTGCCGCTGCCACTGCTGCTGCTGCCGCTGCCACTGCTGCTGCCGCTGCCACTGCTGCTGCTGCCGCTGCCACTGCTGCTGCTGCCGCCACTGCTGCCACTGCTGCTGCCGCTGCCACTGCTGCTGCCGCTGCCACTGCTGCTGCCGCTGCCACTGCTGCTGCCGCTGCCACTGCTGCTGCTGCTGCCGCCACTGCTGCCACTGCTGCTGCTCTTGCCACTGCTGCTGCTGCTGCCGCCACTGCTGCCACTGCTGCTGCTCTTGCCACTGCTGCTGCTGCTGCCGCCACTGCTGCCACTGCTGCTGCTGCCGCCACTGCTGCCACTGCTGCTGCCACTGCTGCCACTGCTGCCACTGCTGCTGCCACTGCTGCCACTGCTGCTGCTCTTGCCACTGCTGCCACTGCTGCTGCCACTGCTGCCACTGCTGCTGCTCTTGCCACTGCTGCTGCTGCCGCCACTGCTGCCACTGCTGCTGCTCTTGCCACTGCTGCTGCTGCCGCCACTGCCGCTGCTGCTGCCACTGCTGTGTGTCCGTGTCGCTAGGTGAGGTGGTGCAGTACCTGGAGGCTGTGCTGCAGCGCCTGCGCCTGGCCACTGCTGCAGACTGGAACATGGTGCAGGTGCAGAGCCCCCCACCCACCACCCCCCCCCCACCACCACCACCACCATGACCACCACCACCATCAAACCCTTGGCCAGCATCGCCCTTTCATCCCCCATCACCACCGCCCACCAATGACTGTCTCCGCTGCCCTGCGTGTTGAGCGACACAGCATGGCACAACACAGCCATGGCAGCAGGGGCCCTGGACCTGCTGCCCCTGCTGCCCCTGGTCACCATGGCACCACACAGCCAGGCCCTGGTGCCCTGCCTGGCCCCCTGCCTGCAGTGGCTGCTGAGCACCAGTGGCCTGCAGCTGCACCGCCACATGCGCTGCTGCTGGGAGCGGGAGCAGCCGGAGGTGGCGGCAGCATGGGTGGTAGGTGGGGCTCCGGAGGGGGGGGGGCCCCGGAGGGTGGACTTGGGGGCCACACCGTGCAGCAGCTGCCCGGCCCCAAAAAAAACGTGGAATCCCAGGGAGTCGAACCCTGGTCACAATCTATAACCCTGAAGCCTTCGCCTTCGAGCCTCAATCCCACTGCCATACAGCACCCATAGCCGGCAACTCGGGGCAACTCGGCAACTCGGAGCCGGCAACTCGGAGCTGGGATTGCCCCCCGTGCACCTCCCCCCTGACCCCCACCCCTGCCCACTCACCCACCCACCCATGCGCCGAGTACGCACCCCTGGCCTCAGGTGCATGACCCCCTGGCCCAGACCCCATCACAGCTGGCTGCTGCTGCGGCCCAGCGGCGTCTGCAGCTGCAGGCCACCAGCAGACCAGGGCTGCGCTGCACCACCACCCCAGTGAGACCCCACCAGGATGAGCTGCACCCCTCCCCCACTCCTGCCCACCATAGACCACTCACCCACCCACCCACCCACCCACCCACCCACCCACCCACCCACCCACCCACCCACCCACCCACCCACCCACCCACCCACCCACCCACCCACCCACCCACCCACCCACCCACCCACCCAATCCACCTACCCACCCTACCCCATTAAACTGCCCAGCACCCTTCCCGCCCACTGCTCTTTCTCTACCCCTCTGCCACTGCCTTCCCCCCTACCATTGTTTATTCTTCCCACCCCCACACCACCCACTCACCCCCGGGGCCCCCCTCTGCTTGCCCCCTACCTGACCCCCCTCCTCACCCTCTGCCCACCCCCTGCCACTCCCCTGCCTGACCCCCCTCCTCCTCCCCCCCTCCTGTCCCCCTTGTCCCCTTGTCCCCTACCCCCTGTCCTGCTTTGCCCCCCAGGTTCAGCGCCGGCTGTGGTGGCAGCACGCCGCGGAGCAGCCAGTCCTGGTGGTGGACGACTCCCTGTGGCAAGCGGCCCGCCCGTGGCCCACCTCCCCCACCCCCAGCCCCACCGCCACCCGCCCCGTCTCCCCCCGCCCCACCTCCCCCGGTGCCAAGTCAGGGCAGAAGGAGGGGGAGGGTGCTCACGTGGTGGTGTTTGTGCACGGCTACGCAGTGAGTCAGGGGGAGGGCAGGGCGTGGGGCAGAGGCTGATGCTGGCCCTGGACCATGGCCAGGCATGCAGGCCTTAGGGATAGGTTGCCTCTCACAGGGGACCTCAGGGGGCCTGGTGGAGGTTCAAGCCCCCTGCAGCCCCTGACACCCACCTCTTCATCTCCATCAGGCGTCTTGGGCCAGGAGGGGAAGGTTGCTGGCTCCTTACAGCAAAATGCCTGCCTGCCTGCCTGCCTGCCTGCCTGCCTGCCCGCCCGCCCGCCCGCCCGCCCGCCCGCCCGCCCGCCTGCCTGCCTGCCTGCCTGCCTGCCTGCCTGCCTGCCTGCCTGCCTGCCCACCCGCTCGCCCGCCCACCTGCCTGCCCGCCCGCCTGCCCTCCTGCCTGCCTGCTGCCTGGCCCACTGGCCCACTGGTTGCCAACCTGCTGGGTTTGGTTTCCCTCAAGGGTGTTGGACCCTTGCGGCTGCAGGGCGCCCCCGCGGACCTGACCCAGATCAAGGGCCACCTGCACCTGGTGTACCCCCACCTGGAGTGCTATGACAGCAAGGCCAACGAGGTGGGCTGGGCCACGGCTACGGGCTGAGGGGCGGGGCCAAGGCTGAGGCGTGGTGGACGGGGCTAGGGCACTCACAAGGGGTGGGTCAGGGTTAGAGGTAAGGTGGAGTTAGGATAAGGTAGCAACTATACAACACCCTATTTCTTCATATCTTAACACCCTATCTTAATATACTGCTAAGACACTAGACGCACAGAAGAGGGGCAGGGCTGGGAGCATGAGTTGGGCTTGTCGAGCAGGAGCTCTCATTGTCAACAGACAAGGGTTGGTGTCAGTGCACATGCTTATGGTGGCTAACCCTCCACCTCCCCTTCCCCCTTGACCCTGTGCCCCTCCCCCTGACCCCTGACCCTGTGCCCCTCCCCCTCCCCATGACCCTCCCCCTCCCAGGGCATGACTCATGACAGCCTACAGGCCATGGGCGAGCGCTTAGCCCAGGAGCTCTCCTCATGGCTGCTGCCCTGGCTGCGCCCTGGCTGCCGGCGACCACTCTCACACCTGTCTTTTGTGGGTCACTCTATGGGCTGCCTCATCATCCGCTACGCGCTGGCACACCCAAAGGCAGGTGTCTGCGCCTTGTTGCGTCCTGTCAAGACTTCATCCGCCTGCCAGGGCAGGTACCTGCTGCTGTCACCTGCCCACTGCCTGCCCTACCTACCTGCCCCACTGCCTGCTTGCTTCATTGCACTACGGCTCCCAATGCAGCTGGCCTGCCGCCTGCCCCATGCCTGATGCCTGCCTGCCTCCCTGCCTGCCTGCCTGCCTGCCTGCCTGCCTGCCTGCCTGCCTGCCTGCCTGCCTGCCTGTTTGACTGCCTACAGTTGGTCAGTGTGTTGCCGAAGCTGAACCTGTTCCTCAGCATCTGTGGCCCTCACCTGGGTCAGCTCTACAGCGGCAACAGCCTGCTGCAAATAGGAGCCGGCTTCATCACCGCCTTCACCAAAGGTGCGCCGCACAGCAACCTTACCCCAGACCCCTGCCCCACGTCCCATGATGACAAACGTCCTTACATCAAGCAACCCCAACAAAGGCTAACCATCCCTAACACCTCACCCCTCACACCCTGCCCCGCCAAGACTTGCCCCTCACTCCATCCCTCCCACCCTGCCCCATCCCATACTGGCCTCGCCCCCACCCGCCTGACCTGGCTGTGCTTTGCCCCGCCAGGCAAGTGTCTGTCCGAGTTGTCCCTCAGCGACGCCACCAGCCTGCGCAGCACCTCCCTCTACCGCCTCACCCTAGGGGGCCAGGACAAGGGCAGCGCGTTGCAGCGCTTCAGGAGCGTGGTGCTGGTGGCTTCACAGCAGGTCAGTGCTGGCCAGGGCTCCAGCTGCCTCCGACCCTGACCCTGACCCTGACCGCCGGCCCTGCACCACAACCCTGAAGCTGACCCCTCTACCCCTGCCCCTGAGGCCCCTGCTCATGACACCCCTGCCCCTGAGCCCCTGCCCCTGAGCCCCTGCCCCTGAGCCCCTGCCCCTGAACTCCTGCCCCTGAACTCCTGCCCCTGAAGCCTCTGACCCTGGGGCGACTGCTGCTGTGCCCTGCCCCTGTGCCCTGCAGGACCGCTATGTGCCCCACCACTCAGCTCGCCTGGCCCCATGCAGCGCTGCCCGCGCTTGCAGCACCAAGGGGCAAGTCATGACGGAGATGCTGGCCGCCAACCTGAAGGTCAGGGGCAAGGGGAAGAGCAGAGGTAGCACAGGCAAGACCATGGAATGAAGGGGCCTCAATGGCGTGCATGATAGGCA
The DNA here is from genome assembly GCA_030144725.1 of Haematococcus lacustris. Taxonomy (NCBI): domain Eukaryota; kingdom Viridiplantae; phylum Chlorophyta; class Chlorophyceae; order Chlamydomonadales; family Haematococcaceae; genus Haematococcus; species Haematococcus lacustris. The sequence goes on along the minus strand of JASKMD010000024.1, from coordinate 2,771,719 downwards.
CAAGCATGCCAGGCAGCCATTGAGCAGCATCAGCTGCTGAAAGCACCATGTGCTGCTGTAGTACCAAATCGCATGCGCATTCCCCTGATCTGCTGATGCACTTGGCAGGCTGATTGTTTTGCAGGCCTGGGTTATTAGTCGGTGTTTGCGGTGTTGGTAAAGCTACTCTAATCGCATACGATCGCCGTGGAAGTCAAACCCGATGCTGCCGCCCTGTGCGCTTGGCTTCGCAGGGGTTTGGCGAAGGCAAGTGCTCGCTGCTGCGCGTGGACGTTGACTTCTCTGGGTGGCGTGCCGGCGGGGTGACCGGCGGCGTGACCGGCGGCGGCAACACCCCCGCCACAGTGATCAGCGATGTGATTGGCCGGACGGCGCACATCGCGTTCCTACAGAGTGAAGCGTTCGCGCACATGCTCGTCTGGGGCGTGGTGCACCGACACGAGCTCATCACACCTGGCCTGTCTCCTGCGTGGCTGTGACGACGTGGATACGGCATGCTTTTCGCCACCCTCATACATTATCCCCGTCACGTTCGATTACGGTCCTCTCCAAGAGCAAGAGAGCATAGCAAGCTGGTGATCAAAGTGAGGAAGCACAGCAAACAGGACCCCTCACGCTCCCTCCTGCTCACCTGGATGTGTCGGGGCTGCAGGGATGTTGGGGCTTGCAGACATAGTCATGACATGGAAGAGTCGCAGGTTACCCAATGGTGTTTTGGTGAGCACCCACTTGAGCTTTGGTGTGGTTGTCGGGAACATAGTCAATTTGGTTACTGGTGCTGCTCGTACCAATCCCTAGCCTCAGCTGAGTAATGGTACACCACTCACTCCCTACTATTTGAGCTTCCTCATGGGTGCTACAGTGCTGACGCTAGAGTGTCTTTCAGCACCATCCGTGTAATCTGAACTGCCATCGCTGGGCTGGGCTGGGCTGGGCTGGTGCTGAGAAGTGCTCAGGAGTGCTCGCGGGCAGTTGCCGGCGCTCAGTACGCTGCTGTGGCACTTGTTCACCAGCACTAGCACCTGCACCTGGAACTCGCGCATGCAGCACCGCAGGGAGTTGGAGGTGGGCGCTGACGGCTGGCCCCCGTTACACGGCGTCCATGTCCAAATCCAGGTCTAGGTCCAGGTCCAGATCCAGGACATCTGCGGACATTCTTAGAACATTAAGCTGGGAGCAGCGGATTAAGGGCTCCCAGCAGGCTGGGGTTACCGCACAGCACCCTTCACGCGCATGCCCCATTCCCCTTGCATACACTCTTTTATTCATAGGCAATCTCGATGGCTCATGACAACAGATACCCACATGTACCCTCGTCTTCTTCGCAACCCTCGTTCAGCTCTGTGCCTGCGCCTCTCACCCCCCAGACGATGCGCGCCAATCGTTTAGTGTCGCACTTCCTCGTTCTCCTCGTCAGCACCTTGGAAGTGATGCCCAGGGCTGCTGTCGCGCAGGTGAGGCTCGTCTGGTCAGAACTGGTGTCGCGTGGCGGGCGCTAAGGGTTCTGGTGGGGGGTGTCATGCGAAATATGCTCAAACTGGGATGTAGGCGCAGTTCGGTTTCGGCGGCCGTGGCGGTGCAGTTGGCGCCGCAGCGTTCGGTTCAGTGAGCGGCAGGTAACCCCCCAAGATGCACCCACCTCGCACCCCCCCTCCTCACGCCCGGCCTCCTACTGCTGCAGGTTTTACCAGCAGTTCGACTCGGCGTACGCTAGTGAATACGGTGCGCCCTTACCCAATATCCTTTTGTCGCTGCCAAGGCTACGCAACCAACAACTACAATGTCAGCCTGTGCCTTTGCTGCTTGCTTGATGCTATGGTCTGTATTCTCTTGCTTAGTCTGTGTTAAACTCGTGTGCGTGCTTATATGCCCTGTGCTAGTTATGTCAAACTTGATCATGCTCTCACGCCTGCTGTTGTTGAATGTGTACGTTATGCCATGACGGTCATGTATTCCACTCTGCCATGTGCCTCCAGGCCCTGTGATCAGGGGTCGCAAGCTGCTTGCCCCTGTCCAACCACGTCAAGAAAAGCAAGGAGGACCATACACTGTTTACAGCAGCTCCTAGCGCTGCTGGGGGCGGTACAATGCTTGGGGCTGCTGGAGGCCACTTGTGGCGGATGTGCAGCTGCACATCGTCATGTTGTTTGCAAGTCGCGGGTGGACAATTGCCAGACGAGCATTTAGTTCTAGCTGTTTGGGTCCATGGCGCCATGGCCATGCAACACCAGGGCATGCAGCAGGCCCATGTGCGCAGCCCCTCTGGCAGCAGCGGCGGCAGGGGCAGGGGCAGGGGCAAGGGCTGTGCAGCTCCAGGAGTTCCAGGCTGACCTGGGTCAGGGGTTGGGGTGAACCTGAGGTGGCTGCAGCCAGTGGGACAGCTGGGACAGCTGGGCATGCTGCCTCCGACACCGGAGTTGAGGCGGTGGGCTCAGGGGTGCTGTTGTGCCTGTGTTGTAAGCCTGTGTCACGTGTGTCTCCTGTTGTGTACTAGAGGAACAGTTGGGGTGGGTGGGAGGGTCAAGATGGAGGTGCATGGCATCTGCATGGGGCATGTGGGAGAAGAAGGGGATGGTGTGGGTTGTTGTTGCTGTTGCAACCACTGTTGTGATTGGGAGCTGTTGTCCGAACAGCTTAAGCAGTAGTGGGCGACCTAAAGTTAGCTAAAGCACTCGAGGAGTGATACAAGTGTGGTGTGTGGCTGTCTGGCGGGTAGTCTCCAGGTCAGTAGGTGTTGTTGCACTGGTTGCAGGAGGCCGCAGAGTGTGGCATGGACTGCAGAGTGTGGCAAGGACTGCGATGGTTTGCAAGTCTTGTTACCTTCTTACGGTCACCTGGACGGCTCCCTCGGCTGGGACTCGCTCTGGTATGACGACGTGGTTTGCATCCACACCGTTCAGGCGACGGTGGTTACACTGCCTGTGTTCCAATGAGTGAAACCATTCTAGTCGCGTCGCGTTGGTATGTCTTATGGCGAGCAAGGGGCTGTAGTGTAGCATGATCATGCAGTCATGCGAAGCCGGATCTGGATCTCTTCATGCAAGTTTAGCAAGATCCAAAGCAAGATCTGAGTTCAAATCCCATGCAAATTTCCCATGCAATACCTGCTTGTGGCTGCACCTTTTTTTTTAAGAGAGCGAGAATTACAGGCAAACTAGAAAAAGAACCAAAGAGGAGGAAAACGAGGATGAACAAAGCAAAGCACCTGCGGCTGTGTCGGCTGTGGTAGTGCGACGCTTCTTCCCGTTAGACTGTAGAGGGGCGCCAGCGAATGGCCAGCGAAAGCAGCAAAGAGGCCACGAGCATCCTGCTGTAGGCCACTAGTCGTCGCGACAACCTCAGCCATCGGGCTCTACTCGTGCCGCCGGGTGATGGGCTTACCGGGATTGCATTCTTGTAATGAAACGTTGCATTTTTGCACTGCAATCATCCCGCTGCAAACTCTCACGAAAACTCTCACGAAAACAATTTTCACAAGCCTGCTTCTTTGGCGCAGCTGGCACTGGTACTGGGGAAGGTTGGGGTGCTAATGCGTCGTTGCGGGCCTGATGCAAGTTGGTGTGCAGGCCCAGGGGCATAGACCAGTGGCGGGGCAAGGTGAAAGAAAGAAAGAAAGAAAGAAAACTACTCCGGTACAAACCGGCGTGCATTAAGGGAGGAGCTTCCGCCTGTGGCGCGGCCTGCTCCCACCTCCAAACGTTGGACACAGGCTGGACATGTCCCCACCAAGCTGCCCTAGCTGTAGCCACAGACCACAGCTAGCACCCAAGGCAAACAAAGAGGCATGAGAGGAGAAAAGACTAGTGCACTCGGCAGCTGGCCTTATCTCTTCTCCTCGTTGACGAGAGCAGTACCCGCCTTGTCCGCCGAATGTCGCACTAAAAGCTGAAGTTCAGGCTCCAAAAGTCCAAACTTCAGCTGTCAGCCAACGTCCCGCGTTGAGGTAGCTCTGCTCCCTCCTTGACGACGCCAGCAACTCCACAACAGCTCGGTGACCCGCAACGGTCGTGTGCGGCACCCGGACCTCATTTGTATTCCGCTGGACAAAGCGGTGCCCGTTCAAGCCTGGGAAGGCTTTCCCGTTGCATCCCAATTTATATACCGCTGGGTGCGGTGGTGAGGTAGCTTAGCCAATCCGTGCGACCGAAATCAACTCGGATTGTTACCAGGGCCACCGCGTGGAGGTGCCTCACCGCCAGCCCCGCGGGGCAAGGTGATGCTAGTGGATGAGCACCGCACCAGCCGAGTCAGCACAGCAGTGAAAGGCCCACAGCCATGTGAGGAGCAGCTGGATCATGAGCAGCCCACCAGGCGTGCAGACTGGAAGCCCCCAGCAGGTGTAACAGCGTCTGCTGCGCACAGCCTGGAGCCAGCAGTGTGACCAGCCAGTGCGGGGCCTGATGTGGTGCCCGGTAGTGGCCCCGCACCCTGCCACAGCCCCCATGAACCATCCAGGCAGTCACACTCAGGCAAATTAGTAACAGCGTTTTTGAGAAGTACGGCCTGAGATTGGGCACATAGCCGTATGACGTAATTATAAGATTGGGGTTTGAACGAAATTCATAAATATGCCTGGTTGGTGAGATATCGGTGTGGTGCAGTTCTGCACAACGTGGTGCAATGCAGTAGTTCACTAGTGACTGGTGAAGTACTACACCATGAAGAGCAGCCTATTGTGGCACAGCCTATTGTGGCACAGTAGTGTGTGCCCCCCATTGAGCTGCTATCAGCTTGCATTTAGCGCATGTTTGTAATGCCAACTCTACACCATAGCCCTCGCGGTCAGGCAATAGTGTAGGTGGTAGACGCTCATGCACCATGTCCATGGGCATTGGGTATACTCCACATAGCACCAACACCGTTGACGTAGTCCCGCTTTTGGTTCCTAGTGACCCCTAGTGGTCTCATTGAAATGGAGGCCCAAGTGAGATGCTGGCCTTAGCCTAAAAAAACAAACACACGCATGGGCATTTCTAATACATGCACACACTTGCTGACAGGCGGAGTCGCGAACGGAGCGTGACGCGAACAAACAGTCGTGCCATTATTAAACCCGGCCACTTTTGGGTTCTACAAACGTGGAGTTCGGAGACTCGGAGCCATGTCTCGCGGTGGATCAGGCTACGACCGGCACATCACCATCTTTAGCCCAGAAGGGAGGCTCTTTCAAGTCGGTGAGAAGTCAGATCGCGGGCCTCGGTTTCTCGCGTCATGCCTGCGAAGAATTTGAGTGAAATTCTCAAGCAGCGACCACTCCCTCGCTGATGCAGAGTATGCCTTCAAGGCAGTGAGAACATCAGGTGTCACAAGTATTGGAGTGCGTGGGCGGGACAGCGTTGTGTTTGTGACACAGAAAAAAGTGGCGGTAAGCTTTCCCTGCACCCCTTATAGCAAGGGAAGGGCTGAGGAGTATAGCAACAGCCTGAGGTAGTGCATGGTTGCAGGACAAACTGATTGACCCCACCAGCATTACAAGAGTGTACAAAGTTACAAAGTACATTGGCCTGCTCGTGACTGGCCTCCTACGTAAGTCATTGTCACTTCATGTTACCCTGTGAGCTATAGAATGTCGACTCCACAGTTGCTGCATTCCAGGGCTTTCACTGTTCGTGTCCCCACCCCACTTCATGTGCACACCATGCCTACATGATGCTCGCTGCACAGCGGATGCTCGGTCCCTAGTGCAGCAAGCTCGACAGCAAGCAGCCGAGTTTCGGTTCAAGTTCGGGTACGAGTGCCCAGTGGATTACCTGGCACGCGTCATGGCCGACAAGGCGCAAGTCTACACCCAGGTGTGTATGTTTGTGTGCTTGTGAAAGCGCTGCTGTGATACAGGCATGGCTTAGGGGCCTGAGACCCGTTGTGGGAGGGGGACCTCAAGCCATGGTGGCCCCTGCTCCCCTGGCTCCCCTGTATTGTTCTTTATGCTGGGAGCTCCAGCACTTGGGGCGGCAGGCACACACCACGGTGCCTGCCGTGATGTTGGACATGCAGCATGCGTACATGCGCCCACTGGGCGTGGTCCCAATGCTGATTGGGATAGATGAGGAGCTGGGGCCCCAGCTGTTCAAGGTGGACCCAGCGGGCTACTATGCGGGGTACAAGGCCTGTGCAGTAGGAGGGAAGGAGACTGAGGCCACCACTCAGCTGGAGAAGAAGCTGAAGGCCAAGCCTGACATGAGCTACGAGGAGGCAGTTCAGACAGCCATTGCCACGTTGCAGGTGAGGCAGGCATGTTCGAGTTGGTGCTGAGTTCTAGTTGTGACACACTGTCATCCTTGGCTTGTCGTGTGATGCACATGAGGAGTGTGAGTGAGTGACAGGTGGGTACCTGCTATTTTGTTGCCCATGCAAGTGGTTTACAGTGTGGTGAAAGCGCCACCTCCTAGGGTTTGAGTCACAGGGTGATGCCAGCCCCATGTCACTGTGTGTGAGTGCAGGGTGTGCTGTCTGAGGAGTTCAAGGCGTCCGAGATAGAGGTTGCCGCTGTGCGAGCTGATGCCCATGACCGGGCATTCCGTGTGCTCAGCGCTGAGGAGGTTGAGGGCTTCCTAGTGGCCCTGAGCGAGCGCGACTAAGGACCGAAGTGTGTTGTGCATGAAGGGTCACAAAACGCAATGAGGAAGCCCCACGAGCATGCGTCGCCATGTGTTTGCATGACCAGATGTCCCAATTTCGATGGGTTCCGTTCTGATATAGAAGAGCAGGAAGTCTGTGATTGCAAACAGTGGCAAATTAGTTGCCGTCTTCACCAACCATGCATAACCTAAAACTGCCCATGGGAATAATATGGCGACAGTAGTCACTCTCTGGAGCCAGATGAAGGTTGGCAGCCTTTCTTCTACTTCAGCCTCCCAATACCTAGCCACAGCTTCAAAGTTGAATACATTCAGTGCCACCCGTGAGATTGGAATCGCCATCGCCATTGTTCAGGCTGGTGGGCTGAGTTGGTGCTGCAGGAGTGCCTACGTCGCGGTTTACATCGCGGTCCACGAGTTTGATCAATGTGTCAAGCGTGGAGCAACACCCCACCAAGCCGCGAACTTGCTGCTGTGTCGTGCCAATGCGCACCGGCCGCAGCCACCGGTCCCAGTCCTCCTCGGAATTGCTGGCGCTGACCACGCTGACTGAGGTATGCGCTGACGGCGGCCTCCGCGAATCGACGTCCAGGTATCAGCGCCGTGGCCGTGACTGGCTTCGAACAATGGGCGTGTACCAATGGTCACACAACATGCGATCAACATTGGCTGATGTTAAGGTGCTGAGGCGGTTGACGGTGTGCGGAGACACACGGATTGCTGCGAGAAGCGCAATAGACACACTGCACGGAAGGCTGCAAGGCGACTGTGGTGCGAGCAATCTTAGCAGCGCTACTGACGTGTAGGGAGCGTCCCATCTATCTATGATTACGGGTATCTGCCTATTAGATAATTATACCGCCCTCTATACCATCTTATCTCAGAGTACTTCTCTAATCTACCAAGTGCGTCTAACATACAAAAGTGAATAGACCGGGACGCTCCCTACTAACTAGGGTGCGGTTCCTCCGCTTAATATTAACTTAATAGCTTAATTAAATTAAGGCCGGTCGTATTAAGCCCCTTAAGTGTATTAAGTGGCTTCTTTTTGTCCCACATTGCTATGAGTGCAGCTGTGCGACCCCAGCGCACGGGTCGCAACTGTAATCGCCTCACATTGGCACTTTCAGCCGGCAGGCACGCGGGCAGGCAGCAACATATGCCAACAAGCCGTAGTGGCTTCGGAACAGCTGTATTACAGCAAAACGGCTATGACTGGGTCGCTGGGGCCCGGCCCCGCAGTGGACCGCGACCAAGTTGCACAAAGACGCGATTTGGTTGCTGTTGCATCTGCGTACCCAGCAAAGGCCAATGGTGTGGTTCTTAAGCACAAACAATGCGAGTTGAGCAAAGTTGCTCTCTAGTAGTGCACAAATGGTAACACCGCGAGCAAACACTAAACGATTGTGTGCTTGTGCGTGTAGTAAGGAAAAGCTATCGCGTACCCAGTAAAGGGGTCGATGCACTTTTTAGGCAGGACCACGCCGCGGGCCCGCAGTGGGGTTACATCAAGCAGGGGATAGAGCCACGAAGGGTAGAGCGAGAGGGTTAGAAAAAGAGAGTCACCAGCGCTTAATATTAAGTGGTAGTAAGCGACTTAATACTTAATATGACGCTTAATTAAACTTAATTAAGGAACCGCTCCCTACTACTAACGTATGTTGCTAACATTTGAAGTCGCGTTATGTCTTGCAGAACAATTGAGCACCATAGCTTAGCTCGTCACATCGGTACCCTCACCGTAAAGTGTTTGGAGCCACAACAAGGGTGAAGGGAATCAGTTGGGCACAAAAGCAAAGTAAGAGAGTGACTACGATCGCCGGAAGTTGTGCAGGTAGAGCCAGTCATCATCTTCTGCCCTTCTCTAGACTACGTTAGCTCTGCTGCTATCGCACAGTCGTCCAATACCTTGTTGTTCGGGATGCAGACCAGACAAATGGAGAAAAGCAGCTGCTTCAGGTACCGCTGCACTGCGATGCAAAGACAGCATACGAAATCTGTAAGGAGATCCTTAGCGTGCTGCGCTCTTTTTGTGCCGTGCAGAGGGACGGCACCCAGACCGCAGCGGGTTGCCCTGCCAGCACGCAGCCGCCGTAGCTGCCAAGTGTGGGCTCAAGTGTCTACGAGCGTGCGGACCGTAAAAATTGGCACACGAGGCAGCCCATTAGCACTAGCCCAAGCCTACATGACCCGCGACAAGCTAAAGGTTAGGCGGGCTGGGCTGCAATTTGCCGCTGGCCGCCCGCTGCCTGACCGGCCTGCCTGACCTGCCGTGCATCCAGGAGAGCTTTGAGGAATTGCGTGAGGATGGCGCAGTGGAGATTGTCATCATCAAGACGACGGGCGACAAGATTCTGAACCAGCCGCTTGCGGATATTGGGGGCAAGGGACTGTTCACCAAAGAGATTGACGACGCGCTGCTCGATTCTCGCGTCGACATTGCCGTGCACTCGATGAAGGTACCTGCCAGCTGTTGTGTTATCCCAGCCGTGCAGGCAGGCCGTGCATTACCAGCCGCCGGCACTGAGCGAGCACTTGCAGCAGCAGCAGCAGCAGCAGCCACACCACCACCACCAGCTCTCTGTGCACCACACAGGACGTGCCCACCTACTTGCCAGAGGGCACCATCCTGCCCTGCAACCTGCCCCGAGAAGACGTGCGTGACGTGTTCATCAGCCCTGTGGCTAAGGACCTGGAGGGCTTGCCCGCTGGTGCGGTGGTTGGCAGTGCCAGCCTGAGACGCCAAGCCCAGATCCTGAACAAGTACCCGCATCTGAAGGTGAGCCAGCCAGCCAGCCAGCCAGGCCTGAGGGCACGCCAGCCGGGCTTGAGAATAGGCCAGCTAGGCTTGAGGGCATGTCAGTCAGACCTGAGAGCAGGCCAGCCACGCCTAAGGTCAGGTGCAGGTCCAGGAGCCAAGGTGGCACTGGGTGAGCTCCTGCCAGCCGCCACACGCCACAAGTGGGGTGGATGTGCTGGTGCTGCCAACAGGCTGTCTCTCAATATGTGGTGCTGTCTAGTCTCGGTTCCTACATGTAGCAGCGCATGGGTACATGGGCTTGCGCAGCCAGGTGGCAAAGCTGGTTTTGTTGTGGAGAGTTCTCAGGCGGCAAACCCAGTGGCGAGACAAGCAGCAGCAGGAGCAGCTGCCAGATGGCCTGCACCCGGCTGGCCTGTTGAACACCAGCGCAGGGCAGGCAGCAGACCAGCTTGCCCAGCATCAACAGGGGCACAGTGCAAGGCGCCCCTCTGGCTGCCGTTCTCCCCTTGATTGCTGGAGGGCAGCACACATGAGCTTCTTGGCCGCGGGCCTCCTGCACCAAGCCAGCTTCATGGCCCCAAGCCTCCCTGAGCCCTTTCAGCTTGATTCTGGAGGGCAGCACACGAGCAATATGGCCCCAGGCCTCGGGCCCCAGGCCCGCTTCATGATCGCTGGAGGGCAGCACACATGAGCCTCATGGCGCCAGGCCTCAGGGCTCCAGGCCAGGCCCCAGGCCAGCTTCATAAGCCCCAGCCTCCCTTAGCCGAGGGTGGGCGGTGTGGAGCGCTGTGGAGCCAGGCCTGCAAGGGTGGGGGTCAGGGGTGGACGCTGCGGAGCGTGTATGGTGCAGGGCAGCGCGGGCAGAGCGTCACCGGCATTGCATGCATGGGCTGGCATGGACTGGCAGGAGGCCTCCTCCCCTACACAGACCATGGCCTGGCTCTGGCTCTGGATCAGAATCTAGCCTTGGTCCTGAGTTGGAGCCAGGCTGGCAGACCTCCCTGTGTGTGGCCAGTACTGCCCTGCTGCCTGCAGCGCTGCGTCTCCTCCCATGGCTTCAGCTCCTCTGCCGCGCGCTGGCTGACCTGTTTTGCTGCCCTGCTGCCGTGCTGCTCGCTCAGGTGGAGAACTTCCGTGGCAACGTGCAGACGCGGCTTCGCAAGCTGGACGAGGGCGCCTGCTCCGCCACTCTGCTGGCCTTGGCCGGCCTGAAGCGGCTGGACATGACGCAGCACATCACACGCATCATCCCCATCGATGAGATGCTGCCGGCCGTGTCTCAGGTCAGTGACACACGTCAAGCCTGATACAACCCTGGCCCTGGCCCTGGCCCTGGCCCTGGCCCTGACCCTGACCCTGACCCTGACCCCGTTGATGCAGGACCTCAGGCTTCTGCTGCTTTCACTGCTTCTACCTGACCTACCATGTTTCAGTTCAGAAAGCCTTCTCTCCATCCCCCTCCCATCCCCCTCCCAGCCCCCTCCCAGCCCCCTCCCAGCCCCCTCTCAGCCCCCTCACCGCCACCCCCACTAATTGCCTGCTGCAGGGAGCTATCGGCATCGCCTGCCGCTCCGACGACCCGGCAATGCAGCGCTACCTGGCAGGCCTGAACCATGAGGAGACGCGCATCGCTGTGGTGTGTGAGCGCTCCTTCCTCACCGCCCTGGACGGCTCCTGCCGCACACCCATAGCAGGTGAGGCCTGCCCCAGGATGCCCTCTGTCGCCCTGGTCAGCTGCTGCTCACATCAGGCAGGATTCCGGGGTTCAAACCAGACCAAGCTAGGCGTGTGTCCCAAGCAGAGCAGACCAGGCTAGACTAAACCAGACCAGAGCAGACCAGACCAGACCAGACCAGACCAGACCAGACCAGACGGGATTCAAAGCAGAGCAGACCAGACCAGACGGGATTCAAAGCAGAGCAGACCAGACTAGACTAGACCAGTATGGGTTCAACGCAGAGCAGAGCAGAGCAGGTGAGGATTGACATAGAGACATATGGATAGATAGCAGGTGAGGCCGCGGTTCAAAGCTCAGCAGAGCAGAGCAGAGCTCAAGTATTGATCGAGTCTCCACAACAGCAGAGCAGACCAAGGTGACAAAATATGCTCATTTGCAAAGTCGGCAAAATCGGCTCAGTGTGACTACTGCAACCCTCCCACCGTAGTGCGTCTCTCTGTAGCACAGTGAAGCACACATTGCCATAAACTGCCCTGCCATGCATCGCCCGGCCCTACCCATAAGCAGCTTCAGCAGCAGGCCCTGCACCCTGGTCAAACTATGCATGCAAACTCTGCACCACTACAGCAACCGCCCCTGCTGTTGGGCCCTGCCCCTGCTGGCATGTGCACCGCACCCCTCTTGCCCACCCCATGACTCCGGCCCCTGCCCCTACCCCTACCCCGGCCCCCGCCCCCTGCCCATATCTCAGGCTACGCCCGCAAGGAAGCTGACGGGCAGCTGCACTTTGACGGCCTAGTGGCTACCCCTGACGGCAAGGAGATCTTGCGCACCAGCCGCGTGTGCGCGTTCAACGAGTCCGAGGCGCTGCGGGCAGGCAAGGAGGCGGGCGCTGAGCTCAAGGCCACCGCCCGGCCTGGCTTCTTCATGTGGTAGCTGCGGCCAACACTGCGCCAAAGGGTGGTGTGCCCGGCCAGGTGCAGCCTAAGGCCAGAGGCTGGTCAGGCCGGTCAGGCCAGTCAGGCCAGTCAGGTCAGCCAGCTGGTCAGGCGGTCAGGCCCCAGGTCAGCTAGACCTGGCCACCTGCCTGCTGTAAGAGCTCAGTCAGCTGCTCATGCTGCCAGGGGTCCAGCAGCCAACAGCTTAAGCGGTGTACGCCATCGCCATCAGCCATTTTCTGCTTCCTTGATCAGCTGGAGCCATAAGGTTGGGGCAGGTGGGGCTACCGCCTTGGCGTAGCTGCTGGGTTACTCCCTTGGGAGGGGCAGGAGACACGAGTCGTATAAGAGGATTGGGTCGTGTATGAGGGTCCGGAGGAAGCTGAAGGGCAGCTCAGAGGGGTCCAGGTGGCACGGCCCACAGCTCATGCCGGGGCCCCCTGCAGCAACCCCCTGGGGCAAAGCCCTTCTGCGGCTCCTCCCCCTCTGCCTGCCTGCTGTAAGTCCATACAGCAGAGGCAGGGCCGGCTACTGCACGGCACCATGATCACCTCCTAAGGGGCCATTGCAGCTCACAGTGCTGACTCTTCGCAGTGCAACGCCTACCGACCTTGAGAGCAGCAGCAGGCTCCAGGAAAGAGCAGCGGGGCTAGGGCCACACTTGGGTTGTCACACGAGTCAGGGTGCAAGTGCGGCCGACTGGCAGTGTGTCCTAGTACGCCACGAGGTTCTCCCTCACCATTGCGTGTCGGATCTATGTCGTGATCAGTCCTCGCTTACGACCCGAATGTTGCGGTGTCGGGACACAACCTTCCCGGTCGTTTCGCCTTGACCCGCCTCGTCAGCTGCTACCCGCCCTCACCACCGACGCCGCTCTCGCTGTCATGACCCTGACCACTGGCTTCACAGATGTTGCGCAGAGATTGCGCATGGACGAATTGACGCTTTGTGTGACATGTATGACTGCGCGCTGGGGAGGGTGTGTGTGTTTCGCGATGCTGTTGTAAGTGACGAGTTTATCAGGATACCGCCGGAAAGTACAAGTGCCTGCTTCGCTTCAAACCCGCGGCCTTTTTGAACATGTCAGAGCCAGGCAAGAAGTAAGAGCCAGGCAAGATGTAAGAGCCAGGCAAGAAGTATATCCGTCTCGAACTGCCTGCTTTACAACGTCTTGCCCGTGCGACCCTGCTGGCACATGTCTTGCTCGCAACTGTTGTCAGACAGCATCACTTCGCGGAGCATGACCAGCCGCAGGCAACAGGTGCTGCATCGGAAGCTCCAACTGCTGCCGGGCGACAGGCGGCGGTGCCGCGGTGTGCGCGGGGCCTATGCCGAGGGCCGCCCCCTCCGCACGGCGCTCCGCCTTGGGCCGCGATCCCGCCCTGGTCCTGCAAGGCAGGGTGTACGGCACGAGCAACAGACGGGCCAATGGTCAGGGGTAAGGGCTCGGGTGTGAAGGTCAGTGGGAGGTCAGGGGAGGCATACGTGAAAGCATGGCTCAGCTGCAGTGTCTGTAATGTTGTGGGTGGAAGGGTTGGAGGGACGCATGGGAATCTAAGGGGAGGATGGGAGGGAGGAAGGCACGGCATCTTGATTGCTGCAGCTCGACTCTTGACCCCTGACCCCTGACCTGCCGCCCCTGACCCTGGCCTGTGACCCACCTGGACCACTCCTTCTTGCAGTACTGGTACAGACAGGTGCACACCATGTCCGTGGCGTACGCAATGCACTGAACAGGCAGAGGCAGCAGATCGGGAAATGCAGGTGGGGGCCATGCAGGGGAAAGGGGGCAGATCGACAAGGAGTGCCCCAACCCGCCCAGCCCCTGCCTGGCTGCCCGCCTGCTGGCCCGCCCGCTCCCTGCCCTCTCACCAAGGTGCTTATGGCGATGAAGGCCAGGACGCGTCTGTAGTGTATGGGCAGGTCGATGACTGCAGGCACGCGACGCCTGAAGGGATCACCTGGGCAGGCATGGCAGGCAGGCGGGCAGGCGGGCAGGTGGGCGGGCGGGCAGGCGGGCGGGCGGGCGGGCGGGCAGGCGCCACCGGTCATGTTGTTGGTGCCATTGGTGCTGGCGCTGAGGCTGTGGCTGCGGTAGTGGTGCACAGGGCCTGGCTGTGGCCTAACCAGGCAACTGACCATGGGCCTAACCAGGCAACTGACCTGGGGCCCAGGTGACGTACAGGTTGAAGGCCACCAGGCCCAGCAGGGAGGCCATCAGCCAGGAGTTGGTCCAGATCTCACGCCGGAAGGGACGACCCACGTTGAAGACTAGAGCCATGATGATGAGCTGCCTGGTATGCAGGAAATGGTCAGGGAGGGAGCAGCAGCAGGAGGCAAAACAACATATTTAAACCATATTTACTTGTGTTTATACTCTTGCATTTATGTATTTGTTATATACTTATAGTTTGAATTGGCATGCTTCAGGATGATAGCCATGGAGCTCATAGCCGAAGCCAAAGGTTCAGAGCAAATAAGATGGTGGCTCAGTTTACGAGCCAGGGGTATGTAGCATGTGTACAAGATGTAAAAGGCTACCTTGAATAGCAAACGCCATCCATTGCGTGACAAGCCAATCACAGACGAGTAGTGGAGGGGAAGCAGCAGCAGGCCCAACAGCAGCAGCGGCAGGGGGGGCAGCAGCAGTCATGGCAGCAGTGATGAGCAATTGCAGGGCAGCAGGGCAGGACCAGCAGCAGGAGCCAAGTCCTGCCCACCTGCCCACCGGCATACACCGGCGCCTGCCCCACCCGCCCTACCCTGACCGCCTGCCCACCCACCAGCCTTTTACCTTTGGGGGTTGGCTTGTATCCACCCAAACCCTACCTCCTTAGTGTAACAAGTACGACTACCCTGACCGCCTTAGTGTGACAACTACGACTACCCTGCCTGCCTGCCCACCCACCAGCATCCAGTGATGAACAGGGCTCCAGTGGCGGCCTGCCTCTCAGATACGGCAATGTCCAGCGGCGGGTGTGAGGAGGGGTCAAAGGCCGTGTACCAGTCCTGCTGCTTCAGGCTCGTCAGGGTGAAGACTTGGAAGGCGGTGACTACTACCAGCTGCACACCAGCATGCGGGGGAGGGCGGCACAGTTAAGGGGGTGGGTGGGGTCAAGGGGGTGGAGGCCCTGGTCAGGGGTGTGGGGGGTCACGTGCGCAGCTCCAGGGGGTTCAGCTGACAGTGCTGGCGGCGTACCAAGGTAGGGCTGAGCCTGGGGTGAGCTGCTGGTGCCCTGCCCCCAGCTGCTGTCTGCTGTGCAGGCTCGTGCTGGCGCGCAGTGTGCTGGGGGTGGGGGGCTCAGCACACAGGGTGATCAGGCCGCTAGCAGCAGCAGGGCGGCGGAGGGGGGGGACACTCCCCGTAACCCCTGCCCTCGCCTCTGCTACTGCCCCTGCCCCTGCCCCTGCCCCTGCCCCTTGGTTTGCCTCACCCAGCTGCAGAGGTTTCATCCACAAGTGCATGGGGTCATCCTCTACGCACTCTAATGCATCTTGCCCTGGCCTGGCCTGTTCCCCAGGTCTGCCCCTACCTTCCCCCGGTCCCACCCGCCTCATCATCGTGACCCTTGCAGCCCTGAGCCCAGCCCGTGCACCCTCCTGCCTTGCAGTCTGCAGCCCAGCCTGACCTGACCCACTACAGGCAGGATGACGCCCAGGGACAGCACCCGGGACAGCGGCCGCTCAACACTGAGCCGGGTGGCGGGCCGGGTGAGGCCCATGCAGGTGGCCAGCAGCGTGGTGTGGAACCTGGGGGGCAGGGGGCAGGGGGCAGGGCAGGAGGCGGAGGGCAGGGCGAGGGGCAGTGCAGGGTGCAGGGCAATGGGCGGGGCAGAGGGCCACGGGGCAAACCAGGGCAGGTGGTGAAGCAGGGCTGGGGGCGAGGGGGCCGGGGGGCGAGGAGCAGTTGGTATTGTGAGGTGGGGTGAGACCAGCTCAGGGTGCTGGCTGCAGTGCCACTGAGACTGCCAGCCCCTGGCTGCGAGGTGGCTGCTGCAGGGAGGGCTGTGGGGCCTGATAGCCAGGTCTCCCCCTCCCCCTCCCCCTCCCCCTCCCCCTCCCCCTCCCCCTCCCCCTCCCCCTCCCCCTCCCCCTCCCCCTCCCCCTCCCCCTCCCCCTCACATGTCCTGCAGCAGGTACTGGTAGTTGCCCACAGTGAGGCCCATGTTGTAGAGCAGGGCCAGGGACAGCACCTGCAGCGCACCGCAGGCCACAGGCCACACCAGGCGGGCGGGGCAGCAGCAGCGCATGAGGCACAGCATGACGAATTCAAGCCAGCGCCTGGTGACAGCAAAGTTGCCGCAGGTGAGAGAGGGCAGGGAAAGGAGTGCAGGGGGCGGAGGAGGGTTTGGGGAGGGGCATTGCCAGCCAGGAGGCAGGGCGTGGGGAGCTGGGGGGGGGGGGGGGGGCGGTGCTGGGGAGAGGTAGAACTTGAGTCACAGGATGTGGGACTGCCTCTACAGTCCTTCCCCGTTCCATGCCCCTCCGTGCACCTCCATGCCAGTGCATGCCATGGCCCCACCCCGCATGAGCTATACACCCCTCCCCTTCCCCCCTGCCCTGTCACCTTCACTGTAGCCCAGTCTGGCATACACACACCCGCCCGTTGCCCCTGCTGCTGCCCCTGCTGCTGCCCCTGCCCCCTTAGCCCTTGCTTCCCTCTTTGGCCCTCCCGCCTTGCCCCTGCAGCCACCCCCCTTGCCTCTGCATCCACCCCACCAGCCCTCTTCGTTGCCCCTGCCGCCCTCCCCCCGCCCCTCCCCCCTTGCACCTGTATGTAGGCATAGACCATGGCGTACTTGAAGATGATGAGGGAGGTGACCAGGGAGCAGCGCCCCTCTGCCACCACCTGCACAGCAGACCATCACACCACACCTCACACCTCACACCTCACACCCTTTCTCACCACAGCCACAGCCAGTTGAAGCAGTTTAGGAGGAAGGGAGGCAGGAGCAGGAGTGGCAGCAGCAGCAGTGGCAGGGGGTCCAGGCCACGCAGTCTCAGGCAAGGGTGGCAGGGGCAGCAGCCAGGACCCCACCTGCACCATGACGCCGATGTGGGGGATGCGGGACGACATGGGCGCCGCTATGGAGGCCTCGGCATCACACAAACTCACTCCCACTAGGGCGCCTGCAGGCAGCAGGGGGAGGGAGCGGGGGGGGGGGAGGCAGGTGCAGGAAGGGGGGGGGAGGACAGGGGTACTGACGGCAGGTGGGAATGTTGGGGTCAACGCCAGGCGCGAGGGGGAGATGGTGCTGGTTAAATGATGTGTAAGCGTCTCCCCCCTCCCCCCTCCCCCCTCCCCCCCCTGGCCCTGGGAGCTGGCTGCCTCACTCTTCAGCGCTCCCAGGTCGTTCGCCCCGTCCCCACAGTAGCCCGTGTAGTGCCCTGCTCCAGGCCGGGCAGCGCCAGCCGCGTCCACCTCCCCAAACCCCAGCTGCTCCACCAGGCTGCGCTTGTCCTCAGGGTTCATGCGGGCAAACACGCGCCCGCGCTGCAGCGCACCACATCATACGCATGCCACAAAACCCACATTTAAAGCATGGCACAAAGCCCACATTTTACGCATGGCACAAAGCCCACATTTTACGCATGGTACAAAGCCCACATTTTACGCATGGCACAAAACCCCCCATGTTACGCATGGCACAAAACCCACATTTTACGCATGGCACAAAGCCCACATTATACGCATGGCACAAAACCCATATTTTACGCATGGCACAAAGCCCACATTTTACACATGGCACAAAACCCACATTTTACGCATGGCACAAAACCCACATTTTACGCATGGTACAAAGCCCACATGTTACGCATGGCACAAAACCCACATTTAAAGCATGGCACAAAGCCCACATTTTACGCATGGCACAAAGCCCACATTTTACGCATGGCACAAAGCCCACATTTTACGCATGGCACAAAGCCCACATTTTACGCATGGCACAAAGCCCACATGTTACGCATGGCACAAAACCCACATTTTACGCATGGCACAAAGCCCACATTTTACGCATGGCACAAAACCCACATTTTACGCATGGCACAAAACCCACATTTTACGCATGGCACAAAGCCCACATTATACGCATGGCACAAAACCCACATTTTACGCATGGTACAAAGCCCACATTTTACGCATGGCACAAAGCCCACATGTTACGCATGGCACAAAACCCACACTACCTACACATTTTAGGCGCAGCAACCCACATGAACAGCAGGCAAACAGTATTTTTGGCAGACCGGGGGCAAGAAAGTGCTCTTGTCAGTGTGGCCGGGCGGAGGTGATGCAGGCAGGCAAGGCCCTGCTGACCCTGTGGCTGGGTGGAGAAGGAGGCAGGTGGCGGCAACCAGGCAGCTGACCTGACAGGCGGGCAGACCGGCAGCCAGCCGCTGAAGCAGGCAAGCAAGTCGGCTGGCGGCCTCTGGCCAGGTGTGATCAGGTGTGATCAGGTGTGATCAGGTGTGATCAGGTGTGATCTGGTGTGATCTGGTGAGAACAGGAACAGCAGGCAAGCAGGCCCTATGGCTGGGGGGGCAGGCAGGCAGGGGCCTGTCAAGGCTGTTGACACTGGGCGGGCGGGCGGGCGGTTCACCCTGAGCCAGCAGGTCAAGGGTAGGGAGGGGCTGGCGGCTGCCCACCTGCACCACCAGCAGCAGCAGCTCCTGCTCCCCCTCCTGCTGCAGCTTCTGCCATGCCCGGCCAGTGACGGCCAGAGCCACAGCCCCGCTGGCCACCAGGCGCACCGCCTCATGCTGACTCAGCAGCAGCGCATGGCCCGGGAGCCCCTGGCCTGCTGCCCCTGGCCCTGCCCCTACCCCTGCTGCTGCTGCTCCCCCTGGTACTGGGAGTGTTGCCCCCCATCCTGCTGCTGCTGCTGCTGCTGCTGCTGCTGCTGCTGGCAGCCTTGGTGCGTGGAGGTG
This sequence comes from Haematococcus lacustris, assembly GCA_030144725.1. Classification (NCBI taxonomy): domain Eukaryota; kingdom Viridiplantae; phylum Chlorophyta; class Chlorophyceae; order Chlamydomonadales; family Haematococcaceae; genus Haematococcus; species Haematococcus lacustris. Next base: position 2,752,834 of record JASKMD010000024.1, on the reverse strand, counting down.
CGTGGTGGGGGTGGAGCTGGGCAAGGGGGCGGCGGGGTCCACCACCTCGAAGCGGAAGGCGGCCTCCTGCACTGTGCCTGCACCCAGGGGGGGGACAGGTGGCTGTGAGGAGTTGCTGACCCTCGAGGGATTGAGAGGTCGGAGGGAAAGAGTGGGCAAGCCTGCCCCCTGCCTGCCCCTGACCTCACCCCTGACCTCACCCCTGCCTGCCCCTGCCTGCCACTGCCCTCACCCTGGTCACTACTGCCTGCCCCTGACCTCACCCCTGACCTCACCCCTGACCTCACCCCTGACCTCACCCCTGACCTCACCCCTGACCTCACCCCTGACCTCACCCCTGACCTCACCCCTGACCTCACCCCTGACCTCACCCCTGACCTCACCCCTGACCTCACCCCTGACCTCACCCCTGACCTCACCCCTGACCTCACCCCTGCCTGCCCCTGCCTGCCACTGCCCTCACCCTGGTCACTACTGCCTGCCCCTGACCTCACCCCTGACCTCACCCCTGACCTCACCCCTGACCTCACCCCTGACCTCACCCCTGACCTCACCCCTGACCTCACCCCTGACCTCACCCCTGACCTCACCCCTGACCTCACCCCTGACCTCACCCCTGACCTCACCCCTGACCTCACCCCTGACCTCACCCCTGACCTCACCCCTGACCTCACCCCTGACCTCACCCCTGACCTCACCCCTGACCTCACCCCTGACCTCACCCCTGACCTCACCCCTGACCTCACCCCTGACCTCACCCCTGACCTCACCCCTGACCTCACCCCTGACCTCACCCCTGACCTCACCCTGACCTCACCCTGACCTCACCCCGACCTCACCCCTGACCTCACCCCTGACCTCACCCCTGACCTCACCCCTGACCTCACCCCTGACCTCACCCCTGACCTCACCCTGACCTCACCCCTGACCTCACCCTGACCTCACCCCTGACCTCACCCCTGACCTCACCCCTGACCTCACCCCTGACCTCACCCCTGACCTCACCCCTGACCTCACCCCTGACCTCACCCTGACCTCACCCTGACCTCACCCTGACCTCACCCCTGACCTCACCCCTGACCTCACCCCTGACCTCACCCCTGACCTCACCCCTGACCTCACCCCTGACCTCACCCTGACCTCACCCTGACCTCACCCCTGACCTCACCCCTGACCTCACCCCTGACCTCACCCCTGACCTCACCCCTGACCTCACCCCTGACCTCACCCCTGACCTCACCCCTGACCTCACCCCTGACCTCACCCCTGACCTCACCCCTGACCTCACCCCTGACCTCACCCCTGACCTCACCCCTGACCTCACCCCTGACCTCACCCCTGACCTCACCCCTGACCTCACCCCTGACCTCACCCCTGCCCTCACCCTGGTGGTCAAGGTCCACAATGAGGCAGGGGGGTGGCGGCATCCAGGATGGCACACTGCCTTGCCACCGTGATAGCAGTGCGCACGTGGTCGCCAGTGACCTGCTTGGCAACAAGGAACGGAGGGAGAAGAAGGCTGGCGGGCAAAAGTACATGAGGAGCACAGAAAATTGATAAGTGTGAGGTGTTATTTTGACAGGGCAAAGAAAAGCAGTGCTTTTGCTGTGGATGGGGCGTCTGTCAACAAACAGGTTCGTCAAACAGGACGATGTGGACAAGGTTGCGGCACCGGCCATATGAAGACCCATGAACAGGGCTCGCGTCCGGCTCACCATCGCGGTGCGAATGGCTGCGCTGTGGAGGTGCTCGATGGTCGGCGCGCTCTCCGGCTTCAACCTGCGCGACCGGGACGGCACAAGCGGCACCGGGTGCTCGACATTGAGCGATAACGGGTGGTCAAGCGCTTGAGATCGGGCGATGCTGACTAAACTGGCGAACTGGCTGCAGCACACCAAACTCGCCACGGTTGTGTACGCTACGTGGATTGGGCTAGGTCGAGAATGTCTGCGGGTTCAAGAACCCTGCCTCCGTTCCTTGCCGGGTGTGAAGTGTGTGATATCATCAGCCAGGCGCCCACTGGCTAGGCGGACACCTGGCTGTGAGGGTGGGCGCGAACCGTGTCCCTCGCAGCGCTGTGCCGCACACCTGTTCACCATCAGCACCAGGCCAAGGAACTGCGCGCCCGCCTCCAGCGTCTCCTGGCTTGCGGTGAGCACCTCGGCAGGGCTAGCTAGACCGCGCACCTCCTTGGACGCGATTCCAATCACGCGCAGCCCTTGGTCCGTCAAGCCCTGCGCGCGTTCAGCCCGCGCAGTGGCTAACTAGGCGCCGCGTGACAAGATGAAGGATTTGACTCGCATGGATGTTTCTGGACCACGAAAGTGGTCCACAAAGGTGGACCACAAAGGTCCGTATGCATGCTCCCAGGCGAGCACCCAGTGCGGCAGTCGAGGTGAGTTCAGGGGTGCTGTCAAGGAGTGTGTGAGTGTGAGTGTAAGTGTGAGTGTGAGTGTGAGTGAGAGTGTGAGTGTGAGTGTGGATAGATAGGCAAAGCGGTGCCTAAGCAGGAGGATGAGGAGCAGCTGGAGTGGCCGCCGATCTCACTTGCAACACTCGCGTGAAGTCTGGTGGCAGTGAGGAGGGGTCCACCAGGCCTTGCAGCTTCTCAGGCGACCCCTGCGACCCACAGCCAGGCCCACATGGCGGCAGGGGTTTTGTGGACAGCACCTGAGTTGATCAGGCTATGGACTCAGCAGCATCAGCAGCCTCAGTCCTGCCGGCCCTGCCCCCTCCTGCCACACACCCTGCCCCGGTCAAGGGGCAGGGTGGGAGGGGTCAGGCCAGTGGACTGTGGACAAGCTTCAGCAGCCTCAGTCCTGCCGGCCTTGACCCCATCTGTGGAACAGGCTACCCCGCCCTGGCCGTGTAGCCACCAGGACCGCCCTCTCCCCCCAGCCGTGTTGCTGCTGATGCCACTGTGCTGGAGGCCAGCTTATACGTCCTGCAACTCATCCCGACCCAGGCTGACCTGGACCGTGTCCGCAGCTCACCTTGACAGGGGTCAGGGGTCAGGGTCAGGGTCAGGTGTCAGGGTCAGGTGTCAGGGTCAGGGTCAGGGTCAGGGGTCAGGGTCAGGGTCAGGTGTCAGGGTCAGGTGTCAGGGTCAGGGTCAGGGTCAGGGGTCAGGGTCAGGGTCAGGTGTCAGGGTCAGGTGTCAGGGTCAGGGTCAGGTGTCAGGGTCAGGTGTCAGGGTCAGGGTCAGGGTCAGGGGTCAGGGTCAGGGTCAGGTGTCAGGGTCAGGTGTCAGGGTCAGGGTCAGGGTCAGGGTCAGGGTCAGGGTCAGGTGTCAGGGTCAGGTGTCAGGGTCAGGGTCAGGGTCAGGGGTCAGGGTCAGGGTCAGGTGTCAGGGTCAGGTGTCAGGGTCAGGGTCAGGTGTCAGGGTCAGGTGTCAGGGTCAGGGTCAGGGTCAGGGGTCAGGGTCAGGGTCAGGTGTCAGGGTCAGGTGTCAGGGTCAGGGTCAGGGTCAGGGTCAGGGTCAGGGTCAGGTGTCAGGGTCAGGTGTCAGGGTCAGGTGTCAGGGTCAGGTGTCAGGGTCAGGGTCAGGGTCAGGTGTCAGGGTCAGGTGTCAGGGTCAGGTGTCAGGGTCAGGGTCAGGGTCAGGGTCAGGGTCAGGGTCAGGGTCAAGGTCAGGGTCAGGGTCAGGGTCAGGGTCAGGGTCAGGGTCAGGGTCAGGGTCAGGGTCAGGGTCAGGGTCAAGGTCAGGGTCAGGGTCAGGGTCAAGGTCAGGGTCAGGGTCAGGGTCAGGGTCAAGGTCAGGGTCAGGGTCAGGGTCAAGGTCAGGGTCAGGGTCAGGGTCAGGGTCAGGGTCAGGGTCAGGGTCAGGGTCAGGGTCAGGGTCAGGGTCAGGGTCAGGGTCAGGGTCAGGGTCAGGGTCAGGGTCAGGGTCAGGGTCAAGGTCAGGGTCAAGGTCAGGGTCAGGGTCAGGGTCAGGGTCAGGGTCAGGGTCAAGGTCAGGGTCAGGGTCAGGGTCAAGGTCAGGGTCAGGGTCAGGGTCAGGGTCAGGGTCAGGGTCAGGGTCAGGGTCAGGGTCAGGGTCAGGGTCAGGGTCAGGGTCAGGGTCAGGGTCAGGGTCAGGGTCAGGGTCGGGGTCAGGGTCAAGGTCAGGGTCCGCAGCTCACCTTGACAAACACCTGCACCCGGCCATCAGGGCGCAGCACCACGGCGCTAGACCGCAGCCGCTCGCTGGTGAAGTCAAAGCGCCTGCAGCCGGGCCACACAGCCTGGCAGGTGAACACGGTGGAGGGGCAGCTCCATCCATCTGCTGCCCGCATGTGCACAAGGGGGCCTCTGCCTTCTGATGCTGCCCTGGGTCACGAGGGTCATCAGGGGCCTCCCCCTCCCCCTCCCCCTCCCCCTCCCCCTCCCCCTCCCCCCTCCCCCTCCCCCTCCCCCTTCTACCTGTTATCCATTAGGAACCCCGGTTTCAGCCCAGTCTGACACCAATACCTTGACATCATCCCTTGCCCCTCCCCCCCTGCCCCTCATCGCCGTCCCTTCCCCTCCTACCCTCACCTCAACACCAGCAGCTTCTCATGCAAGCTCCTCCTCTGCTGCTGCTCCTGCACCCCCAGACCCCCAGGTGCCCCCCCACCCCCCCATTCGCCACAGCTGCCATGGCCCCCCTCTCCCCCCCCTCCCCTGTTGCCCCCCCCCTCTGCCCCCCCCCCCGTGCACCGCTGCCTTGTGTGCCTCAGGGGCCGGGGGGGAGGTGGGGGGTGGGGGGTGGGGGGCGAGCAGGAGGGGCTCTGAGGGGTCCCCCCCCGGACCCACCCCCTCCGACTGGCTGACTTCCCTGCCTTGCCTGGCTGCCAGCTCCCCCTGCCCAGCCGACACCCCCGCCCGCCTGGTGCCATCAAAGTGAGTGAGGGTAAGGGCGCCACAGTCAGCAGGGGGGGAGGGGGCCGGGGCATGGAGGGCAGGCTGGGGTGGGGCCAGGCCCGCTGCCCCGCCTGCTGCCCAGGAGGCGGCCATGACAGGCACAGGGGCCACCAGGAGGTAAGGGGCGCTGAGGGGGGGGGCAGCAGCCCTGGGCCCTGCCCCAGGCCCCCCCTCCTCCCCCCCGCTGCGGCGGGTCAGGGCCAGGGCCCAGGGGCCGGGCAGCTCCTCCTCAAAGCTCAGGCAGTGCCGGGACGCCTCAAACAGACGCTGCTCCAGAGGGTCACCCACCAGGCGGCCACCACTCCAGGCAGCCCCTGCCCCCGCCCCTACCCCTACCCCTGCCCCTGCTCCCTCCCCTACCCCCAAACGCTCCCCCCCAGCTCCCTTCGCCCCTGTCAAAGCAGGTGCACCTTCTTCCCCGCCACCTCCCCATCCCGCACAGACAGTCTGCCCCGCCCCCTTTTCCCTGGCCCAGCAGCTGCCTGCGCGTCTGGATCAGCAGCCAGGCAGGGGCTGTGGGGCCGGGCCGGGGTGTCGGCTGTGGCGCCCAATATGGTCAGGCCGTGGCAGGTGGCGAACAGCTGGTGCACGGTGCAGGGCAGCTGGCTGGGGTCCTCTTCCAGGGAGCTGAACCTGTCGGGGTCAGGTCAGGGGTCAAGGGTCAAGGGTCAAGGGTCAGGGGTCAGGGGTCAGCGGTCAGGGGTCAGGGCCAGGGCCAGGGCCAGGGCCAGGGTCAGGGTCAGTGGTCAGGGTCCCCCAATAAGCTTCGTCCCCATCTCCCCCCCTACCTGCCTGCTGCTGCCAGCATCACTCCCTTGAGCTCCAGGCCTATGTCTGTCAGGGTGCCAGTCTTGTCAAAGCAGATGGCATCCAGCAAGCCTGCCGAGCAGCCGCAAGCAGCAGCCAGTGGAGCCAGTAGCTAACCGAAGCTGGTCACAGAGGTGAGTGTGGGAGGGGGCGTGGTGGATCAGGTTTGGTGGAACAGCTGTCTGTGGCTGGTTGTCTGGTTGACGGAGGTTGGCAGTGCCTTGATGAAAAGGCGGGGATAGAAAACTGCATGGAGTGGCATGAGCTATTTGTGGAATGGAGACTGTGTGTTGTGTTGCTTGCGCGGCTGGCGAGTGGGTGGTGGGTCCCTGAAGGCGTTGAAGGAGGCAGGGGCACTGACCTGCTAGCGGCACGCGCTCGCTGTCCAGCACGTGGACCGCCTGGGCCTTGAGGCGCAGGGTGCTGATGGTGGTGGCGATGGCCAGGCAGCAGGCCAGGGCAGGGGGCACGGCCGTGGTGATCATGTCGAATGCCTGGAGGGGCAGGTCAGGGGGGTGGGGGGGGCAGGGGGGCAGGGGGGCAGGGGGCAGGGGGACAGGGGGGCCAGGGGGGCAGGGGGGGCAGGGGGGCAGGGGGCAGGGGGCAGGGGGCAGGGGGGGGCCAGGGGCAGGGGGGCAGGAAGGGGGGGCGG